>CM053785.1:349195952-349395952 GCA_028749045.1 Cupressus sempervirens
ACATGAATTATTCACCCTTGATAAAGGGTTAGGTACATCATGAATATCATCATCATTATCAACAAAATGTGCAAAAGAATACAAGCATGATGTATGATTAACAACTCCCATAGCTATGACATCTCTAGTCTCCATGTCCCTAATATAAACATAATCAGGAGTGAACTCAACAATTTTACCTTGTGCCCCATCATTAATTTGGTAAATGTAAAGGATATTAGTGGTCAAGGATGGTAAACAAAGAACATCATTAAATGTATCCTATCCCATAGGAATAGAACCTTTCCCACAAACCTTCATGTATGTATTATTACCCATCAATGCAGGTGGAGAAATACAAGGCTCAATAAAAGAAAACATATCTATAGAAGATTCCATATGATGTGGTGCATCTAAATCAAGAAGCCATTTACCTTGCTCAAGATGTATGGAAGCAATGAGTGCTTGTCCTTTGCCTTTGGATGATGATGTAGATGTAATAGCTGCCTGATATTGAGAAGAAGGAGAAGTTACTGACGAGGGCAACTAAATATTGTTCTTTTGAAGAATGTGAGTGAGTTCATCAGTCTTCTTATAGAAACATTTATGCTCATCATGCCATAGCTTTTTGCAATAAGCATATTTATCTCTCTTTCTTCTAGATTATTCCTCTCTTGAAGAGAACTTGGATTCAATATTATGTTGTGAAAGAGAGTCATCACCTTTTTCATGTTGCTTAGGATCCTTGGGTTGTTTGTTTCCCTTTCCTTTGGGAGCCTTTGGAGAGGAGTCATTTGTAACCAATTCTTGATGCTTTGAAGGCTTTAATTGACCCATGTGTGTTGACTTTGCTTGTTCCCTTATGAGTTGAGCTACAAATTCATCAAGAGAAGACATTTTGTATGCACTACCAAGAGTATCCATAGTAGGATAGAATGTGGAAACAAAGATTGAATATTCAAGACCTAGCTTAGAGAGAATAGATAATATCAATTACTCATCATCTTTAGTAATGCCACAATTAGAAAGCTCTAATCTAGTGGAATTGAACTTAGAGAAAAAGTCTTGAATACTATCAAAATTATAGGGACTTAGACCTATAAGCTCATTCTCTAATTTGAATTTTCTTACTCTACCAGGTTTACAAAAGATTCCTTCCAATGTAGTCCAGGCATCATGAGGATGTGTGCAGGATGTAATATGATATAGAAAATCATGAGAGATGGAAGATCTAAGAGAATCAAGTGCTTTATACCTTCTATCAAACCATTTCCTTCTTTCTACAACACCCATAGCTAGTTCTAGATCATGTCCAAGAATCATTCTAAGCAATCCAATACTCATCAACTGATTAGAAATTGCTTTTTTCCATTCATGATAGTTACATGGAGTGAGTAATGGAACTTTTGAAAAATCCATAATGAAATCAAATGATGACTAAAATCAATTGATAACTCCTTCAAATTACTAACTCAATTAAGAATATTGAAATCCAAGTATTCACCGAGTGCAAATATAGCTAAAAAAGACCTATTTCTAAAAGTGATATGTCCACTACAAAACACTGAAATCTGATTGCAGATCTAGAAAGTAGAGGAAAATTCATGCACTTTCAAACAAAATTGCACTTGAAAATGTTACCAGATGTGCCCAAACAAAGCCTTGAAAGTTGCAAAAAATGATATTTGAAATTTTTAGAAAAATTAAAAGATAGAGATCAAAAATCACTTGCTTCACTATGTAGATTGTGAAATTCTACCCCAAAACAAAAAAAAAAATACTCAAAAAAAGGAGTCCATACGAGGGAGATATCACTGTTTGAAAATTGCCTCTGAATTTATTTATTTTGAATCATCATCGTCACACCTTCAAAAATCAAATGGCTTTAGATTTGGCCTCAAATGTCCGATTTAGATGAAACAAAATTTGATTTAGGGGTTTTTGGACCTCCTCCATATGATGATAACCTCTAATTTGCACTAGAAAGCTCCAATTTTCACCTGCAATAGAAGGTCACAAAATAAAACTCCTGAAATATCCACCAAATTGTGATGTCCAAACTATCAATGTTACACCAACAATAAGTCAAGCCAAGATTGCACTTCTTGAGAAGAGGTCTTCACACCATGAGAGCTTTGATACCATGTTACAGTTTTAGGTGACTCTACAACACCCCCAGGATCAAATGAAAGACCAAGATAACTTCCACAAGAGAATGGCAAGACAATTGCATGAAGATGCAAGAATGCTATTATTGATAATAGACTTGACTGACATCCAATGGATTGATTTGAAATGTACATAATAGGCCTCCTTATATAGGAGAGGCAATAAGAGACAATGATAAGGAGAAGATAAGCTATCACCCACACAAGGCAGAATCACATGTCTACAAAAGGTGGATCATCCTCCTTTATGGAATGAAGTATGTGTGATGATGAGGATGATAATATGATAAGTATACTAAAGGTGGAATGAGATAACAACTATGACCACCTAGAGTGGAATTCTCCTACACCATGTGTTTAATTGAGGTGAAAACTCCCAAGTGTCTCAATCACAAACTACTATGCAATGTATTATCCTAAGTAAGCTTAAGTAAGTGTAATTAATGAATATTTAATTACACCAACAATTTTTTTTAGAAATTTGAGACTATTGTTTTGATTCTATCTCCTCATAGAGATGGAATTAGCTTAAGCCAACTGAGGCTAAGATTGAAGACATGTTAGAGATGTCTTGGTTAAGAGGGCATAATCAAATATGAAGAGTGTGAGCCAATAATTTGCTTGTAATCTTGAAAAGATGTAAAAATATGATGTAACATATATTATAATATCTTAAGATTGTCCTATATTATTATTGAAAATTGGGAAAGCCTCAAGGCTAACTCAATACTTATTCACTAGGACTTGGTATAAAGGAAAGGTTATCTTCTTGTGGTAGAGTGTGGTTGTGTGTAATGTCCCCTTTCCAGCATTCATAGCATGATGTTTTCATTAGCCTATTTCCCCACAGTCCCGTAGGCTAACTAGGACATTAAAGGGGCTTAGAGGCCATTTGGCCTAGACAGTTTCAGTTGCAGGTCTTTCTGAGGGGTTCTGAGGCAACTTTGGGCATACTTACTATTTATAGTAAGTCATCTTGGACATGGCCGGACATTCAGTCACAGTGGTATGTCGATGGTAATTGTTTAAAATTGAGAGGAAGACTTATTTATCATTGATAAGATTTGTTATGCATTGATAAAGCCATTTTATAAAGTTAAATTTCAATATTTAACTTTATTAATGCATAGACTATAGTTTGTGGGAAATATTTAAATTAAAAGAGTTCCCTTTATTTTTATAACACATTGGAGACATAAGGTACATAAAGGGAGTTATGTTTTATCCCACATTGAGAAAACAAAGGATTGAGCTCTTGTGAGAACACTATAAAAGAAATGGAAGAGCTTTTTTTTGTATGCTTGGATGAAGATTAATGTTATGTTGCTGGATATCTTATTATCGGGCTTGGAGGACAGAATCCCTTTTTTCTAGCATTCTCTTCACTGTTGGAAGACACAGTCAGGAGGATCAAGGGTGTTTTCACTTCAGGAAACACACTGGGTTTCATTTGGGGCGTTTGCATAAAGAAATTTACAAGGGTTTGAGGTGCAGATCTGAAGTTACTTATTGATATAGTGCCGCATGAACAGTATTTTGCTACAGTCGGCATGAATAGTATTTTGCTACAGTACGGCGTGAACAGTGTTGGTATCAAGTTTACTTATTTTTTTGGCTGATTAGAAGTTTGGAGGGCTGGCCGACTACATCTGCAAAATACTACGACCACTAATTCCAGTTTTCTTCTGTCAAATTTTTATATTTTGCATAATAATTGTTGAATACAAGTCTGAATAGTTGTTGCAGCCTTTAAGGCAGCTGTAAGTGCACATCTACATTTAAAAATCACCCTTTATTAGCAGATTGAAAGAGTTTCCAGATTTTTCATATACTATTGAATGTGTGCCAAGTGTTTGTGAAAATGTTATGATGTGTATTATTCATTTTAATGTCACTTCATAGTTGTTCATAAATCTACTCATTGGAAAGCAATTTATTGAGGAAATCAGCTTTATGAGTTTGCATACAAAGTGTTTGACAATATTCCTTAAGTTAAATTTCTACAAGTCAAAGTTCAAATCAGGGGAGGATATTACAGTGGTATCAGAGCTATAAGTCCTGCCATCCTGTGGAGGTCTTATAGGAAATTTGGAACTGGCGAATAGAGGGGAAAGTGTTTGATGAAATGTCAAAACACTAAAATCAGAGCATTTATGTTTGAGCATGCGACAGGGGCCTTATAATTTCCGCAATACCAGAGCAAGACAAAGTAGGAGTTCAGACTTGCAAAGCAAACAGTCTAGTTCATCTGTACAAGGGGGTATAGAATCCAGTCATACAGACACAGCGAAGGTATTCTTTGATCAAGACAGCAATATGGGTGACCGAGATGACAGGAATACAAGATTAGGTGGAGGCGAGAATGCCGGTCCAGAGCCTGGAGAGGAAAGATTCTTATAGTTATTAGAGACCTTGGTACAGGGTCAGCGAGTAGCAGAACAAAGGGCACAGGAATAGAATCAGAGATTGGATCTTATGATGCAGATGATGGCTCGTCAAATGGGGTTGAATGCTAACATGGGTGGAGGAAATAATAAGAATGGTAACAATCAGAATGGAAATGATCAGGATGGGACACATAATGGAGATGAACAAGTTGGGAACAATTTCGGTCATGCACCCCAGCGAGCTAGGACAGTGAGTTCAAGGCCCATGATTCCTACATTTCCTCCTAGAGCTCCAGAGCAGCTCATACCAGAGCCCCAGATTACTGATATACAGGACCAGTTGAGGAGAGATTGGGAAGCCGAAGGGCCAAATTTTACTGCTGCAATTACCTTTAGGGAGTATATGGATGTGCGGATGAAACATATGCCACGTGGACATGACAGGAACCAGAGCTATGAGCTATGGAAGAAAGTAGGGAGACTTGAGTTACCATATTATGATGGCTCAGGAAAGTCTACATCAAGAGCTTGGGTTCAAAAGCTTGACACATACTTTCAATTGAACCCTATGCCCGAGGAAGAAGCTATTAAGTATGCAACAATTCATTTGGATGGGTTAGCACATGAGTGGTGGCATCATGGTATGGTCACTATGGGACATGCACACATTACCTCATATGTGGAGTTTACAGAGAGGCTAATTGAACGTTTTGATAGGAAGGATCCAGAACTCCATTTCAAGGAGTTAGCTCAGCTTAAACAATGGGGATCATTGGAAACATACATTTCAGAGTTTCAGAAACTTGCACTGTTAGTAACAGATGTATCTGAACGGAGGATACTAGTTCTATTTATGGATGGGTTAGCTGATCCGTTGAGAGGGTGTATTAAAGCTCTCAACCCTCCCACTTTGCAAGAAGCCATTAAGAAAGCTCGTGACATGGATTCCTCTTCATCTTCAAAAAATAAATTCCAGGCAAAGAGTTTCCCTTCAAGGAAAGATAAGGACAGGAAACCTTTACATAAAGAGGTTTAGCCAACTAAGGAGGAAAGTAAGAGGCTGGACAATGAGACACTTAATGATCTTAGGAAGAAGAAGCTTTATTTTCATTGCAAGGAGCCTTGGGATTTGTCACATAAGTGTCCATTGAAAGCAAAAGCTAAGCAGATGGAGTACTTTTCAGCCGAAGAGTCAGTAGATGGAGATTCATAGCAGTCATCTGAATCAAATGGAGATGATGATAGTTCTTCACAGGAGGAAGCACGCAGTGATAGCATGATAGCTCAGTTGTCAAGTATACAGGAGGTCGTCACTTTCAGAGTTAGGGGAACTTGGATGGACAGAGAGTTGTGGCACTCATTGATACAGGGGCAACACATAACTTCATTGATGAGAAGTTTGTGACACGCAGAGGGCTACATACAGAGGAGCATAGGGGATTTAAGGTGATGGTTACCGATGGCTTCAAAATTGAATGTACCAAGAAAATCTCCAACTTGTAGCTTCGTTTGGGAGATTATGACATGACAGGAGATTTCTTTGTGGTCAACATTGGTGATCAGGATATGGTGCTTGGGATGAACTGGATGAAGTCTCTGGTAGAGTTTACATTTAACCTTGAGAAAATGGAAATGAGGTTTGAGGCAAATGGTAAGAAGATAGTGCTCAGAGGTTTGTCAGATGGGAGACTTCGAGTGGTGTCACTCAAGCGGATGTAGAGTTTCTTTAGACATGATCAGGTGCAGTGGGCAGCAGAGTTTAGAGTAATGCCTGAGATGACAGAGCAGCATAAACTAGAGTATCCACCTGATGTACAAAAAATAATAACCAAACATACTAAGGTGTTTGGTGAGATACCTCCAGGGAGACCCCCGGACAGGGGAATTGAGCATGTTATTGAATTAGAGGAAGGGGCTAAGCCAGTTATCATCACACCTTACTGCCATCCGAAGAGATATAAGGATGAAATAGAAAAGGAAATTAAGGAGTTGATTAACATGGGGCACATACGGCCAAGCAAAAGTCATTTCGCTTCTTCAGTAGTATTGGTGAAGAAGAAGGATGGTACAATGAGGATGTGCATTGATTATAGGGAGCTAAACAAGAAGACAATCAAGAACCGATACCCTATCCCGCACATCGATGAGCTTATTGATGAATTGCATGGTGCATGCTACTTCTCCAAGATTGATTTGAGATCCGGCTACCATCAGATACGGGTTAGAGAGGTGGATGTGGAGAAGACAGCTTTTAGATGCCACTATGGACATTTTGAGTTCTTAGTCATGCCCTTTGGGTTGACCAATGCCCCTGCCACTTTCCAGTCCTGTATGAATAGAGTGTTCAGAGATTAGTTGAGGAAGTTTGTGTTGATATTTTTTGATGATATACTGATATACAGTCGTACTTGATATACAGTCGTACTTGGGAGGAACATTTGAAGCATATTGATACAGTGCTCAGTATTCTAGAGAGGGAGTCATTATATGCCAAGATGAGTAAATGTGAGTTTGCGATGACAGAGTTGCTCTATCTAGGGCATATTATTAGTGCAGGAAGTGTTCGGGTTGACCCAGACAAGATCAGGGCCATTCTGGATTGGCCACCACCGAGGAACACTTCACAACTCAAGGGATTTCTCGGGCTTTGTGGGTTCTACTGCAGATTTGTGAAGGGATTTTCACAGATAGCAGCACCACTTATAGATTTGACATAGAAAGATAGTTTCAAGTGGTCAGAGAGGGCTCAGGATTGTTTTGACAGACTTAAGGAGCTGATGAGTACATGTCCTATTTTAGCCATTCCAGATTTCACCAAGCCTTTTGAGCTGCAGTGTGATGCCTCGGGAGAGGGCATAGGAGTTGTTCTCATGCAAGACAAACATCCCAACGCATATGAGAGTAGAAAATTACGAGGTGTGGAGAGAACCTATAGCATCTACGACAAAGAGATGCTAGCAATCATGCACGTGCTAGCTAAGTTCAGGAAGTACTTAGTGGGAAGCCGATTCACAGTAAAAACAGACCATAATAGCTTGAAACATTTCCTTGGACAGAAGGACCTTAATGACAGGCAACAGAAATGGGTGAGTAAATTACAAGCCTATGATTTCGACATAGCCTATGTCAAAGGGAAGAAAAATATTGTTGCAGATGCTTTATCTAGGAGGCCTCATTTGCTTGCTGTTGGGATAGTCATGGATGATTGGAGAGAGATGATCTTGGCAGAATATGCTAAGGATAGTTGGGCATCTAGCATTATTGAGGGAGCTATTCAAGATAGTCGATACATTATCGTAAATGATCTGATCATCTACAAGGAAAGGATTTATTTAGTACCCGGGTCTGCTATGAAGCAGAAGATTTTGAGGGCATTTCATGATTCACCAATGGCAGGACATCTCGAATTCTTTAAGACATATCGGCAAGTGAGAGAGCACTTCACTTGGAAAGGACTCAAATCAGAGGTGCTTCAGTTTGTTAGGGAATGCCTTGTGTGTCAGCAGAACAAATAGGAACATTCTTTTCCGGGTGGTTTACTACAACCCCTAACCAGAGAAGAAGTGGGATAGCATTTCCATGGATTTTATCACAGGCCTCCCCAAGGCACAGGGTTGGGATTTTATCTTTGTTGTGGTAGACAAATTGACAAAATTTGCACATTTCTTTGCAATTTCATCTACATATTCAGCAGCACAAACAGCAGAACTATTTTTTCGAGAGGTATTCAGACTACATGGGATACCATGAAGCATAGTCAGTGACATAGACAGCAGATTTATGAGCCACTTTTGGCAGGAGTTATTCAAGTTATGTGGAACAGAGCTCACTCCGAGTACCAGCTACCACCCCCAAACTGATGGGCAGACAGAGATAGTGAACAAATGGGTTGAGGGGTACCTTCGAAACTACATTGCAGGAGAGCAGAAGGCTTGGGTGAAGTGGCTACATCTAGGGGAGTACTGCTATAATACCTCTTTCCATATGTCTATTCAAATGTCCCCTTTTATGGCACTGTACGGGTATGATGCTCCTAATTTTTTGGATTTTTTATTTGGGGATAGTAGGGTGCCTAAGGCCAAGGATACTTTGCAGGAGTGTCATGACATTATGCGATCCTTGAAGAAAAATTTGCAAAAGGCACAAAATCAGCAGAAGCAATATGCTGATCAGCACAGGGCTAAGAGGTCTTTTGAGGTGGGAGATATGGTGTACCTCATGTTACAGTCGTATAGACAGTCCTCTCTCAAGAAGAGTGGAGCATAGAAATTGAAACCACGCTACTATGGACCGTTCAAAGTAATCAGGAGAGTGGGTGAAGTAGCTTATGAGTTGGAGTTGCCTGCAGACAGTAAAGTGCATAATGTGTTCCATGTGTCACACCTTAAGAAGGCATTGGGTCACAATGTGGTGCCTTCAGTAGTATTGCCACCTCTTGATGATGAGGGAAAGCTTATCTTGGTTCCCGAGGCCATACTTGACTCCAGGGAGAGAGTGCTTCGCAGGAGGACTATCAGGGAGTATCTAGTGAAGTGGAGGAACCTACCTGTCGAGGATGCTACTTGGGAAAATGAGCAGATATTGCAGCATCCAGAGCTGAAATTGCTTGAGGACAAGCAATTTTGGGAAGGGCGGACTGTAATGTCCCCTTTCCAGCATTCATAGCATGATGTTGTCGTTAGCCTATTTCCCCATAGTCCCGTAAGCTAACTAGGACATTAAAGGGGCTTAGAGGCCATTTGGCCTAAACAGTTTCAGTTGCAGGTCTTTCTGAGGGGTTCTGAGGCAACTTTGGGCATACTTACTATTTATAGTAAGTCATCTTGGACATGGCCGGACATTCAGTCACAGTGGTATGTCGATGGTAATTGTTTAAAATCGACAGGAAGACTTATTTATTATTGATAAGATTTTTTATGCATTGATAAAGCCATTTTATAAAGTTAAATTTAAATATTTAACTTTATTAATGCATAGACTATAGTTTGTGGGAAATATTTAAATTAAAAGAGTTCCCTTTATTTTTATAACACATTGGAGACATAAGGTACATAAAGGGAGTTATGTTTTATCCCACATTGAGAAAACGAAGGATTGAGCTCTTGTGAGAACACTATAAAAGAAATGGAAGAGCTTTTTTTTGTATGCTTGGATGAAGATTAATGTTATGTTGTTGGATATCTAATTATCGGGCTTGGAGGACGGAATCCCTCTTTGCTAGCATTCTCTTCGCTGTTGGAAGACACAGTCAGGAGGATCAAGGGTGTTTTCACTTCAGGAAACACACTGGATTTCATTTGGGGCATTTGCATAAAGAAATTTACAAGGGTTTGAGGTGCAGATCTGAAGTTACTTATTGCTATAGTGCCGCATGAACAGTATTTTGCTACAGTCGGCATGAATAGTATTTTGCTACAGTACGGCGTGAACAGTGTTGGTATCAAGTTTACTTGTTTTTCTGGCTGATTAGAAGTTTGGAGGGTTGGCTGACTACATCTGCAAAATACTACGACCACTAATTCCAAGTTTCTTCTATCAAATTTTGATATTTTGCTAATAATTGTTGAATACAAGTCTGAATAGTTGTTGCAGCCTTTAAGGCAGCTGTAAGTGCACATCTACATTTAAAAATCACCCTTTATTAGCAAACTGAAAGAGTTTCCAGATTTTTCATATACTATTGAATGTGTGCCAAGTGTTTGTGAAAATGTTATGATGTGTATTATGCATTTTAATGTCACTTCATAGTTGTTCGTAAATCTACTCATTGGAAAGCAATTTATTGAGGAAATTAGCTTTATGAGTTTGCATACAAAGTGTTTGACAATATTCCTTAAGTTAAATTTCTGCAAGTCAAAGTTCAAATCAGGGGAGGATATTACATTGTGATCAGTGAGATCATTGGTTGGTTATGCGAACTTGAAAGTGAGCTCTAATGTAGATAGTTATTGTATGAGTGAACCTGAATGGAAATATCTTTTGATCATAGTAGATTTTAGTGTGGTTGATGTACGATGAACTTAAAAGAACTCAATTTAACAAGATAAGTTGTTGGTTGGACAATTGTCACATCATATTTGTATTATCCAATAAGAATAGTATTGAGGCTATTTGGAGATTGGGTTTAGTTGTCTTCCTTTTAACTCCTATCATGGTTGACACAACTCCTAATAGGGACTCAAAGTCCCCTAATAGGGACTCATATGTACTGATTGTATTTTATTGACTTCTAACAGGGTCTATCCTTTCACAAGGAACTTTTACACTAGCACATCATCTTGTCGGCATCATTCCCATTGAGGTTTTCCCTCTTATCAAAGGTTTCCCTAATTAACATATTTGGTGTTATTTTGCATGGTTATCTTTCTATGGTTACTTCATATATTGTTTACATATTTTAGAATTAATAAAGATATTGAGAATTATTTTAAATGAATAACTAATTCACCCCCTAGCTATCTTAGTGGACTTTACTTTCTAACAAAAAAATGTAAGAAGAAGAAGGAGAAAAAGAAGGAGAAGAGAAAGATAATAATAATAATAATAATAATAATAATAAGCATAAGGAGGCTAAGAATAACGAGAAGAATAAGAGGAGGAAGAGGAGAAAAAATAGGATGGGGAGGACGAGAATAAGATGAAGAAAATACTTGAAGAATAAGGAGAAGGGGAAGGAGAAGGAGGAGGAGAAGGATAAGAATATAGAGGAGAAGGAAGAGAAGAAGAAAAATAAGGTGTTAACCACTAGGGTTTTTGTTTCACCAAAATATTGACATATCAATGCCTAATATAACCAATAGACTTATAAAAGACATGTGAGGTTCTTAAACCATGTCATAAATCTAGCAAAAGACATTGACCCATTGCCAATAATCTCTCTCCCGGTGTTACAGGTCATGGCCTACAATGATTTTATGTCACTTGTTAATCACTAGGGTCGTCATTGCACCAAAAGATCAACATGTCAATGCTCAATACAACCACTAGACTTATAGAAGACACAATAGGTTGTTAAACCATGTTGCAAATCTAGTGAGGGACACATACCCAATGCCAATAGAAGGATAAGGAGGAGAGGAAGAAGGGGATGGAGGAAAGGAAGAAGGATAAGGAGAAAAAATAAGAAAGAGAAAATGGAGGAGGAGGAGGAGCAGGAGAAGGAGAAGGAGGAGAATAAGGAGTAGGATAAGAAGAAGGAATAGGAAAAGGAAGATATAAATAGGAGGGAGAGAAGAAGGAGAAGGAGGAGGAGAAGTAGGAGAATGTGAAGGATAAGGAGGAGAGGGTAATGGAGAAGGAAAATGAAAAAATGGAGAGAAGAAGGAGGAGAAGGAGAAGGAGAAGAAGAGTAAAAAGAGTAAAAAATTAAGAGAATGAGAAGAAGGATAAGAAGAAGGGGAAGGATTAAGAGAAGGAGAAGGAGAAGGAGAAGGAGAGAGAGAGAGAGAGAGAAATTAGGATGAGGATGAGGAGGAGGGGAAAGAGAATGAAATGGATAAGAACAAGAGAAGGAGGAGAGGGAGAAGGAGAAGAAGAAGGACAAGAAATAGGAGGATAAGGAGGATAAGGAGGAGGAGGGGGAGGAGGGGGAGGAGAAGGAGAAGAAGAAGGGGAAGGAGAAGGAGAAGGAGAAAGAGAAGAAGGAAGATGATGAATTCAAGGACAAGGATAAGAACAAGAACAAGAATGAGGAGGGGAAGTAGAAGGAATGGGAGGTGGAGAAGAAGAGGAGGAGGAGGAGGAGGAGGAGGATATGGAAAAGAAGAATGAGGACTTGGAGTCCTACCATATGAGCCAGAATACATATGTGTAAAATTGGACCTATGTATTAAAGCATAAATATGTGAAACATTAGTTAAAACATCATACAAACACAAGAGAATTTAACACACACTTCTGATAGATAAAAAATGAGTGCACCCGAGGCTTGTTTGATTTGTTGTTCGAGGAGAATGTGGGTGTGGTCTCCTAAACACAATACACTATCCAAAAATGGAAAGCTCAAAGTGATAAATGAATCTACAAGCACTAATGGAGATCAAATGATCAAAAGACTAGTATGATGAACTAGCTTGCAATATTGATCCAAAGATGATGAAACTATGAAGCTATGATTAGCAAAGATGATTCTAAGACAACACACAAATTAATGTGATTCAAAACTAAACTAACACGACATGAAATTCAAGATTCCAAAACAAACTAACATTAATATACTTAAATGCCCCTATAATAAACCTAATAGAATAATATTGTAATAACAATGCATGATCAAATGCAAAGGAAGGGCTCCTATTTATACATATTTTTTGGAAGACTGGAGGTACTTGGATAAGATTGTACATACATGGCATCTAAATAAGAGCCACTCAAGGGACACATGGAAAAAAGGACAAACCTTGCAAAAGTCAAAGTTGCTCACATATGTATGAGCAACTTAAGACAAGATGGACATTTAAGGTTCAAGAGGTTAGAGGTTTTGTAAGCAACTTCGAGGAAAGGGATAGGGGACAACCTTGTAATATTATAGTAGGAGAGTTTAAGGAAGGTAGTTGACCACCTTGGGTAGAGATGAGCAACTCATTCAACATTAATAGGTTAGGAAACCTTTTTAAGGGCCCAATCATGGATTAGTCTAAAAAGGTAGATTTAGTGGGTGAGGTGATGTGTGTAGTTGAGATTTAGATTTAGATTAAGTTAAATTAATCTAATCAAGATTTAGATGAAAAAAGATAAATAGAGGGATTTAAATAAATGTAATTTTCTTTAAAAATGATATTTAATGGAGGGAATGTATTAACTAATTTTAATACATTAGAGGGATGCATTCAAATTAAACTGAAATGCCCTAGATAATAAATAGATATAGGAAGATAGTAAAATCTACTATCAAGTAAGTTTAATCATAGTGTCAAATAGAATATTAATTAAATTAAATCTAATCAATAAGGATGTGAAAGGATATTTTTAGATATCTTATAACGTTAACTTAAAAATTACAATCAGTTAAACTTAAGATTCAAATAAATTAGTGTTTGTGTGTGTGTGTGTAGGCAAGAGCCTACACCACAACGGTAAATTGTGAACCTCTTAATTGAGAGGTCTTAGGTTCAAATCTACTCGAGATTAACTGATAATTGAAATAAATAATCTAAATAAATAATAATAATTAACCTTGGCTCTGGCCTCTTACCGATTTAAAATTTATATATATATATATATATATATATGAACTTGTAAAATCACCATATTTAGATGAATGATTTTATTGATTTTTATAAAATTTAATAATAGTTTACATATATTATAAATAAATTTAAATCTAAATAATATAATTTTAAAATTATTTCTAGTGTTATCTAAGGGACTCCTCCCATACAAAATATAATCAAAAGCCCTGCAATTCTAACATTAGAAATTAGCCCTCATGGCTTCCACAAGGTAAAGCCTAACCTTCCTTTTAAATTATACATCATTTTAACCTCCATTTCAAAATCAAACACAAAAAATTAAAGAACATACCCAAGACTTAAGCCTCCTCCATAACCTTGCTAGTGGCTACCGGGCAACATATATGCACCCCTAGCAAATGTTAAAAATGGAAGTCTTTTAGACTTCCATTGAATAATGATGCATATATGTTGCACCATAGACAACACCCATAATCTTAAACAAGGATGCAAAGTGTCAAAGTTCTCGCCTAAGTATAGTTTTTGCATATGACAAGTAGTAATTTAGATAGTGTTTTATACATTGGATATGCAATAGGATAAAGCATGTGATGTAATTTACCATTGTATTTCAATAATACTTTACATTAGCAAAGCATCTACTCAATCATGTTATACAACTTGATAGAGCAAGAGTATGTCTCATAGCATATCAATGCATATACATTATTTCATCATACATATATGACACAAAGAGTTTACTTGGATATGAGACTCATGCATATACATTATTTGATTATATGTCTTATTTTATATTGACTAGTTTCTTTTGTAACTAGCATTAATTATAGCTTGATATGCCATTATAGCAATCCCTGATACCTACAAATTCCATTTTGTGCATGTTAGTATATTGTAATTATGTCTCATATAACTTGCTTTTCATATTTTGAATAAATGTTAATTTGTGACTAGTCATTTTTACCTTTTGCTATGAGCAATTGTTCAATCTCCATTTGTCACAACATGATTGATGGCATTGTTCTGGTTCAATGTGAATTGACCTTTCATAGTGAAATCTCAGAGGATAAAGATGAACTTTGATTTGTCCTATGTGTAGTCCTCAACTTTTGTCTTTCAGGTTTGGTAGTAGTTGTTCAATAATGGAATTGTCTATTGAACATTGGATTATTTGTTTGTTTTCAATTGTGATGACAATCTTTAGGTATAATGAATATACATATGCAACCTCTTGATCGCATCTATTGCAATGAGTTGTTTTATCTTCCAGCATTC
This sequence comes from Cupressus sempervirens, assembly GCA_028749045.1. Taxonomy (NCBI): domain Eukaryota; kingdom Viridiplantae; phylum Streptophyta; class Pinopsida; order Cupressales; family Cupressaceae; genus Cupressus; species Cupressus sempervirens. The sequence continues at coordinate 349,210,953 of CM053785.1, forward strand.
CATAATCTCCAATTTTTAAGTTGCATTGGGAACAAAATGCATGAAATGGATTTGTGAATGAGTTGGCTACTTTGAGAACCCCATCAACCTGTAAGATATGTTTTGATATTAATGTAGCTTTTGTATGAATTAATTAGTAGTTGAAGTGTTGAATTATCTAAGTTTGCTTACCTGTAGTGTTGTTTGTAGCAATGCATTCAAGGCATCCAATGTTCTCTTGTCTTTTAGTGTATAGATGTATGTAGCAACCCCTATGTGAAATGTTATGTCCATGTCGTTCTGTCGCACAATGTTTCTAAACAACATTGCAGGAGTATTACCTCTTTGCAATTAGATTGCTATTTGCATGGATTCTTCTTGGAATACAGAGTTGATTTGGAGCTAGTCATTGACAAGAGATTTTTATTTTCTACTTTTAGAACTTTGTACTCAATAGAAACATGACTACTGTACATGTTGCATAGAAAGAAGGGGTGTTTAGTGTGCTTTTTACCTGTACTTTGTCATCATCATTGTTTCTATCTTTTATGTCAACAACATATTGGGAGCTTGTCTGTCATCCTACAACTACTAGTGCACCTATTGTACCAATGGCATAGGTACTTGTGCTCATGAGTACCTGTTTGATTGTGGTGCTTGGTATGAATTTGTATTCTTAGCAAAGTCGTGGTATAGTTTCAATTGTGCTTGAATCTTGGAGCATCAAGATGCAATTAGAATCTTTGTAGTCATAGGTTGTTTTGTGTCCTATTTTAAATCCTAACACTATAATGGATGTTCTTGGAACTATCTTGTTTTTGTACTCTTGTACAAGATTCCTTGTCACATTTAAAGTTATTGTCATTTCTCCTTTAAAGTCTGTCAAGTCTGCACATAGCACCTCTTATGTTTTTTTATTTCTATCCAATGTTGCTATATATACAACAAGTACCTCTCCTTCAAAAGTGTTTTCTACTTTTCTTGCATTCAAGTCCTCAATTGATATTGCATTGGGGTTTCCTAGTTTAGACTGCAGAAAGTATTATGGTGTTAGTTTAGTATTGTAGTGGGTTGATATTTAACATTGTTTCAAATAATAGAAATTCATGAATTTATTGATCATTTTTCATTCGATAATTCATGTTATTAAAATGAGAAAAGCTCAGTACTTTTTTGTTGATTGCTCTTGCTTGACATGTGTTCCCTTTCCTATTCTTTTGCTTGCTTCCATTATTGTGTTGCACAGAAATGTGGAACATTGAAATATATCATAATAAATTGGAGTTATTGTTTTTGATACATAAAAAGTCTTAGGTGTAAGATGTATTTGCATTACTCTATGTTTTGTTGCTATTTAATTTTGAGTTTGGTTCTCTATGTATTAGCAATCTAGAGTGGAGTATGGAACCTTATGAATGTAGCAAGGTGCTCAATCCAGTATGCTTTCGCTTTGTAAAAACAACATATATTACTTGAGTTTGTCCAAATGTGATTAATTGATGGGTTGTATACATTTTTTATTTTTTCTATGATGTAATTCATGTTGTGGTCTTGAATATACTTTTCAAGATTTTCTTTCCTTGCATTTCTTGTTGACATATCAATGTTGAAATTGCCTACAATGTATAGATTAGTCATTGGTTTGACATATGCGGTAACTTGTTGAACAATAGTGGCATATTCTTCAATGGGTGTGTTAGGTCTTACATAAAGATTACATATATTTAGTTCATTGCTTTTGATCAAAGTTGTTATTGTAATAGATTCTATATTTGTTGTGTTGTATTTCTTTATCTTTGAAATGACTACGATTTTGTTGGCTAGTGTCATTATACCATGTATGTGGTAGGCATTGAAGTTGTTGAAATGTTGGAATTGGTCATTTATTTTAGGGATTTGCATGTGTACTTCCTAAATGCAGGTGATGTCAGATGACATTATATCATAGTCATTAGTTATGTCATTTATGTGAGGCTTTAAACTACATGTGTTTAGTAAGCATAATAGTGTGGATGGTGTGTTATGAGAACATGTATCATCATTCTTGAATTGTCATTTTGCACTTGATTGTAGGCGAGACATTTCAAGATGTATTCTCTCTTTGATTTTAAATTTTTTTGACGTTAGAGGTTTTAACAAGAATAATGAGTCAATTGTTTTAGTTTGTAATAGTGTTGTGTATGTTAATCCATGTTGTCTCACACCTGTGGGGTCAAAAGTCATTGCCTCCATTGTAAGCCCTTGTGACCTATGTATTGTTCTTACACATGCTACCTGTATAGGGAATTGTTTTCATACAATAACTTTATTTCTGATCGATGCCTTTTGGAAAGGTCAAATAATGTGCAGTATCGGTACCCAATCATTTTAAATTTTTTTGTATACCATTGTACAAGTTTCTTGTGTTTTTTTTGTCCAATTGTATTGTCATTAAATCTTATCCAAACTTTGAATATGCCATCTGATTCATTTACTAGACCATCTTTTATGTTGTAGTTTCCTACATTTAGTTCTACTAGAATATTTGGTTTGAGATGTATTTGATGTGGGAGTGAAATTGTTCATGTGTAGGCATAATGCACTATTATTTTCATCATGTTTGTCAATAGCATTGAGGACAGTCATTTCACCAAGAACTATAGAAAGCATTTTTGTATTATGAGCATCGACATCGATTCTTCTATAGAAAAGGAATGGCAATGTTGGGTCTAATGGTGGTTTCCTCATGCATTGTTTGTTGATATAGTGTAGATCTTCATTTGTTTGCATGCCTATTTGTATTTTGTTAATGAATAAAGTTTAACATTGTCTATCCAGAAATTGTAAGGCATCAATTCTAACATAGTTGCTTTATTTTCAAATACGACTGTGTCAAGTACTAGTTGTGCTTGGTACAAGTATCCGTAGAAAATTATATCAACGTTTCCAAAGCATATAGTGGGCATTTGCATTATCTCACACAATCATTTGTCAATGTAATGTAGGAATGTGACATCGACTAATGATATCTCATCAATGAGAAGTACACGTAACGGATCATAGTGCTTTGACATTACATTTAGTATGTCGCTATTGAGTGGCAAGAAGTCAAATGTGATAAAAGGTATGTGGAATGTTGAATGTAATGTCACTCCACTTATGTTGTATGTTGCTTTTCCTATGTAAGTAGTTATTAGGCCCTTTGGTTTTTTGGGATCACTATCAATGAACTTATTGTAGATCCGAATGAGAGCTTGGTATATAACTTTTGCAATGAAAGTCTTTCCAGTTCCAGCTCTACCTGTCAAGAATAGATGCAATGGGTTCTTGTTGTTTTTAATTTGTTTTAACAATATCTTTGATGATTGCTTGTTGTTCTCTATTTAGCATTTGCCTCAATTTGTAGTACTCATTGTTGTCCATAATTTGTGGATGGTGGCTAATTTCAAATGTGTTATAACATATGTTGCTTTGTATCTTGCGTACCTTGTGTTGGATGTCTTTTTGTATGTCATATTGCTCAGTTTGCTTGTGTTTGTTGACTATGACGGTTTGGCCATCCATGCCATCATTTTCAGTGTCTAGATCCTTGACTACTTTTTCCATGTCACCCCATGCAGTAGTTGTGTTATGGTTAAACTTTGCTTGATTCATTATGATGATTTGTTGATAGTATAAATGTGCTTGTTCCCGTGATGAAAAACATTGTTTCAATGTGCTCTCATTGACTGTAAATAGCACATAGAGTACTAGTTGTTCTCTACAATACTTTTCTAGGTCCATGTGTTTGTTGAAGTTGAAAATTTGTATTATACTCAGTTTTTCTTTTTGTGTGTATTTTGTGCCCTTTTTTCTGTACTTTGAGACAAATTCTACAAGGCATATGCTATGAAGGATTGGAGGTGAAGTTAAATAGTACTCTACTAAGGATTTAGAGAGGAAATTTTCTAACTCATTAGGTTCTTTAAGTAATTCTTTATTGTGTTTGAGTATAAATGTATGATTGTAATCATCTCTGGTGTCTATGAATATGCACTTTCTTGAGCCATGATTTAGTGGCAGTGATAGAACTATGTGTGTTGCTTGTTGCAATAACATTTGTTGTAAATTTAATAGTGCATTTCCTAGCTTTGTTATCTTTCACATTGCATCAATACTATCTTGTTGGTGCTCATTGTGTATTCTTTTAAATGTATTTGTCATCATTTTGTTCACTTTTGTCATGTATGAGCTACAATACATTGCTGCAACATATGCATTCAATACAAATTGTGCAACGATATTGACTTTCCATAGTTGTGGAATTTTCTTTGCAAAGCTATTGTTCCAAATTTCTAATGGCTTTCATCACAAGAAGAGTGTTGATCGTTGTAGAGTTTATCTTAGAGCCAAGATATATTCTTCTTCACTGGTTCCAACTTCATCTAAGAATATTTGAAATGTGTATGACAGGTCATAGTTTGCCTTTTCTAATTTTTTAAAGATACTTGTTGCTTTTGAACTTACTGCTTCATTCTTCTCTGAGAATGGTTCAAGTATTATTGTCCTTTGGAGGGGTGGAAAAGGAAAATTGTATCTACATGAAATCTTTCTTAGTCTTCTACATCACTTTGTGTGGCGGTGCTTGTGAATTGAATGAAGACTAGGCTCTATATGTTTAGTTGTTCAAGTAATGTACTCGTCGATAAAGTTTGTGATGGATGTATTGCTATCTATTCCATATATTGGTGCATTTTTTACCCTGAGTAGGAATCATGTTCATTTCCTCGATTCTAGAATTTAGTTACTAAGAAGTAATCTACAATATTTATAAAGAATGATTCATTAGTTAAAATTAATTTCTTCATTGCATCTATTTTGTGCCTATAGTATTGTGCACAAGTCATCGGGTCTTTCTTTATCAAATTGAATTTGTCACCTTTTGTTTCATACTCTTCTTGTTGAATTTTTGACTGATGCACATTGTGAAATTGTTCGAGTGCACTTAATAGTAGATTCCAATTTTGTTCTGCACTAGTAAAAGTAACAAAAAAAGTTGGAGGCCCTAGTTGGCATATCATTGTGAAAACATTCTTCTTAAGTTGGTGTACGTAGTCTGGAGATATTCTTATTCTTTTGAAGGCAACGTATCCAATGTCTAATTTGAGAATTCTTTCCAAGTTGAGTTTTTGCTTAACATCTTTCGCTTGCAATTTGTGTCCTTTCAATTGTCCCTTTTGTATTCTTATCCACATTGTGGAAAGTACCTGTTGTACCAATATCTTGATAGTCTTGAAGAAGATATTTGTTGTGTGGTATGCAAATTACCTTTTTGATTGTAGGAGTTCCCATCATGCAATATTTTTGTAAGAAAATCTTTCAATGATGTCTTCGTCGTGTGGTTTTTCAAAGAATAATGTGGGAAAATTCATTTCCTCAATATATTTGTCTTTGAATATTCCAATTGGGTGGTGCTCTTGTGTAGGTGTGACATCAATTATCTTGTCTTGCATTTTATGTATGGATCTAGATTTGATGAATCCATGTACCAAAGTTTCTGAAGGCTTATTATGTTCTTCATCATCGTATGAATGTGTTGAATTTTCACTAACCAGAGAGGATGTTTCATCTTTACAACTTGCATGTGTCATTTCATTATCAACATTAATCTCAAGAGCTTCTTTTATTTTAACATTTTCTATTACGTATAGGGGTGTTCTTGTGAGTTTCAAGAGCACTTGCATCACTACATTTGACTGCACCATTCCTATTTGAAATGCATTTTGTATTCCAAGCACCTTTTTAGAGCAACAACAATAGTTGTTGTGCTATTTGTTGCTAGTGGTAGTGCATTTTGTATGTTGTTCATGTTCACAGGAACATTGATAATAGAACCTATCAATCCCACGTGATCTTTTGTATCCCAGTTTCCATATTTGAGCAAATGCAATTCTCAATGACACTAGTTGTTCTTCCAGTTGAGACAGGATTTGTACATCTTGCATTGGTTCATTAATTCTAATATTTTTTGGTGTACTATATGTTGGGAGCTTGAATTCTTTCAATGCAAACAAGCATGTTAGACAAATGAAATTATTCGGCGCTTCATATTTTATTTGAGTTAGCATATTGTAGTTGTTCTTTTCCTTTTGTTTCATTGGCCTCATGTCTTTCATGAAACACAATAGTTGACAAATTGAGCATGTGTGTTTTGGTGTATCCTGGATTGTTGTTTCAAATATTTCTATTAGTGACAATCCAGTTTTGTTTTTTAGTAGATGACATTGTCCTACCTTTTTTTTGCTCTTTCGATTAAAGATGTGCATGTTGACTTATTTTGAGTGTTTTTGCTTCAATTTGCATCATTCGTTGTATTATTTTGTGTATCTCTAATAAATTTCTTAAGACGACATAGTCGAAGTGCATCTATTTTTTTTTTTTTTTATAGTATTACTTGGAGAATCTCTGATAAATCTCTTGAGGTGACATAGTCGAAGTGCATGATTTCTATTAGGGTTTTCTAGTTTGATATTTTTAATGTGCACGTTGTCATGTCCTATATTATTTTTGTTTGCAATGTCTAAATGTGTTGTGCATTATACTCTTTTATTAATCTGTTTAGTTTGTTGTATCGCATATGTGCTCAATGAATGACTTTTTTTTACTGTAATCTTAGTAGTGGTTCAAAGTGACCAGCAATAAGATTTTTATCATGAAAGAGGATTGAGTATGCCTCTTCTTGTATTGATTCATTGAAGTGCAGGTACTTTTTTCTTGTTGTCATTGACTAGATGCATATTTGTATGTTTGACCACTTGGATAACCAATGAATGCAGATTATATCTCTCCCATAGTTTGACTTCTCCATTGTGCATGTTTTTCTTTGTAGAAAGTCACATTCTACACAAATATGTTTCTAGATCATGTACTTGGTGCAATTCATATAGAGTTTGTGAATGAAGTTCTGTACTATATGAATGCAATGCTTCTAATTCACCCTCTTGTTTGCATTTTAAGAAGTAATAAGTGGTCCCATTTCTTAGCTCAAGTGATGTATATCTATAATTTAGTAGGAATTCCAAAGAGTCAAATAAGCAGTCTCCTATGTTGTATTTGAATGTCAGTACTCTACATAGTCCTTCATTCTCTGGTACAATGTCAATACTACAAGTTCTATCTTGACCTGTTGGCTTGTAATGCTCTATGTCTATAATTTATATTTCATTTGGTATCATTTTATGTTTCGGGAAGGACTAGTACCACCTTAGTTTTCTTGTCACTTGTATGCTTGTGCAATGTTTCTTTGCTACATGCAAATATTTCTTTCTTGCATGACAAGATGCATTTTTTCAATATACTATTTTTAGTTATCTTGGATTATTTATTTTGAATTTTTTATTCTTTAAAATTGCACGTGCCATAAGAAACTATACTATACACTATAATATTTAGTCTCATTTATTCACAAGTATCTAGTATGACACAATTTAACTTTCATAGAATGATTTAGATTTAAACTATGGTCGTCATGACAAGAAAAGTGTACTTCCACATTGATATCTTTATAGAGAAATAATTGCATACACTATTTCACAATTATAAATGTTAACCTAAAGACATGTAGGCAGTACAAAAACTTATACTTCTTATCTATTCTACTATCGCATATTAGAAAAAGATAGATTATGACAATAGACTAAAAAACACATAACATGTTGCATCATTAGAATTCATTGATGAAATATTCAAAAAACAAAATGCTAATAGAAAACACTTGAATGGATATCTGAAGTATTATAGAACTCGTATAGAGGTTCTCTAGTATCATTTGAAAGTGAGTATTGCATAACTATGTTGTCTAGTGAGCTTGATGGTGTAAGCGTAAATGGTGGCACAAAAGTAGTTTCATATTGGTTGGGCTAAATTATGGAAGATTTATAATGTTTATTGACTTGGGTTAGAGAGCAATTGCCACTTGTAGTTGTCATTAGACATTTTACATTGGGAACCATTCTATTATCAAATGGGATATTATCTAGGGATGGCATTTCTGATAGTAAACCATCATAGATATTAGCCAATGTTGCACAGTCAATGCTTTTCTTGTTCTCTTCATCCACGTAGGTTTGACAGAGAGGCTTCATTGTAATTAATGCCTCACTATTGAGTATTGGACCATTTTATTCTCCCACTAATTTAGCATAACAATTGATGCACCCTATTGTGCCTTTCATGGAAAGTGTAATAAACAACACAGTTCAACTAGGGTGGACAAAGAGCTCAAACAATGTAGCCTTGTGAGATTAGGACACTTTGGTCATTGTTCATGGCAAATGTATATTGGGAATGTGAATTAAATGTTATTGAAACTACTAAACAAAGTGATTGTATGACTACAATTAATAGTTTACATGAACTTCAATATTATGTTGATGTTCAAAATTAAATTACTTCACCCATTGTTTATGACATCATTCATACAAAATATGAGGATCAAGTTCAATACCTCTTTCTACCTTATTTTGTTTGACATTCATATGCTACATATATTTCTCAATTTTGTACAGAGACACATAGAATATTATTACGTTTGATGCCAACAAAACAATGAAGAGAGGTGTTTCTTTGATAGTTAAAAAGAGCATCAACAAAATTGATATCTCCACGAGCATGAATATTTCTGGTAAAGACATGGCTCTCTCAAAAACCACCACAAAGATTTTCATTTAAGGAATTCTTTGTATATGCAACTGTAACCTTTGTATACCACGGTTATGTCTTTACATAAGGTCCACCCTACCACACCAATATGTGAACCATATGTTACAGCATGTTTGTAGCTTTATGTCTATTTGACCATAACAGTATAATTAAGTAACCATGATCTTTAAATATTATAGTAGATAGAGAGTTAAAAGGCATACGAATTGAGATTAGAGTACCAGTTCTTAGGTTCATAGAAAGCAAGCCAGAATAAACTTTTTAGACACCAGAAGTTGGTTTAGGTATACTTTCAATGTAAAACCATTGTTGTACCAACTTTAATGAAAACATATTCATTAGTCATCAAACAATTTGGTTGTTTCAAAGAATTAGTGTATAATAAGAGATATGCATTTGTATGTCACTTTTTGTGAACCGGTAGTTCTTCATTGTAGTACAACAACGCTTGTACAATATGGGCATTGTATAGATCTACATTACTTTAGTTTGGTAAGTTGAAAAGGCTAACATTATAAATCATATAAATAGGATTTACATAGTTTCCGATGTAGTCATTAAAATAGTAGATGTTGACACGTGGGTTTCATAAACTCCTTACTACATTTTACAAATATGTGCATTATATGCCTTATAATTATACTCTTTCAATAATGTTTTGGTAAAATTTGTAATATTTGTATGTACACAATGTGCATGACATGCAAATAACAAATTTATTTTGCATTTCTTCCAAAACCACAATATGAAATAATACTTCAATATTTTGGTATTTTCTGAGTGGAAACATGTTAGATGCTCCTTCATTCAATGCTTGTAACCAATGTCAGTAATGGAAGAGGCCACCGTAACTACAGAGAAGGATTCATATATATATATATATATATATATATATATATATATATATATATATATATATATATATATATATATATATATATATATATATATATATATATATATATATATATATATATATATATATATATATATATATAAAGGAGTATTACTAACATTTAAATGTTCCAAGAACAAATAGAATTGTTGCTTTGGACTTTCCACATCAGTTTGCAATGCTTTAAAACCAGTCATGACACATGCTAGACAATAGTCCAAATTGAAATTTAATAGTATATACGGAAATATTGAAAGTTATCTTTTTTTCTTTTTTCACCTTTCCTCTTCACATCACCACCACAATATTAAATAGTCATCGATGAAATATTCAAAAAAGAAAAATGCTAATACAAAACACAAGTAGCGAATACAAAAATTCCTACTATTATTTTCTTTGATCATGTCTCCATGTTATCTTTATGCTTTTTTCACCTTTTCTTCACATATCCACATCAAATATGATATGCTGACTATGTCATCAAGCAATAAAAATAATTTTGAGAATGCTCTATGTCTATACCATTTAAATCATAAAATTCAATGGTAAAGCTCAATGACATTATTATCACTTATACCATGACATTAAGAGCTTGTATATTCTAATGTCACATGGAAATTGGAGAAGTTGAATGTGTCATGGTTAACACCATACATGTCTATATTGTTAGGATTGGTAGCAAGATTGTTTAGAAATGAAGGAATATTTTTATTGGGAACATTACTAGCATAATTTTCCTATAATTGAATCCATGTTGAGAACTGCAACATTCCATTTTTTGTGAGACAGGTGCATGGGGGAAACATCTTGTTGCAATAGTTGTAATGGGCATGAGTTTACCAAATTTGTGGGATGTATTTTCTAATAACTCATTTCAAAATTGGGTAGTCCAATTGTACTGGGATAAGTTGATTCAGATAATGGATAGTGAAATTTTGTGTCACTTTTTGAAGAATACATGTTATCTGAACTGATATGTTCTTTCCATGAAAGATCTTGTACTAGATTTCTATGAAAAACTTTCAAGGATGTTAGGTTTCACATGCATCATAGTCAGAAGTGTTGGTTCTCAGTGATAGGTATTCTATGACCAAAATGATCATTCATATAGACCATTGACAATGGACCATTTCTTTCTATTTCTATTGGACATCGTTCAACTTGAAGGGTCAATTCAAGTTGATCTTTCTCTAAGTTAGAGATACTTTTTGTTTCATGTATCTTTGTATCTAGACACACAATATTTGTAATGGCTTTGTATCCTTTCAAAGAAATTACAACCATATCATATGTGATAATAGCTTCCTCTTTGGTATCAAATGTTTATAGCCATTTTTGTTTTTGTTGTATAGGATTCCACACTTGTGTAACATAATGACCACTTGAACGTTTCTGAACACCTCGATATGACTTTTCTTTTGGACGTATTTTAGATCCATTGCAAAATGACATATATCCTTTGCTTTCTTCAACTTTTTCAGTATGTTCTTGCAATTCAGACAACTTCATGAATTTAGTTTTCTTCCTGTTTGATCTCATTATTGTTAGCGTAGTTTTTTATTTTTCCTATTTTGCTAGGTTCTTCCTACATTTTTAATAATCTCGCTTAGGTTAATAAAGCATGTCTTATTAGGTGAATGGTTGTGAGGTGTGACCTTCCTACATGTGAGCATCCATTAGCTATCTTGGGAAGATACTTTGCTATCTTTAGTCCGATAGATGGTTGCTCCTCATTGGTTGGTGTTGCCACCTCCTCCCTCTTCCTAACCTATATAAGCATGCTACCTGGCTTGTATTTGTATCTCTTTTTTTACATCCTCGTAATGCTATTTTGCGTCTAGCATTTGCATTACTCTCTTGGAGACTAACTCTATGATGCTATTTTGATTTTGTATCATTTGCATTCATAGTTTAGATATTTATTCTTTGCACTAGTTTTCTAGGTTGTTAATCTTTTCAGATTCTAACATGGTATCAGAGCTTTTCTATGTGCAAGAGTAGATTTTAGTTTCCTTATTTGAGAGATTCGGGGGGGGGGGGGCAAATAAACTTTATTGTAATTTTTTGAAAAATGAAGTATGCTCTTCTCTTGCATCTTTGGATGATCCTAAGAATCAGAAAAGTTTTGACAAAAACGGTTTTTCTCTGGGGTTTCAATCTCAAATCTGACAACCAACTTGCATATTTGGAGTTTTCAATCAGTTTTGCAGGTTCCAACATGCCATTGATGGACTTAGAAAGCTGATCCAGCATTTGCATGTCATATTCTGGTTGCTGGGGTCATTTTTTGATTTTTGGAGCCGTTTTTTACTGTTAAAAGCGTTTGATTTACACTACAGCAACATCTTCTGTAAATCAGAAAGAAAAACATTTTCTGGGTTTTGTTCGCAGCCCTGAAAAACTATCTGGGTATCTTTTAGATTTTGCATGCAAGTTGTATATTTTGCAGAATCGAGCATGCAAAGCTACAACCATACCCCTCTCCGTTGGCAGTCGCAGATTTGAACGCAGTTTTCAAATGTCTCATTCTTGCTCATACGGACTCCGATTTTGATGATTCTTGTTATGAACTTGGCTATGTTTTTGTGCTCTATTCATCAGTGGAGTTGATTTTTGATTTTCATGCATGAATTCTTCGGAAATTGCAGATTCTCAGCCGTGACTGTGCACAGTTCTCGTTTTGGAAACTTCGGAGGATCATAACTTTCTCATACGATCTCATATCAAGGCGATTCTTTTTTTGAAAGTGCATGATTTTTCGAGTAGATTGCAGTGGTCTATTTTTTTTCTTGATTATTGTGCCCAAGTTTCACTTTTAGCATATGCTCTTCATGAGGAGGCCTTGTCGATTTTTCTTCCGTAACTTGAGCATATAGACATATTTTTTAGATCCAAAAAATGCGTTGGAAAGCTGGTTCTAAGACGGAGATGATGGTACAGGTTTTTTTAATTTTTTCTACAGTCTGGTTGCCTATTTTGGCAGTCAAAGCCAGATGTTCTATTTTGCCTTTCAGGAGCCATATCTCGCTCATTCAGACTCTTTTCTGGGCTCGCCAGATATCGTTGGAAAGCTGGTTCTATGAGTTATTTAGTTGTAGAGATCTTTTATCCAGATTTTGCTCCAGGTTCTTTCTCCTTCGAGTTTTGCACTTTTGAACTCTGGCGAATTACTTGGATTCTACAAGTCTTGGAATCTCTTCTTCTATTCTTTTGGCTCACTCTTCTTTCTGAATTCTGAGCATTGTATGCTTCTATTTTGTTGCATTCCTTTTCTTGTAAACGCATTGAGATAAAGTGTCTGCTTTTGCATATCTGGGATCTTGTACACCTTGTGTTTGTTTGTACTCGCACTTAGTTATAAAGTGCCATGGGGGGTCATGATGTTTTGCCATTTTGTGCTCATCCACCTTTGTCAAGTGAATTTTTCTTCCACGACATTAGCCCATGCAGTGTGTCGGTGACACCGCCCTTTATCATGTGCTTGTACTTCTATTGCACTGTTGGTGTTCCTGATTCTTCTTCTTGCAGATGTTTTTGGCATTGCATTTCAGTGTTCCTATCATCCCTCTCCCTGTTCAGCATTATGGGGGGGTTCACCTGTTGGCTCTATTGCTTCTTTGGTTTGGTTGAGTGATCTACGTATTCAGTTTTTGTTCCTATGTACTAGGCGGATGCAGTGGCTAGGCACCTATGCATTTTGGTGAGATGGTTCATCTACTATATAGACACTCAATTCATTCCTACCTTTGGAGGTCACCTCTTCGATTGATCAGCTCTTCAGACTTTCTCTTCTCTACCTGGTCATGCACTATTTTAGTGGGGGTTCCAGCAGTTTCTTCTGACAGTGTTTGCAGCTTCATGCTTCGGAGATGCTTCATGCTCTTTTTTGTTCCTCTCTTTGGGACATTTCCTAGATTGGAGGCTTAGTTTCCTTCATCTAGTTCTTTTTCTTGTATTGGATACCTGATCAGGCCTTATTGCCGGGACCTATTTTCCTGCTCTCATAGCTTTGCTAGGTTAGCATCCACCTAAGCTTCGCTTATGGGGGGGTGTTAGTGTAGTTTTTTATTTTTCCTATTTTGCTAGGTTTTTCCTACACTTTTAATAATCTCGCTTAGGTTAATAAAGCATGTCTTATTAGGTGAATGGTTGTGAGGTGTCACCTTCCTACATGTGAGCATCCATTAGCTATCTTGGGAAGATACTTTGCTATCTTTAGTCCGATAGATGGTTGCTCCTCATTGGTTGGTGTTGCCACCTCCTCCCTCTTCCTAGCCTATATAAGCATGCTACCTGGCTTGTATTTGTATCTCTTTTTTTACATCCTCGTAATGCTATTTTGCTTTTAGCATTTGCATTACTCTCTTGGAGACTAACTCTATGATGTTATTTTGATTTTGTATCATTTGCATTCATAGTTTTAGTCTCCAAGAGAGTAATGCAAATGCTAGAAGCAAAATAGCATTATGAGGATGTAAAAAAAGAGATACAAATACAAGCCAGGTGGCATGCTTATATAGGCTAGGAAGAGGGAGGAGGTGGCAACACCAACCAATGAGGAGCAACCATCTATCAGACTAAAGATAGCAAAGTATCTTCCCAAGATAGCTAATGGATGCTCACATGTAGGAAGGTCACACCTCACAACCATTCACCTAATAAGACATGCTTTATTAACCTAAGCGAGATTATTAAAAGTGTAGGAAAAACCTAGCAAAATAGGAAAAATAAAAAACTACACTAACATTATCCATACTTCATTTGGTGTATCCAAAGACTCAATGTGAAATAGCAAGTCAGGAGAAACAAACAAACAAATTCTTTGCACTAGTTTTCTGGGTTGTTAATCTTTTCAGATTCTAACAATTATAGTTGAGATCTAAGTGCTCTGCACATTGCAAGGTTGATTATGAGGTGTACAATTGACATGGAAAAAGTTTGTGTATGCATTACTGCCTCTCATTGACATATTGGCCATGTCATATGAAAAGACTGCTTGTTCTACTGTGTCAAATGTTCCTAGCCATTTTTATCTTCATAGCTTGGGGAATATTATCTCTGCTGAAAATTGACTAGATGCTTTCTTGCGAACACCCCTATATGTCTTCTCCATTTCTTCTTTTGTGTTTCTATATCACAATTAAACTTTTGTTAAAAAATGTTGGAATACACACATATTTACATTACATTACAAATGCATTCTAATCTATTCCATGAAGTTCTGATTGTAGATTTTGTCAGCTTGTCAAGAAGACAATACAATTAGTAAGTTTGCATCTCTGAGACCCATTTAAGGACACCGTTTCTTTAATTTTTTTCTTAGCAATCATTACTTTGAACACAAAAACTTATGTCAATAGAGATCTTATGAAATGCTAACATGGATCTTAAGGAAATAATATAGAAGGAAACAAGCAGATTTTCGAAACCTAGAACTTTGAAATTTTTGGATTCTAATCAAATGTGTAACTTTACTTACTATTTTGTTCTTCACTTAATTGCCAAGCTTGTGTATTTGATCCTTGGTGATTTTCCTAGTTTGCAATCAAAGTATAGTATTAAGAAAAGCATAATCAAACCTTCACAATAGTAGATGTAATTAATTAGGTCACTAGTTCTTATTCTACATATGCCAAAATAATCTATTGTGTAGCATAATCATTGTGCACACATTAAACGTAGTAGATCAAACTATTACTAGTTCAGTTAAACAAAGCTATCTGCATGTTTGCAATAGTCAAAGTTCAAAACAACTTCTAATATATTATAAAGTAAGATGGAGATTACTAAATACATATTGTAGTACATTTGTTGAAGCCTAAAGGGATACTTCACTAAGAAACAAATGACATATAAATGACCAAATACATATTATACTATGTCATAGTGGAACATGTTATAGCTTTTACATGCAAGTTGTGAACTTTCATTCATAGTAAGCATAAACTTATACATCATCACTATATTCTTGTGGTGGTTGTCATCTTGTAATAATTAGTTTGTTAGTAAAGAAGGCACCATCTCCCAATATCCGCTACAAGATGAATGCCAAGTGACATGCAATTATTCTCAAATACAAACAAAAAATGACATGAGTAATGGTGTTTTATGGTCTTAGTTGCCAAGGCTCCTGTATCATTATCATACCATTACCCAAGAATCTCTATGTTGTCATGTCTTATAATCCATTCAAGTGAAAAGGTTGGATATGTTACCACAAGGTTTATTATGGATAAAAGTGTTTCATCTTCAACAATCATGCTAAATGGTGATAGTTCATAGAATAATGTCTTGCATGTTGGATTGAAAATGGCTATCAATTCTTTTGCAATGTGATTTCCAGGAGGGAAATGTCTTATGATATCTTGACAATGAATTATGTTATGAGCTTCCTTGTATTCCCGCACCAAATGTTTTAGGTAAATTAATTCACCATTAGTCATGAATGGGGATAGAACATGATTTTGATTGGTGTTTGGTATTGGTTGAATGTCTCCCCATCCATCATATTTGAACATGACAACATGCTTATCATAAAAATATTTTTCCAATATTTTTCTTTGGCATTCATTTGGAAGTTCTAGAAGTTTTTCAAGAATACTAGATTATAGACTTTCAGAGAGGTGATTTGTATTGCGATCTAACGAAACAAATGCATCAAGAAAATCCATAGTTGTGTAATGTGGAGATGAAAAACCTGTTTGCAACAAGGACCATTTCTTAGAATTATCGAGCATTAGTTATTTCTAAGATATATCTTCAACTTAGTGTGATTCTTTCATCAATATACTTTTTATGGCAATAACCATACAAATATCATTAATATAAATTATTTCATACATACTATTCCATAAATGTACAACACATGATTATCAATTACAATGTTTAATTTTGCATCAATGCATTTCTTAAATAATAATGCATTCCACTATTCATTGCATCTTAATAGTATAATTAGTATTCAAGTTCTAAAGTTCTCTATAGTAATTGTAGTATCCTAAGTTTACAACCAATTAGATTCATAGCAAAGCTAGAAGAGACATTACTTTCATAATCTTTTTATTTGTATATCGATACAATACTAATATTACTTGTACATACTTGTTCATTAATAGCATAAAGTGTCGAGATAGAGCACCTAGTCTCTATAGTATTCTCCATACTTTGTAGATACATGTAACAATAGGTAAAGGACAATAGTCTCTGTGTTATTTTTCACACTTCATACATACATGTAACCATAAGAAAAGGATGATGTGATAATTGAACTAGGACATTAGTACTTTCAATTTATGAGCATAAGTCAATTTATAGTACTACTAGACAATCAAATAGTTCATGAAGAGCTTACAGTTGAAGGAGTTGGAGTAGTCAAATCCGTAGTTGGAGTAGTTAGATCTGCTTCAGTTGGGAGTTGTTTCTCACTTGGATGCTTCTGTTCACATGGAACACTAGTTCCCTTGGCCACATTTGTGCACAAAGACATGAATGCATTGTAGACATTTGTCACTCTTGTCACAAGATGTTCACCCAAGTGAGTAGCGTGTGCATTTAACACATGAACTAGAACAAGATCACATTCATTAGTAATAGCTAGATGCACAACACTATAGATGCATGATGCAACCTCACACTCTTTAGTTGCTTTATGGGAAAAGAGGCCAACAACAATAGATGCATGTTGAGTTCCTCGATATGCACAAATTTCTTCATGGTATCTTGTCGGTAGCACAAAGTACTCTTGTACATAAGCATTTGTTAGTTTCTCGATAACTATTGCTTCTTGTACCAAGTACATACAATTTGACAAGAATCGTGAAACAATATTAGCATGGAAGATTGTTCCTAAAGCATTTTTTAGAAATTCTTCACCTACTAGTGTCCTTAGAGATTGCTCAACACATGAACAATCAAATATGAAGACCTGTCACATTGCAATTGATTCAATTGGTCCTATAATGGGATAGTACCACTACAGCCTTGGAATACATACTTGCTTATCCATTTTCAAGTTGTAAAGTTTGTTATCAACTTTCCAATTGTTAGATTCTACATTCTTTGAAATTTATAAAGCTAGTTATATTAGTCACTAGTATAATTCTCCTAGTAGAGGAAGTAATTGCTCAAGATATCAAAAAACATGTCACAAGTATTGTATATAGCACAAGTTTTCATGATTGAAAAGAAAAATCAAGAAGATGCACAATAATACTCTTTAGTTTTGTGTTGTTTTGCTATGTTTTTTTTTATTCTAGCAATAAATTAACATTCAAGATGCAACGCATATTATCATTAACATGAAAATATGGGCTTGTAGGTTTACTTTGGGTAAGTGCACAAAGTTGTGGTGCCAAAATGGGGGTATAAGTGGACACCTTTTTCCTAAAATTTGCAAATTTTGAACTTCAACAAGAATTTGAAGATAGTTACGCTCAAAATTTTCAAATATGACAAAAAAAAAGTCGTAGTCCTTTGAATCTAGTTTCTAAACTACTAATTTTTTTTCAAAATGGTTTAGTTTTAGGTCCTCAAAAAAGGGGGCCACAAAAAGTGGTACTGTTTATTCCAAAAAAACATAGCATAGTACAAAGTGTGGCCCCCCTAAAATTTTAACTTTTTTTTTGAAATTTTTTAATCGCTCTGGTCAAAAGTTACTTAACACTATGTAGTTTATCCCAAATTTTTCGAGTAATTTTATAATGTCTTTTTTTTTTTAATGAATTTTTTAACTAGACACATCCCAAAAACGTGAAATATCTGTGTGCTCCCCCTAGAAATAATTGAAAACTAATCTAAAATCAAAACTTTTTTTTTCAAAGCGTGTAGAATGGAGTCTAGTTTCTAAAAAACTAAGTTGTTACAAAATTCGATGAATGAGCTAAAATCTATAGCCCAATTAGTACGTGGTGGTTTTCGACAAAAAGTGAACATACATTCAAAAGAAATTATAGATGAAAGGCTTGAAATAGTTCAAATTAAAAATAAATTATATGGTTAGATAGCTAACACAGAGACCTATAATGCTATGTAACCTGATCTTATTGATACCCAACCACGAGAAATCTTGAAGGGGAGCACAGAAGAAAAAATAATCATTTTTTGTATGTTTGTTGGAAAACACGTCTCAGGCCTGTTCATCAAATCCAAACCTTTGGGTTGGATCTCCAAGGCAAAACCAAGCCTTAGGCTTGGGTTTGATTAAGGTTTAAATAGTGTGTGCACCCTATAGTGCGTACGCGCTATTTAAACCTCAGCTCTAAATAGCGCGTGCGCGCTATAGGGCGCACGCACTATTAAGATGTAAGTTGCAAAAGAGAAATAGGTGGGGGGGATAGGGGAATGGCTATGTGTGTGCATGAAAGAGATAGAGAGAAAGTAGGGGATAGGAGAGGGGAGAGAGTACAGGATGGGAGAGAGAAAGTGAGAAAGAGTAGGGGTGGCAAAGAGAGTATAGGATGAGAGAGAGAGAGAGTAGGGGTTGCAAAGAGAGGAAGTGTGAGAGAGATTATGGGTGGAAAAGAGAGAGTGTGGGATGTGGGAAAGAGATTTAAAGTAGGGGATGGGAGAGAGAGGAAGTGTGAGAGAGAGTACAGGTTGGGAGAGAGAGATTAAGAGTAGGGGATGGAGGAGAGAGAGAGTAGGTGATGGGAGACAGAGTGGGAGAGGAAGAACTTGAGAGAGAGGAGGATGGGAGTGCATGTGTGTGAAAGAGAGAGAGTATGGAATGGGAGAGGGGGAAGACAAAGTAGCTCAAGAGAGAGTAGGGGATGGAAGAGAGAGTAGGCAATGGGAGAGGGAGTGGGAGAGGGGAGACAGGGGGGAATAGAATTGTGTGTAAGAGAGAGAGAGAGAGAGAGAGAGAGAGAGAGAGAGAGAGAGAGAGAGAGAGAGAGAGAGAGAGAGAGGAGGGGATAGGAGAGAGTGTGAAAATTTAAGAGAGACTAGAGGGTAGCAGAGAGAGAGAGTGGAGAGGGAGAGAGTAAGAGTGAGAGTGAGAGAGAGAGTAGGCAGTGGGAGAGGGAGTGGGAGAGGGAGAGCAAGTGAGAGAAAAAGTAAGGGATGGAAGAGGAGAGAGGGGAGATGGGTGTGTGTGTGTGTGTGTGTGTCAAAGAGAGAGTCAAGAATGAGAGAGGGGAGAGAGAGAGAGAGAAAGAGTAGGCAATGGTAGAGGGATGGGAGAGAGAGGGAGAGAGTGAGAGAGAGAGAGAGAGAGATAGTAGGCAGTGGGAGAGGGAGTGGGAGGGAGAGAGAGGTGGAATGGAAGCATTTAAGAGAGATAGAGTAGGGGATGGGAGAGAGTAGGAAGAGGGACAAGGACTGCGAGAGAGAGAGAGGGGGGGAATGGGAATGTGTATTTATTTATAAGAGAGATAGAGTAAAGGATGGGAGAGAGTGTGAGAGTTTGAGAGAAAGTAGTAGGGGATGGGAGAGAGAGTGAGAGTAAGGGATGGGAGAGAGAGAGAGAGAGAGAGAGAGAGAGAGAGAGAGAGAGAGAGAGAGAGAGAGAGAGAGAGAGGAAGAAAGAGAACTTGAGAGAGATAGACAGTAGGCAGTAGGAGAGGGAGTGGGAGAGGGAGAGGGAGAGGGAGAGAAATAGGGGGGATGGGAGTGTGTGTGACAGATGTAGAGAGTAGGGGATGGGAGAGAAGAAGAAGAGTGGGGGGATAAGAGTGTGTGTATCTATGAAAGTGAGAGAGTAGGGGATGGGAGAGAGTGTGAAAGTGTGAAAGTAGGGGGTGGCAGAGAGAGAGTACGATGATGGGGGAGAGAAAGTAAGCGATGGGAGAGGAAAAGAGAGAGGGGGGATGGGAGTGTGCATGTGTAAGAGATATAGAGCAGGGGATGGGAGAGAGTGTGAGAGTGTGAGAGTAGGGGGTGGATGAGAGAGAGAGAGTACGACAATGGGGGAGAGAAAGCAGGCGGTGGGAGAGGGAAAGAGAGAGGGGGGATGGGGGTGTATGTGTAAGAGAGATAGAGTAGGGGATGGGAGAGAGTGAGAGTGTGAGAGAGTAGGGGATGGGAGAGAAGAGAGAGAGTAGGGGATGGGGGAGAGTGTGAGAGTGTGAGAGAGTAGGGGATGGGAGACGAGAGAGAGAGAGAGCAAGGGATGGGGGAGAGAAAGTAGGCGGTGGGAGAGAGAGTGGGAGAGGTAGAGAGAGCTTGTACAAGATGGGAGAGAGAGAGAGAGTAGAGAGGGAGAGAGAGAACTTGAGAGAGAGAGAGAGAGTAGGTAGTAGTAGTGTGAGTGTGAGAGAGAGTAGGGGGTGGTAGAGAGAGTACAACGATGGGGGAGATAAAGTAGGTAGTGGGAGAGGGAGAGAGAGGGGGAATGGGAAAGCGTGTAAGAGTGACAAATTAGGGGATGGAAGAGAAGAGAGAGAGTAGGGGATGGGGGAGAGAAATTAGGTGGTAGGAGAGGGAGAGAGATAGGGGGGATAAGAGTGTGTGTGAGAGATCTAAAGAGCCGGGGATGGGAGAGGAGAGGGGGTGAGAGAGGTAGAGAGAGTAGGTGGTGGGAGAGGGAGAGTGAGAGAGAGTAAAGGATGGGAGAGAGTAGGAAGAGAGAGGGAGGGGATGGGAGAGAGAGTAGGGAGGATAGAGAGTAGGGAGGATGGGGAGTGATGTGTTTTGAGAAAGTAGGGGGTGGCACAGAGAGAGTACGACGACAGGGGAGAGAAAGTAGGCGGTGGGAGAGGAAAAGAGAGAGGGGGGATGGGAGTGTGTGTGTAAGAGAGAAAGAGCAAGGGATGGGACAGAGTGTGAGAGTGTGAGAGTAGGGGTGGGCAGAGAGAGAGAGAGTACAACAATGGGGGAGAGAAAGTAGGCGATGGGAGAGGGAAAGAGAGAGGGGGGGGGGGGTGGGGGTGTATGTGTAAGAGAGATAGAGTAGGGGATAGGAGAGAGTGAGAGTGTGAGAGAGTAGGAGATGGGAGAGAAGAGAGAGAGTAGGGGATGGGGGAGAGTGTGAGAGTGTGAGAGAGTAGGGGATGGGAGACGAGAGAGAGAGAGCAGGGGATGGGGGAGAGAAAGTAGGCGATGGGAGAGAGAGTGAGAGAGGCAGAGAGAGCTTGTACAAGATGGGGGAGAGAGAGTAGAGAGGGAGAGAGAGAACTTGAAAGAGAGAGATAGTAGGTAGTAGTAGTGTGAGGGTGAGAGAGAGTAGGGGGTGGTAGAGAGAGTACGATGATGGGGGAGAGAAAGTAGGCGGCGGGAGAGGGAGAGAGAGGGGGAATGGGAACGTGTGTAAGAGAGACAAAGTAGGGGATGGGAGAGAAGAGAGAGAGTAGGGGATGGGGGAGACAAATTAGGTGGTAGGAGAGGGAGAGGGAGAGAGATAGGGGGGATAAGAGTGTGTGTGAGAGATCTAAAGAGTCGGGGATAGGAGAGGAGAAGGGGTGAGAGAGGTAGAGAGAGTAGGTGGTGGGAGAGGAAGGGTGAGAGAGAGTAAAGGATGGGAGAGAGTAGGAAGAGAGAGAGGGAGGGGATGGGAGAGAGAGTAGGGAGGATGGGGAGTGATGTGTTTTGAAATAGTGTGTACGCACTATAGTGCGTACGCGCTTTGTAGTGCGTACGCACTATCTCAAATCACCAAAAAATGGTCAAAAACCAACCTTGGGGCCCATTTCATCCATTTTTAACTTTTGGTCTGTTATGCTCTCTGTTATTTTGATAGAAAACATGGGTTTCAACATCTAGCAAACACTATTTCAACACTTTTGGAAGCTAGCAAACACCAAATTCAATCATTGGATACGTGATTTGAAGAATTTTTGAATATTCTTTTAATAGAAAAGGTTAGTGCAATCCATTTTAAATATTGTTTGTCGATATATAGATACAAATTTGATTATAATTTGATATGTTACGTAATATATAGTGAATTCATTAAAAATTGTATATTTGAATGAAATGTTATTTCGAAATGGTTAGAAATTTGACAAGTTGTTTGATATATATTGTGTATTCATTCAAATAATTATAATTTTTATATGTAATTGAATAATTTGTAATTTACAGATTTTAAGTAATTCGGATGTTTGAATAATTTGACATGTAGAAATCATCATCATGCCAAGGAAGAAACCAAAGATTCAAACAAATGCAGATAGAGAGAGAGATTTGACAATTAAAAGAGGTTAAAATGAAATTACTACGCGAACAAAGAAAATTGCAAAGCAATGATGAAGAATTAACTTTCGAAGAGGATCAAGAACCACCAATACAAAGAAACAAGGAGGAAGAATTAGAAAGACAAAGAGAACGAATGAGATTGTTACGCTCAAGAAGACAATTGAATTGTGAAGCTACACCATCTTCCAATGTTGGAGTCATATCGTCCGCTACACCATCTTTGAATGTTGGAGTCATATCATCCACTACACCATCTTCCAATGTTGAAGTCATATCATCCTTTCATGTTGAAGAGACACTGATTTATAGATTCGATGATATACACACTCCATCATGTCATGTTGAAAGCACAACATCAACACATCAAGTAGGTGATATTCCATCTTTTACATCTTATTGCCAAGGCACATCATCTTCAGTTCAAGGTACGCAATACACTCAACCTTATATTGATGTTCAAAATGTTGAGAGAATTGAAGAGATTAGAACACCTTCTAGAATTCGTTTTAGAAAACCAAAATATTTGATTGATATTGATACTAACATTTTGAAATCAATGCCTGACAAGATTAGCAAGCGTACTTGTCAAAGAAAAGTTAATCATATGTGAAGATTATTTTTTGAAGAATTAAATATTACAGGTAAATGCCAATTATTTGTTGAAATGATGAGGAATTTGAAATTTAGGCCTATCATGAAGATTCTTGGGCTAAGAACGATGGATGATTCAAATGAAAGAAATATTGTAAAGAATCTGATGAGTGCTTATGACAAAGTGGGTTCTAAATCACGCACCAAAGATAGTAATATCACAAGACGAGTACTCACATCGACAATAGTAAGTAGCCAAATGAAAAAAGCTCGACTCATGAGAAAGACAAGCAAAACATTAAAAATTGGTAGAGGTGCCTTAAGGAGAGCCATGCTAAGGCATGAGAGATTAGAAGATCCAACAAAAAATGAGTTATGGACATTTAGCGGTAGACTACCGTGAAAGGATAAAGAAATTAGTGAAGCCTTGAAATCATTGATCGAAAATTTTTGGAAAAATAACACACGCGTTTCTCCTAATCAAAGAGATGTTGTAAGAAGGAGGATTGGTAGCCGAAATCGCGAGCCACATGCGAAACATTTTTTGGACTCAACTTAGACACAATTTTTTGCAAAATTTATTGGTATGTATCCTCAAATTCGAATAAGTCAAAGATTTTTTGAGATGGGTAAACCTTTTTATGTGAAAATAAATCACACACGCACAACTTGTTGTTGTAGGATACATATTGAATTTTCTAACCATTTTGATGTTTTTAGGCACATATGCGTAGTTTTACATTCTCAGTTTGTTTTGCAGGATTGTGATATAAAAGAGCCACCAAGATCTTCAAAGGAATTCATATCCAACATTTTATGTGAAATAGGGGACGACCAACAATTTTACAAGACATCATGCTTGGATGGTACATGCTTATTTTGTGGTTCTTTGCAACTTTTATCAACTTGTCAACATATGGATAGTACACATGCAATTGGAAATGAAATAGTAGATTACGAAAAATTCAAGACAGTGACATATGCTCTAAAAGATGGGAAACATGGTAAAAGATGTGATCTAGTTATTGAAAAGATTCCAGTGTATGAGTTCATGAAGATTTTTCGTGAAAAGATTATGTATGAGTATGCAAGGCATACCCATAGAGCTCGATGGTTGGATTTGCAATTCAAGTTGTGCAAGGATATGTTTCCATTGGATACCATTATTTTGGTTGTAGATTTTGTAGAGAACTACACACTACAACCACAAAATGAGGTGCAAGCAAAGTATTATACATCTCAACAGGTTTCTATATTTGTTCACATAACATTCATGCATTCACCTACAAGTACAGAGGATGACAGGAATATTTTGAGGGAGTACCATTTTTACATCAGTGATGATCGATCACATTCTACGGAGTTTGTACATGGTTGTTTTCAACTATTTTATGGAGATTTGGCTAACAGGGGCATATCATATCGTCAACACATTATTTGGTCAGACAATTGTGCATCTCAATTCAAGAATGCACAGATGTTCTATTGGTTGAGCAAGATGCACAGGTTGTGTAGAATTCAATATATGTGGAATTTCACAGAGGCTGGTCATGGTAAAGGAGAGCACGATGGTGCAAGCGCATGCATTAAAAGAGCCTTGGCTCGTGAAGAACTAAAGTACAAAGATGGAGCAATATTGATAGATGCAAAATCCATCGTCCAATGGTGTAACACTACAATGGGTCCAGGTAAGGAAGGTGAGTCTATAGTTCATAGATTTTTTTGGTTGATAGATAATACTAACATTGCACCATATCAAGATTGT
Organism: Cupressus sempervirens; assembly: GCA_028749045.1. NCBI lineage: Eukaryota > Viridiplantae > Streptophyta > Pinopsida > Cupressales > Cupressaceae > Cupressus > Cupressus sempervirens. The sequence goes on from CM053785.1 coordinate 349,235,993, forward strand.
TGCACACTAACAGGATCTAGTGAGTTACACTCTTTTAGAAGCTCTGATGCAGGTTCATGGAGTATCCACACACGAAAAATGGCATGCTATTGTCCATCATGTGCATAGGAAAATTGGGATGACTGTGAGTCAACTGAATGGGTGAAAAAATGGGATATACGGGTTTTGGACCCAATTGACACCTATCGTCCCCCACAAGCACTGGAAATGGTAGAGATGGATTCATCTATTGACTTTGACCGCTTGTCAGATTTAGTGCAACCTGGTAATATATATATATATATATATATATATATATATATATCTTTGTAATTTCAATATGTAACTTTATAACTTTTACCCAAGTATTTTCTAAATTAATGACCGCATTTTGTACATTTGTCACTGCAGGCCATGTTTTTGCTATTATTGCACCTGAAGACAATGAAGAAGGGACAGATTATTATTTGTGTCATTGTGTTGAAGCCAAAAAAAAATTAGATCACTCGGTTATAGATGGTGAAGGTTTAGAGTACCATGTCGGTGCGGTGGTTGTAACAGGCACATGGCTTAGACGATATCCTATGAAGAATCCTAACTTGTGGTTATTCGAGGATTGGCAAACAGAGAGGAAGATTCTTCATTATTCAAACCTTGTTGTCGCATCAAATGTCCACTTGATAAAATATGGTGGAAAACCACATAATAAGATTCTTTCGAAAGTTCGCGAGTCAGACCATGAGGCAATACTTGAGACATTAAAATGTCGAGCAGATCCAGTTGGCTCATTAGATTGAATTGGGAGAGAGAGAAAAAGTGATCAATTGGATCCAACTACAATGTTACAACCTCTTCCCCAAGACTATCACATGACTAAGGTGGACCGTATTGTTATGATGTGTAAGTGATGAGATTTAGTTTTGATTTGTTTAGAATATAGATACATTATTTGAATTTATATTAGATTCTTTAATAGGACCCATTTTTTTAATCTTATCTTTGATTTTTTATTGTGCTAATTCTTCATTTGTAGGTCACCAAAGAAGAGGGCTAATAAAGTTGACGCACAAGTGATAAAGGGTGAGATGCCAAAATCATCTACGAAATGGTATTATCAATTCACATCCTCAATATTTATTAGTGTTCTTTGTTCAAGTACCATTGTATGATAATCATCTTATGCCTGGAATTGCAGAGGTTAAGTTATGTCAATACTAAGGTTTGTAGCATCAATACTAAGGTTTTTAGCATCAATTGGTCATGCTAAGTATAGTAGTTGTATCATGAATCCTTCTGAACCAATATGACTAAGATTCTCGGAAGAAGACTAAACCATATCATCTGTCTACTCCCTCTTTATATAAGAGTTTGTCAAACAATGAGAATGAAACATTGATTATTACTCCCCCCTCAGTGTAAAATTCTCATTGATTGCATTTTGTAAAGTTTTAAGTCACTATCAACCTCTATATCATTGTATTCTTCTTATCATCAAATTACACAACAATGAGAATATGAACAATGACTTCTTCACATGAACCTGACAATTATAAATTCTACACCTTAACAAATGTTTGGGCTTGGTCTTTACCATTCGAGCTTATAATACAATACATTGGCTTCATTTTTATTTGGAAGTATTTATTATGTTTGTTCCAAAAGTCATTCTTCATTTGCCAATATGAAAATGTGACTATCATGAAAGGCATAGTCTTATAATTTGTAATTTGTATAATGGTATAAAAGCTTGGTTGTGGGTTTGAATCCATTGCCCCCATGACCCTCCTTCTCATGCATTTATTCTATTTATTCTTCTACCTCCTCCTTCGCTTGGCCATTTTGCAACACCATCTGGATGGAACTCTAGCCTTCCTCAAAACCATTATACATGACCTCTCCTTATTCAAGATATTCTATAAAAAGTTCCTCAACCCTTGAACCTTTCAAAACCCCAATCTCAATGGAAGGCTTCTAGACCAAAGGAACTAGTAGATCCGGTTCTTTAAGAGAAAGAGACAACAAATCCAATTTTCTAGTGACTAGATGGAAAATTAGGGAAATCATTTCAATTAGTTGTAAATTGAAAGGAATTATAAGTAAACTATATCAATATAATAAGTAACTTAGTAATTATATCAATATAATTTAATTACTAAGGAAATGAATTTATTACTCTAACATATAGTACATTATTTTGCAGACAAAGGTGTTGAATTTGATGCTTAACAGATTTACATACATGTGTAATAAATAATAAGTGTTGTAGCTTTGGGATCAACACTATAAAATGAAGGATGTCATACTACATTCACAGAGGTACCAAAATATTTTATTTGATATGGAGACAAAAGAAAATGTGTATTCTTCATAATTGCATTTGAGTCTCATGTATTATCATTTTCAGCTATTGACATCAGAGATACCTTTACATCTTCATCATTGTATTGATCAACGAGTCCTTATTGCACTCACTAGTTCTAAGCCAATGACTAAGGTATGAAAGAGTTTACATTAAAATTTCATTAGTACTCAAATTCAATATAAAATTCATAGGCACAATTGAGTGGTAACTTTGATAGTTTTTGTAGGGTCTTATTATTCCTGACCATCAGTGTATCCCTGAGGTGTATATACAGAGGAATTACCAGCTAGCTGTAAGAAAATATTAAGTTTTATGTGTAAATATATATATATATATATATAATTTTTATATAAAATAGTTATTTATTCATATATAATTTTGATTGTAACATGTCAAGTTATAGAAGATTCTAGACTAATGGACTAGTGAGCATGTTAGGAAGACCTCGTTATATACACTGGTCATCTCCCACTTGTTGGCAATTAAAGACAATTAGGGATTTATTTTGTTCCCCTAGTTGGAAAGAGTATATATCTAATGATGTACATTTTACACCTATATGGCATTATTGGGCATATGTTTTGTATAATTTTTTCTATGTATGTCATTTTTTACATATATTTCATGTATGACATTATTAGACATATGCTTATGATGTTTCAAATTATTGATAAATGAATTATATGATATTGTTAGACCTTATGGAATCAACTTTGATTTTTTGTTATCACATTGGTTTGATGCTTGTATTCAATCAATCAACATATTTTCCTTTTAATTCTTCCACATTTGGCATATCCATCTAACAATGAACTTATGATACTCCCATCAAGAAGTGCATGATTGCATGGTTTTATGGTGGATGTCCCTCTCTTTTTTAAATTCCAATTTTATTCATCTACATGAGTAAGGGAGATCAATTCCATTTCTTTCAATTGTATTTAAAGGTCATTAAAGTTTTTTCAAACAATGTGATTAAATAAATATTATTCAACATTTACCTCTATCATCAAGGTTGATTCATTCCTCCTCTTATTTTACCAAATAATTTGGATGAATCACCCATGGCTCCTTACATTTATTGAAGAAAATTTTCAAAGACTTTGCAACATGTCTTCTCTTCTTCCATATAGTTCATGTTCATTGAAGATATTTGGTCAAACAATATATATGTTTTGTATATTCTCACAACACCAATAGTCATGGTACAATGCTTACAAGATCCATAGTTGAAGAGAAGCTATGTGAAGCTTCTAGAACCATGGGATCAAACTGTCTGCTCTATTAGCTTCGAGTGGCCGGGTAAACCCTATCCCCAACCTCATCTTGTCCCCTTCAATGTTTGAACATTCTCAGGCATGCTGAACCAGAATGTCCCTAAGGGTCACTAAATCCCACAGGGCTGCAATCTTTGACGGGGCATATCTCAGAGCTCGTGCAAGATATGAATGAGATTCTAGTTCCTATAGGACCGTGTTACAGAGACCTACAATAACCTCTCTCACTTTTTGGAGATCGCATTCCGTTTTCATTCTACACCGCCATCTCAGGTGATGTTGAAACTTGCAGTGTTGGCCAATACAAAGTTGCCAATTGCCAAATCTCTCTCATCTTTCGTCGTGGGATCAAACTATCTGCTCCATTAGCTTCGGGTGGCCGGGTAAACCCTATCCCCAACCTCAAATTTTCCCCTTCAGCGCTCGAACGTTCTCAGGCACGCTGAACCGGAATGTCCCTAAGGGTCACTAAATGCCACAGGGCTGCAATCTTTGGCGGGGCATATCTCGGAGCTTGTGCGAGATATGGATGAGATTCCAATTCCTACAGGACCGTGTTGTAGAGACCTACAATAACCTCTCTCTCTTTTTGGAGATTGCATTCTATTTTCATTCTACAACGCCATCTCGGATGATGTTGAAACTTGCAGTGTTGGCCAGTACAAAGTTGCCAACTGCCAAATCTCTCTCATCTTTCGTCGTGGGATCAAACTGTTTGCTCCATTAGCTCTGAGTAGCTGGGTAAACCTTACCCCCAACCTTTTCTTGTCCCCTTCAGTGTTCAAATGTTCTCAGGCACGCTGAACCAGAATGTCCCTAAGGGTCACTAAATCCCACAGGGCTGCAATCTTTGGCGGGGCATATCTCGGAGCTCGTGTGAGATATGGATGAGATTCCAGTTCCTACAGGACCATGTTGTAGAGACCTACAATAACCTCTCTCTCTTTTTGGATATCGCATTCTATTTTCATTCTACAACGCCATCTCGGGTGATGTTGAAACTTGTAGTGTTGGCCAGTACAAAGTTGCCAACTGCCAAATCTCTCTCATCTTTCATCGTGGGATCAAATTGTCTGCTCCATTAGCTCCGAGTGGCCGAGTAAACCCTATCCCCAACCTTGTCTTGTCCCCTTCAGTGCTCGAACGTTCTCAGGCACGCTGAACCAGAATGTCCCTAAGGGTCACTAAATGCCACAAGGGTGCAATCTTTGGCAGGGCATATCTCGGAGCTCGTGTGAGATATGGATGAGATTCTAGTTCCTATAGGACTGTGTTGTAGAGACCTACAATAACCTCTCTCTCTTTTTGGAGATCGCATTTCATTTTCATTCTACAATGCCATCTCGAGTGATGTTGAAATTTGCAGTGTTGGCCAGTACAAAGTTGCTAACTGCCAAATCTCTCTCATCTTTCGTCGTGGGATCAAACTGTCTGCTCCATTAGCTCCAAGTGGCTAGGTAAACCCTATCCCCAACCTCATCTTATCCCCTTCAGTGCTTGACCGTTCTCAGGCACGCTGAACCAGAATGTCCCTAAGGGTCACTAAATCCCACAGGGTTGCAATCTTTGACGGGGCATATCTCGGAGCTCGTGCGAGATATGGATGAGATTCTAGTTCCTACAGGACCATGTTGCAAAGACCTACAATAAACTCTCTCACTTTTGGAGATCGCATTCCATTTTCATTCTACAACGCCATCTTGGGTGATGTTGAAACTTGTAGTGTTGGCCAGTACAAAGTTGCCAACTACCAAATCTCCCTCATCTTTCGTCATGGGATCAAACTGTCTGATCCATTAGCTCTGGGTGGCTGGGTAAACCCGATCCCCAACCTTGTCTTTTCCCCTTCAATGCTCGAACATTCTCAGGCACACTGAACCGGGATGTCCCGAAGGGTCACTAAATGCCACAGGGCTGCAATCTTTGACGAGGCATATCTCGGAGCTCGTACGAGATATGGATGAGATTTCAATTCCTACAGGACCGTGTTGCAGAGACCTACAATAACCTCTCTCTCTTTTTGAAGATTGCATTCCATTTTCATTCTACAATGCCATCTCGGATGATGTTGAAACTTGCAGTGTTGGCTAGTACAAAGTTGCCAACTGCCAAATCTCTCTCATCTTTCGTCATGGGATCAAACTGTCTGCTCCATTAGCTCCAGGTGGCCGAGTAAACCCTATCCCCAACCTCATCTTGTCCCCTTCAGTGCTCAAACATTCTCAGGCACGCTGAACCGGAATGTCCCTAAGGGTCACTAAATCCCACAAGGCTGCAATCTTTGACGAGGCATATCTCGGAGCTCGTGCGAGATATGGATGAGATTCCAATTCCTATAGGACCGTGTTGCAAATACCAGAGATCAGCCAAGGATAAGGATAGCATAGTAAGAAAATGATTATTTATCTGGTGGATATAAGTCTTTTATATAACAAACCATTTATATGCATAGTAAAAGAACTGAATATAGATTTGAGACGTATTGATCACCTGCAGTCTGATCATCTTCACAAGTATGCAACTTTTGTTTCACTATTTCATGTGGGTTTATTGAACTTTTTTTATGATGTCATTTACAGATGGGATGTTCAAAGGTTGAGTTCCTATGGGTCGTCAATACTTTGACTATACTTTAAGTCAACGATTATCAATATGGGAAAAAATGGAACTCGTTGTATTTTGAAGTACTGAGAATATGGCCTTGCCCTTCCCCAGGAGTTTTAGAAATGGGAGACATTAGGTAAGAGAGTGAAAATTTTACTATCGCTTCAACGCACATGGCACAATTGGAAATGCAAATTTTGATGGTAATCATTTTGTGATAAGGAAGAGACTAGGGATGATCGTTGTTACTATCTTTTTAGTAGTGGATTTTTGTTTTCTCTTGAATTTGGTGGTGGGGGATTAGTGGTAATTCTCCTTGGATATTCCTTCTTATGATGTTAGTGACAAGTGTTGCTCTTTGAAAACACTTGTACAATCTTTTTTAAATTATTAGATAAAAACAAAGAATTGTAAGTATTAAACATGATTAGCCTTTAGTTCCTAGAAGATCTTTATTTCCCCATCAATGCATTTAGAAAGTTAAGTTTTAAGAAGATCATAAATAGAAAAAATTAGAGAAGCGATTTAAACATTTATATTGATTGGAAACATGTGAGTCTTGAGTTTCCTCTGCCTTTTAAAGAACGTTCCTTAGCTAGCATACCTAATTCCACATTCCATAAGAGTGTCATTGTGCTAAAGATTTAGGAAACCAAGTGCTCTAAGATAAAGCTTCCCGGTCAATAATAATCTAGCCTATTGAGGTACATAATACTTCTCAATTAAACTTATGTTAATTCAGTATTAATTTTGTAATTAACTACAATTTCAGTATCTGTGTACAGGGGGTGACTGAGAAAACTATTTGAGGTCCAATTTGAAAATATATTTGTAAGGATCTCGACCAAGGTTCACAACTTCGATGATTAATACATTCATTTAGGCTAGAACCTCACTACAAAAAAATAATATATAAAAAAGGTAGTGAATAACGTCATGTCTAGACTCAAATCAACCAATGAAACTCAAATCAGCATAATGTGGAACAACAATATATGCATTGAGTGGGTTGTCATAGAAAAGCTTCAAAATAAAATTCATGTCTAGAATTAAAAGACCTTAAAGAAATTTTATGCTTGTAACACAAATGGCCATTCAAAATTGAATATGATTACAATATGTGAAATAGCATTACGAGAACTTGTAATGCTCTTGTGAACATCGTGTTAATTCTTGTAAGAATCCCTAAGATGCTTGTTATACTCAAAATTTTGTTGAAATTGAATTAATTTTTATCCTGTCGATTAATTGGCTTAGGGTGATATATGCTTCTTGGATGGAATAATGAGTTCGTGATTAACTCTATATTAAGATTCATAGCATCTTCTAGTTATTTGCAAAGGAAATTTATAAATTAAGCTAATGTCATATGGCTTGCTTGAGAAAGATGTCCGTGTTCTTATTGATGGGTACTAATGACTGTCCACATTTAGTTCTTCAATATCCTATTTGACAAGCTTTCCATAGACATTTCTTTGCCATACTGAGTATTTTTGAAAACATATTTGAGTAGAAGCACTATAGTAGATACTACATGATGTTTTAACAAATAAAGTAATGGGTTAAAGACTATTATTTCCAAGGTATTATGTCATAGTATTTTAATTGTAATGATCGTAGACTAATGATATTCTTGAAGGTAACTTTGACATGCAACAAGAAAGACAACCTACAACCAAGGCTATATTGTGCCTACAACCAAAGCCACTAGTGCACATAGCCAAAGCCATGGATGCTTATAGCCAAAGTTACAAGTGTTCGCAGCCAAAGCTATGAGTACATGAAGTCGATGATCACAATTGTTTACAACTATTCACCAGAAACAACTTCTTTGTAGTTTTTGAGAAATACTAATAAAGCAAAAAATAACATCTACTAGTTCATAGACATAATGGAAACTCTCTAGCAATTTAATTTAATTTCATACATGCACATATCTAATTTAATGTCATACATGAACATATCTAATTTAACGTCATACATGAACAAACATATAATATAAAATGATAACCAATAATCTAATATACATTAACAAACACATAATATATTATGATAACCAATAATGTTGTATATGAACAAACATATCATATATTAACCAATAATGTCATACATCAAATAAATGTCATACATCAAATATAGAATGTCATATGTACATCAAATGTATGTCAAATATGTCTCTCTGATGCCTATATATATACATGGGGAAGGAAACAAGTCTCTCGACATCCTCTGCCGTCGTGTGGAGGGAGACAGTGGAGATGACGGGGCCCTCCTGACACGCTCACTTGACCTCTTGTTGAGGCTCTTCTCCAGGTCCAACTGATACAAAGAAAGTAGATATGAATCAATATTTATTATACGTTGAAATCAAATATATGTACACACAAAATCAATTATTTTCTTACCGCCAACAAATAGTCACTCTGTAAGTCCACCTCAAATGCTCGTGGACGATCAGGCGTGACAAGACCCTACAAAAATTCAATAAATATAATCACTTATAAATAACATTAGAAATTTTGAGATTAACTATTATAAACAACAACTAAAATGAAGAAAATTCTTTCATACCTCCGTCAGTGGCTGTGAGCTAGCCACAGCTGCGGCCACTCCATTATCAACAGACTGTCGCAGATGAGGAGGTGTGTCCGACATCATGAGCTGCATGTCATACAATACACGTGATATCTAACATGAAACATGGAATAAATATATTCAAATGAATTAAATTAACATGAAACAACTGTACCTGTGTGAAGCTCGTATGATGTCTCTGCTTTGTGTCTATGGTAAAGGTTGAGGGTCCTGTGGAGAACTGATGCACATGCATAAATTTTTTTGTCAATCCTTAATATGATTACATAATAAATATATGCATTAATTAAAATGATTAAATTGATACATACCTCAGGACTCGTCGAAGGGACAAAAAATGGCCCTGGAGGATCGCTGCTAGGCCGAGCAACACTTTGACCCTAAATTTTGAACAATGTCAATAAATGCTAATTAATTAATCATTCACTATACATATGAAATGTGATCAAATTAGTAATTTACCTGTGTGTCAATGCCAAATGTCTCGTTCAAGAACTCATCGGTGACAAGCCCATCATTTGCAGCATCTCCGGCATGAGTGCCAAATGTGCATAGGGATCCGCATGAAGTGCACATGTGACCACGATGCATAGAAGGCTCCCCCTCAACTAATGGGCTCATGGAATGGATGAGGGTCTACGTCAAAGCATTAATGGTCCCTAGAGTGCTGGCCTCTACATGTTCCTTCACAACTGAAGGAATAATCACATGCTCGTGCTATGGATGGACCACAGGTGCCCTAACTACATTAGGGTCATGACGTGCTCTTGGCCTCTCAAATGATGAACCCCCACCTCTACCCTGGGAGTCTAACATATCAAAATAATTGGGGATCTCCCCAAGGACAAACTCACAATATAATTTCTTCAAAAAATACATGGGGACCTCGTGATTGTTGCAAGGAGGGGCATCAAAAACCATCCACCATCTATCCCAACAAATATTTCTAATAGCATCGTGTATACACCAATGGATGGGGAACCGTTTAGTACCCTCTCTAACAGTATTTGGCTCACCGGGTTTTCTAAATAATGCACATATACTACCTTTTGATATTTCTTTTTTTTAACATCTTCGTATGACAATTTATTTGCATAAAATCTTTTTTGTTCATCCCTCTTAGCCCGCCAAATATCTAACTGACCACTAACTGAGGCTATCTGAGTGTTAATGGATTCAAGGGATGATGCCAATTGAGCCCTCATTGGATTGGTTTGTCCGAATTCTTTCAACCGAGCAATGAGTCTTTCTAATTCAGTTTTGCCTCTCTGTATTTCATTTCTTATATTTTCTTGTGTGCCTGGCGGAGGTCTTGCAATTGGTTCGGGTTGTGGAATTTGTTGTTCTTCTTGAGGAGGGTTTTGATTTTGAGGTTCTTGAGGGTTTTGTGGATTTTCCGGTTGATTATGGACATTTCCTGATAAAAAATCAATTGAAATCCAACTAAATAAACATATCTAAATGAAATTTGTAAAAACCCTACAAAAGAATATCAAAAACCAATAAAACAATATGGAAAACATATTAAACAATGCAAAGTTAAGTTTATATCACTTACCTCATCGTCGTCGGTGTGCTCGTTGTCTTGGATTTCGTCGGTGAGGAGGCATTTTGGCAAATGGTGGTGAATTTTTGCTATCAAACCCGCGTACGCGTTGTTGGAGAGCCAAAAAGCAAAATGAAAATGATGGGCCACGGGTCTGCGGTCCATCATACAACTTTTTTCATATCAAAATAGCACGTACGCGCTATGGCTTGGGTGACCCAAGCCATAGTGCGTACGCGCTATTGAAAATTAGAAAAAAAAAAAAACCTTGTCATCTTTTTGGCACCACAACTCGGTGCATACACTCCTTTCAAAAAAACAATAGTTGGCATTGAAATTTACATTATTATTTTTTTAAAGAAATTTGGTGAAAGTTTGTGTTAATAAATAAATCAAATAGTTTCTTTCACCAATGAGATATTCTAATGATGGAAAATATAATAAGAAAGTTCAAAAGTAGGAATAACATGTCAACACCAAGCCCATGTGATCTTTATCACCCTCCCATATGCTTATGCTTCTTCTCCCTTCTACAACTTCTATCAACTCATTCAATACCTTTAATAATGTGAGTGTCCCAAGCGACATAGCTTATACTTCCATCACATCATCTATACACATATTGGATTCTATAGTTATACCCACTTGAATTATTGAAATTCCTTCAAACACCACTATTATTATGTTCTCCAAGGCCCACACTAACATTGGTGTAGATGATACTACGCCCCACCCACCGTGTAAAAGACTAACTATAGATCTTTGCATAACTATGTCAACATTCTTCCTATCGTATAACATGATAGTTACATAGTATTCTAATCCCATTTGAAAGAAATTTTTGGTCTTTGTCAGATACCAAAGGCATCATTGCAAATTACATAAGAAAGAAAATTGATTATCTCAGCTCAATTTCTCCACTTGCATTAAATATTCAATGTCCTAACAATGGAGAATATTCACTAAAATTTCATTGCGTCAGTTGTTTCTAACTACACACATATTGGGCATTAGTTTGAGCTCACGATGGATGGGGGGAAAATCTTTTATATTGGGGACTGCAACTATCGGTTCTGTTTTGAGTTGTCGACTTTTGGGGCTTGATTGCTAATCCAAGCTTATGAAGTTACTGGAGTTCAAAGCTTGGTTGCAAAAATGGTTTTAACATGACATACACACTCGTCACTTAGGCTAGGTGACTCTAGTGATTAGTGAAGTGTGCCTTCCTTGCTGTAGTCAAAATCACCTTTGCTTTGACATTAAAAACCCAATTGCTTTCTAAATTGGATGCTTATGCTAGAATGATTTGGGGCTTTCCTTGCCTCATGTTCAAATTTCTTTCATGTGGAGCCTCTATTTCAAATGCACAATTACCACAACCATATTAACTTAAATTGGATATCCCTTTCAATGCTTATGCATATGCTAATTTTATTGGACAATTACATTTAACCTGCATGGCAGAGTTTTTATGCTCTTTTAAAATACAAAGTTTACTAGAAACTCTAAAGAAATGGAGGAGATAATACTAATGTCAAGAATCTACGCATGTTTTCCAATTTGAAATACAATATTTCAACTAGTAGTTGCATCTCTTTAGTCTGTGTGAGCAATTGAATAGAAATACTGAATTGGTCATCTGGAAAACTAATATACAAAATGCAACTTTGAAAATGATTGTATTGGGACTTGGGCTAGATCTCAGATTGATGAAGAAGAATATCAGTTAGCTCTACCACAAAGCAGCGAGTGATACATGATCAAAGGTGATAATGCGTGTTTGATTAATTAAAGGAAAAATAAGATCAAAAGAAAGAAACATGTGAGCAAGGATGAGTGCAGTATTGAGTTGAAGATCACTGCGTGGAAAAGGTAATATCAATTCCTAATGACAAGTCCCCAACGATACAAATTAGCCCCTATTCTGACCATAATATGTGAAATTAATCACATGCCGATAATGCTACAAAGTCAAAGATCTAGGGAATGGGGTTGATAGTAAGGCAACTAGAAACTATTATCCTAGGGAATAACTTCATTACAAGCCATGTGTGGGGCAGGGGTGGGTGGAAATCACTCTTCCCTACTAGCTTCAATCTCTCTGATTTCAGAAAAGTAACCCTGCCATTTCAAGGAAATCGAAACTTCACTTTACGTCAGGGGCAATGAAGAGTCCCACCCTTAGGTCTTTACCTCTGAAAGAACAGGCTGTGACCCTGGAATGGGCTCTACAACTCGATTAAGAAGATGGAAGCAGGTGGTAATCAACCCCTCAATTTCTTTCTTGCTCAGTATGGTATTTCAAAGGAATCTAACATTGTTTCTAAGTATAACACTAAAGATGTAGGTATGTATACCTGTTTCTTCTATCTCTTCCATTGCTTTTAAGAGACGAGGCCAGATGAATGTGCTATTTTCTTAGCTAAACCACTCAATTAGTGGTTTTTATGATTCGAAATGATTGAATACTAAATTGACCATCTATAAACACTGTATCATTATCATTATCAATAGGGATTTATAGGGAGAAGATTTAGGCCTTAGCAGAAGGGCAGTCGTGGAAGGATCCTCTTGTAGAGAAAGAAACTATTGGAAAACCTCCATTGGGTCATGGAAAGGATATCCAATCAAGGAGTGGAGGAAATTTTGGATCTCGGTGGCAGGGACAGTTGGGATGGAGATGATAATTCAAGTTCGGGAGGATGGTGACATGGCCTTTGAAATGGTCAAGAAAATGGTGTCTCTAAATCTCTCCCCCAAGCTAAGGTCTTACAACCTTGCTCTACTTGTGTTTTGTAAGAGCAAAGAGGCTAACAAAGCATATGAAGTGGATGAGTATATGGTGAGCAAGGGTGTCAAGCCAGATGAGGAAGAGTTGAGGGCTCTGCTTAGGTTAAGTATTGAAGTGGGCAGAGAGCCTGAAAACTTGAATGACATTCCAAGCTTTATAGGTATTGTAAAAAGCTCATAAAAAAGAGTAATCTGAAAATTGTCTAATCTTAACATTCAAATCTCCTATGGACATGGACACATGAAAATGATCTCTAAACTAATATTTCTTAAGAGACTTTCCCAAATTGAATAAAGCTCCTACATTAGAATAAGGAGATGCACTTAACTAAAAAAGCATGGCTATTCCAATATAATGAATGATTGATAAGTTTCAGGTGATGAGTACCATCTTTTAAAGATATTATAACATCAAAGCAAAGTTGTGCCAAGCTTATAAAATATTATAACATCAAAGCAAAGTTGTGCTAAAAATGAGGGAAAAAACTAAGAACACCTAAGGGAAAGATCTTAAAAAATATCCTTAATAATTACCCCATACATCGAAACAAAAAATTGATTTACAGAGAAAGGCTCAAAGGTGGATGGGCTTGTATCTTGAAAGATCTCTCATGTTTAGAGGTGAAGTGGGTTATGTTAGATTTGCATTCTATAAATACAGTTAAACACTCAAAGACACATTTACACAAACAACACAAAGACAACACATTTACACAAACAACACTAAACATCAAAAACCCTAATCACAAACCGTATTCAAATTCCCAACATAGTTTTCCACAATAATCAGAAGCCATATATCAAACATATTATATTGTTCTAAATTTTATCAATATTCAAAATTATTGTGATCTAAAATATACACACAAATCTTGGCAAAAAAAAACTCAAATCCTTTACAACAAAATCGATTCTACATAATAGATCGTAGATATGAAAATTTGAAAAATCGATTTGAAATTTTGAAAAAAATTTAATTCTTTTATAACACAATGGATTTTAAACAATAGATTTGGACAAGCTTCCATAAATAGATTTCACTTGTATAAATCGATTCTAAACAATAGATTTGGACAAGCTTCTATAAATATATTTAATGTAAATATAATGATCACATAAAACAATACAGCTACAACATAATATAGTCTAACCAATAGATTTGGACAAGCTTACATAAATAGATTCCATTTAAATATGATGATCACAAAAAATAATATAGCTACAACACAATATAATCTAAAAGAAAAAGAATAGAAAAATCCTAGACATACCTTGTGCTTCAGTAGGAAGAGACGAAAGCTTTTAGAAATGTGAATTAAAAATAATCAACCAATGCTATAAATAGGGAAAAAACAATTCTAAAGGATTCCATAATCAATGCTCACCAAGGACAAATGTTGACCTCAAAATAATTTGTAAGCCACAATTATAAAAAGAAATATCCCCTCGTATCTATTTTAACCAAACTTATGCAACACAACAATCATAAATGATACGAAAAGTCATCTCTAATTGCTTATCATGTTGTCTTGTTTTGTTTGTTTGTGTTGATATTTATGAAATAGAATACAACTGTAATCACAATCTATCAATGTTTGACAATATGCATCATTCTTATGATTATTATTATTATATTCTTAGTATTGATGTCTAAAATTTGGCCAAAAATAAAATAAAATTATTTTGAGTGCAAAAAAAATGAAAAATTTTCAAACTCATGACTGTAGCACACATAGGCCAATCAAATTATATAAAAACAAATTTCACTAAATTTGTAAAAATAAAAATAAAATGTCTATAATAGAAAAAATAAAACCAAACTAATTAGATCATTCATTCGCTTTTAATAAATGCATAAATTTCCTAGAGGAACCAATAATAATGATAAACTTAAGAACTTACTACTAACAATACTACCAAAAAACGCTTTTAACTTCAGAAATTCCCCCTCTTAATTACGACAAGGTAAAGCCTCCCCCTCCTTTTAAACCCAACACAAATCTAGCCCTTAAACACCTCCGACTTCCCGTCATTTCCCAATTGAATTTTTCCGTCATTTCCCGTTCTTTCTGTTTTTAAAACGTATTTAACCATAGCGATATCCTTCGGACTCTTTTTCGTGTACATTTCTCTTCTCGTTAATCTTCAGTCACAATTCTCACATCGATTCTAAATATCTGCTGAAGCGAGTAATTATTATTTTTTAATCTGTCTATTGACGGTAAAATAAATAAACCAGGGTTTCTGATTTAGGGCACAGAGGGGAAAAAATGTCTCTCTGATGGAAGGATTAATGGCAGTACAAGTAGGGCGGAAAGAGTGGAGAATGGTGACGGAAAGCTCAGGTGGGCGGGGGGAGAACAATAACAATAGTAGTAATAGGGCTATTGTGGAGGGAATTAATGACAGCAGTAGCAGGAGGGGAGCAATTAGGTCCTCCAGAAGTAATAGTAATAGTGGAAGTGTTAACAGCAATATAAATCATAATAACAGTAGTAGTTGTAATGGAGCTTTTCATTCTGGGGGAAGTAGCGAGCATTCTAGTGACTCTGGTGAATCTGGGACGGCGAATTTGATGGTTGGTATCGGCAACTTGGCTTCTCCTAGGCAAAATATCAGCCCGCCCGAGGATTCTACAATTTATGAGGTATTGCTATATTTTATGCTCTTTCTGTTTCCATCTGCTTCCATTCAGGTTGCAATTTCAATCTCTGCGGACAGCCATTTTACAAGAGGTTATCTCTGGTTGAATTACTTTGGATTCTCACTTTATATTTTCATATTACTCAAGGTTGCATGTTTAATTCCCTGGATACTTATTTTTTTTCCTGTCACTGGCTTGAGGTCTCAGGTTCAACTCCCATGCACACACATTCTATAACAGGTTGTCATACGCTAATCTCCTTGGGCGCCTCTTTTTAATATTTCTTTTAGGTAGCGGGTTCATTGTTTATGGACAACCATTTTGTGTTTCGTGTAATAGGAGGCTATCGCTTGAATTCCCATAGACACATCCTTTTTGGGATTGCTTTGAAGGCGCATTTACATTCGCAAGCCTCGAAGACACAATTTATGTGTCATAAGTTCAGCTCATGCCCACTTTTATAGCTTCATTTTTCGTTGCTCATAGGTCACAATTTTACGTACCGAATTTTATTGGTTTGTTGTATTTTTTACTTTGAGGTGGCAACTTTTGGTAGTTTAATTAGGGTGCCTTAGGTCACAGATTCCAGTTTCCATGCATACCTTCCTTTTTTCTTTTATTTTTTTGCTTTAATCTCACCTGTTTAATTATGGCCATTTTTGGATTTTTTTAATGATATTACGCCCAAGGTATAATTATAATATCCATCTATTTTATTTATTTTCGGTTGCTATGAGGGCACAGTTTTTTATCACTATGGACCGCCATTATGAAGAACAGAAGTTCAGAGGTCTGGTTATCTTTGCTACACCTTTTATTTTGTTTTGTTTCTTCGATGTCACAGATTTGATTTCTATCCACATCTGTTTCAATTGGTCATAGCTTTAAGTTCAGGGATTTCCATCCTGTCTTTGTTTTGATGGTTTAAGGCAACTGATTAAGTCATGTTTTTTTTAATTGGTCATAGGTTTAAGCTCAGGGGTTTCCATCCTGTCTTTGTTTTGATGGTTCAAGGCAACTGATTAAATCTTATTTCAGTTTCAAACCCTGTGGATACAGGTTTTATTCCCTCTCCTACTGCATATTTTCCAGCCGTTCATTGGATGTGACACTTTTCGCTCTATTCTACAACTCGTAATGTATTCTTCTACTTCATACCCTTTTGTAGCCATTTTAAAATTTTTTACTCAGAGTCAGAGGTTCAATCCCCATAGGTGTACATTTGCATAGGAGATAAAAAATCCAATATCTATGGATGCCTGCCGTGTACTGTTTTGTTTCTTTAAGATCACATACTGAATCCATGTGGACAAATATTTTGTGTCTTTCGTTGAATTAGCTGAGGCTAGAGGATTAATCCCTTTGGATGTATATTTTGTAATAGGGGTCAGGTGTTTAAAGCTTATATCCTCACGGACACCTATTTTGTATCATATGAGATCAAAGTCTTAGTTCCTAGGACAACTATTTTGTGTTCTATCATTTCATAATAGGAGGTCGTGGTTCTAATCACAATGGACAGCTGTTGTGTCGTTTGTCTTTTGCTATTAACTTATTTTGGTTCTTTGAGGTCAGAAGCTCAGTCCATGCTGTTGTTCTATCAGGATCTCGCAGGTTTCATTCTTGTAAATTCCAGTGCCTTATAATATTTTTCAGCCTGAAGTTGTATATAATAGATTCTCCTCTTTTCCATCACGCTATTTTTGATATCATGTAAATTTAAAAAAAAAAAAAAATTGTTACCTTGGAGTCACAGGTTCAAATTTCAATCCCATATTATTATTTCATGATCATCCATATAGTGGTCATTTGTTGTTCTTTCACACTTTTGCTGCTTTTAACTCACAGTTTGAGCTCCTTTATACCTCCATTTTGTGATGTTGTATAAGAGGTCATGATATTTCAGTTAATGGTGTGAAACTTTTTGGTTTATTTTGGAAGTTACTTTTGTTCACATTTTTGACATCCATGAAACCTGTGATCCGAACTCTTCTAATACGATGTTGAGGTTTGATTCACATTATGTGCACTCATTTTTTTATGTTCACACCTTTTATTGGATATAGCAGATTTTACATTTTGCACGCATTCGTGATAGTTGAAAACATGCACACCTTGGATTTGATAATGGCAGCATTTCTGTATTATTACTCTATGTGCTTGAAATTTATAATAACATAACCGCTACACTATTATTTCTTGTTATCTAGGCATCCAGTTCATTAGTTCGTCCCCAAGGCTATCATCATGGAGATCATAGATTTTGGCCCCTTTTAGTCAACAGCTGTCAGGGTTGAATTCTATAAGTTGCAATATTCTGACATAATTTTTTTTTTTTTTGGCTACATCCTTTCATGCATAGAAGTCACAGATTTAATCTCCGCGGATGCATGTTATGTTCTTTTTATAATAAGGGTTATGGGGTTCAATTAGCTTATTCTGTGATTTTATTTATTTTTTGAAATAGTACATTGCATATTCCGCATGGAGACCCAGTTTTGTGCTTTTATAAACATGGCAGCAGTTTCAACCAGGGATCCACTGACTCCTATATAATATATATTATAGAAACTCCTGTGTTCATTTGTTACAGAAACCTTTGTTTATTATTAGTAGTGGATCAATCCCTGTGGGACACTCACTTTGTATCTTTTGTTACATTATGATCAAGGCTACAGGTCTAATTTTAATCAGGAATCCTTTTTATGGAGTTATGTTGAAAGTACTGGTTGAATCCATACAGACACCCATGTTCTGGTTTCAGTTATAGATCACAGGTTCAATCCCCAGGATGCTCATTTTGTTGTTATTTTTGCACTTTGTAGGTCACATATGCTCCAACCTTTTTTTTACAATAGGTCACTTGTTCAACCCTCAGGGCACCCATTTAGCATCTTTGGTTTTCAAAGTAGGTATTATACCAATTTCCGTGGACAGTACCCACTTTCTACTCTTTTTTGTCAGTTGATGTTTCAACCATTTTGTTACTTTGAGATTTCATTTTCAATGTTCCAAGTAGGGACCACAAGTTCAGCTCCTGCAACATCCGTTGATCTTTGAATGTTTTCCTTGTTTTAAGTGACACATTGTTTTCTTTATTAACGCTGTACTAAATATGCTCTTTTATTTTATTTGTTTTGATTATTTTGAGCAACAATTAGTGCTAATGATTGACAAGTCTGTGAGAAATCTGAGTGGCTTTGTAGCATGTGGCACATTGTTTTCTTTATTAACACTGTATTTAATATGCTCTTTTATTTTATTTGTTTTTATTATTTCGAGCAACAATTGTTGCTAATGATTGAGAAATCTGAGGGTCTTTGTAGCACTTACTTCCCATTCTCATCTATATGCCACAACCAGCTTGGAAGCTTCATGTTTTTCTTTGCAACTTGAGAGTTCATGTTAAGAATAGGCAAAGTATATTCAAATAGTTTGCTGACATAGATTATTGTTAGCAATAAGGAATAGTCATAAACAGGATTGAAGAAATCGAGTGTTTTGTATTACCTGCATGGTACAAGTTTGTTCTTAGTCTTGTGTTTGGACTACTTGTAAATTTTGCATATAACTTTAATAGTCAAATATTAATTATTAGTTTTGTCAACATTGTAAATTTTTCTGATCCCTTGCTTGATTCCTGATTTGGTATATTTATAGATAAAGCATGTGCAGCAGGCGAATATACAGCTGGATAATGATTTAGGCTCCATCTCCATTGAATCTGGTCTGAGCAGTACTGAGGACTCCATGCAACAGCGCTTGCATGAAATTGTAAGGCAAAGAGAACAGTTGCAACGCATGGAGATAGATATTAGGGCACAATTTATTGCTCGGGCAGATGTGATTCGTATCCAAACTGAATTTGATGAGCAGACAAAACAGCATGCCAGCATTGTTACTAGTCTTCAGGTGCTCTCATAAATTATTCGTTGTTCTATTTTATGTGGCTTCCACTTAAGCTTTATTCCCTATTCTTCTGTTTACCTCTATTTTGTATTCTATGTTTAGTTTCTATTTCTTAGACTTGAGTTACATTTATGTTCAAGCAAATCTTTGGTCCATTACTATCACGAGAAGGGATTCTGTGAATGCTCTATGTTCACATTTAGATGCTAGTATTGTGGTTTATCATTCATGTGAATAGTCATGTAATAAATTATTGTCGGAAAGATACTTGTTTTATCATTTCTTTTTTTCCTAATATTGATGTAGTAATTAAGGGCAGTCTTTATTTTGAGATGTACTGTTACTCTAGATTATCTTTTTTAAGATTGTAAATAGTTCTTTCAATGGCTTTGGATATTCACTTGTTGGTTTTCGTTTGATTGCTGTCTAGAATAGTATTTACTGTAACATCTTGCTTAATTATGTTGAAAAGAGGATAACTTTCTCAAATTGTATTGGTTTTTAATGCCATGTTTATTTCATTGCATGCATTTAACATTGTAGCATTAACTCACCCATGAAGCCTAAAGACAAACTGTGTTAAAAAAATGAAGTCAGAAGTATGGTCTACAGACTCCTATTGAAATATTTGCAGATGTCATTTCATCTATAGCATGAGTACTGTGACTTTTGAATCATTAGTGCTGCCATTAGTAGTGGAACTTACAATGTGCTTTGCTCTTTTTAATGATGTTACTGACCTTCACGAGCTGTTTAGTTTTAAAATTACGTTGCTCACATTGTGTAATTTCAAAGTAACATGTCAAAAAAAAAATCATAATTTGCAAACTTTAGAACTGCTATCACCAAACTAATCTAAAAAACAAATTATAAACCTGTAGGCACAATTCTGAAGTGAATCAGGCGAAGTTACTAGTAGCCTATGGACATAATTTTTTAATGGTGAAAAAATTGCTCAGCATCTTTGAATGTCCAGAAAGACTTATTGCACATTTTGTTGCATAAAAAAGTAAAATGGATGCTTTATTTTTTTTATGAGACTAAAATAGTGTGGTTCAAGAGAAATAACACTAATCTGAAAATAATGTATGATAACTTGACAAGATTTTCATCCTCCTTAAGTGTACTTTTCCGTTTATATTGTAGATTTATTTCATCTGTTTTGAGAAGTTATAATTATAGGATATGTACCTTCTATTACAGTAAAGTCATTTTTATGTATTTGTACCTTTAATGTGTTACAGGAGCAACTGTAATTTGTGTTATTTTTTGCTACTGTTAAGATAAATCTGTATATATTTCATTATATTGGTTAAAAGGAAGAGTTTCTTAATTTATCTCTTTTAATTTATGTTTTTATTTTAACTACCAGTGTGCATGTGGATCTTGTGTGTCTTTCTGATGTAATTTACAAGTAACAAAATATGGATCATTAACAGGAGCAACTAGAACAGAAGGACCATCATATGCGTGAATTGGAGCAACAGTTAGAAGAAAGACAGAGACAACTTCATGTGAACCAGATAGAGATCAATGAAGCAGTGAGTCAGGTTTTCCACATTTCATTTGTTAAAGCTCATATTTGTTACCATTATCCAATTCCTAAACAATAACATGCACTCAATTTTCTTCTTTGGTTTGTTCTTTTCTAGGTATGGGCTAAAGATGGCCTTCTTAGAGAGCAGAATAATGAATTAGCTACCTTACGGTATGGATATAGAAATGAGTCTGCCTATGTAGAGCATGTTCACCTCATTGTGTAAATTCGGTGGTTTAAATGTATTCTGAAATCTTTCAAGACACGGTTAATGGACTTGATATGTATATTTTGCTAAGTGATGTACACATGATACGTTGATGCTATGTGATAAGTACCATTTCGAGCATCATAACATTTTGGTGCTAACAGCTGTAAATCATAATGACTAGATTCATCATTTTTTGGACTTCAGAAGGGAATATGAGACAGCACTATCTGAGCAGAAAGCAACAGCTACACAGTTGGAATCTGAGAGAACACAACATCTTACAGAGTTACAGGATTTGAAGGAACAGCTTCACGAAAAGGAAAGAGAAATCCATGAATTGGATGAGCAGGTATTGCACATAAGTGTTTTTGAATGGGTTGTTCCGCTACCAATCTGCTTTTATTACCACTTCAATTTATTAGCATGCCAATGTAGTATAGTAAGGCTTCCATGTCCCCACCAAAATGAGGAGTTGCAGAAGTCTTAATTACATAAAGTTGCAGCCCTTAAACTTTATTCCAACAGCTTTTTTATATAAGAAAGTAATTTAATATATGTTTAAGGAGTCAAATGATCATTAAATTAAATTAAGAAAACAGTTTAAGACAGCAATTTCCTAGAATAAAGATAGTGAAGAGACATGGCTTCTATCTTATATTAGAAGATATAAAGGGAGAATAATTCGTTTGAAATAGGGGATGGAAGAAGAGATCAAAAGCATTCAATCAGATAGGAGATTTACAGTCCCGTATTTAATAGAACTATGACAGCAGATTTGTATACTGCTCAAGCATTTGCATGATTCAAATATATTGAACTCTGATTGTGCAGACTTGATTATCTTTGCTTCCATTTGATAAGAAGTAGGAACATATGCAGATGTTCTATTACTTCCAATATGTGCATAGTTAAGTTGGCGTGCAGAATGATGATGGGGATTCCCTTGAGATCTACAACCGTTAAGCCATCCATTATGGAGGGGGGATATGGTCATGCAAGTAATGCAAGCATAAGGTCCATTTTAAGTAGTGGTGACCTGAGAGGTTCTGGGAGGCCGAATGGCGGGTGTCTATCTGTGATCCTGGACTTGATGGACAGGCTCAAGACACCTTGTGTGATCGCACATGGTACTCCGTGATGTGAATGGGTTATGGGGGAAGATCCTAAGAGAATCCTCCTTTTAGTATTAATTTAGTGATGTTAAGGATTCATTTATAGCATTGTACAATTATCATATATTTGTTCAACATTTATAATAATGACTAATCTGATTGAAGGCTCTGATTCCAGATATATGTTGACAATCTATGTTCTTAAACATGGTCGATAACTTACTTGGAAATTCTTGGGCAACTTAAGTGATAAAAGGAGAGATACATAGACAGATTCTACAAGTGCATTACAATAATTCAGTATCAAGAGTGGAAGCATTAAGGAAGTATGAGAATACGGGTAGTTTTGTAAACATTACAGAACAAATAAGATGAAATGAAACTATAAACGCTACCTGTATAAATACTAAAATGTCTAAACAGACTGCTAAATTATGGGACATTTAATTAACTTAGAGAATTCAACATTTGGCTTCTCCATTCAGGTGATTTATCACTTCTTAACTCATTTGCATAGCAATGTAGCTGCAGAAAGGTTTTGACACGAGCCGTCCAGTAATTGGTTATTAGGAGTTGCTGAATCACGATGGTTTTGGGACTTGGTAGTTGTATAACCAATACCGAAATAAATACGCCTTCTAATAATTTGTTATTAGGATTTGCTGAATCATGAAGGTTTTAGAACTTGGTAGTTGTATAACCAATACCTAAATAAATACAATGAAAATAAAATACTGCATATAGGCAGGTTGTAATGTATCCTACTAGGGACATGCTTAAGTTGCTCAACAATTCTAGATTAAAATTTGAATTGCACTTTCTTAATGCTCCTGTAATGTCCCCTATTAGGTAGTCTAGAGAAAAATCTTTCACAAATATGAGAAAGAATAAAAATGCCTTTCTTTTCCCCTCTATAGTTTATATACAAATATAAATATATAGATTTTTGGGACTGCAATTACTGGACTCGCTAATTGCTATTTTCTCTGTATTTAGTTTTGCACCATAATTTTTGACTATGGTTCGATGATTTCCCATTAGCGGTGACTATTTCTTTGCTTCATGTCTCACTCAAATCGATAATTCAATATATATGTTGCTGTCTTGAATTGTTATCAATTGCAATATTCAATTTGTTGAAGTGTTGTCTTAACTGTTGACTTGGCTGTTTTAACACCAGTTGTTGGTTGGATGATTAATGTGGCTTGTCGTCTCCGTTATGTGATGCTTTGTCAGATATAGCTGCCATCTCTAAACAGATACAGTTCTTTTCAAAACTCTGGCATGGTGTAAAGCGCTTGATTGCTGCAAGTATGGTATAAAGTTTGTGGCGCTGGTTCCCATATTGATGATGATTATTCTCCCTTCATACTCTATCCAGTTATGTCTGTTCTGTCAGCTATGCATGATTCTTTCTGATTATATGATGGGTGCTGAGTGTATTCATTTCTGCCTTATGTAGATTTTGGAAGAAGACTATGAGTTTGAACCTGAAACTGGTGTCTTTTCCAACTGTCGTCTCATGTGTCTTTTTATTCATATTGTGGTCATCTGTTAGCAATTTCCTTGTCAAATGTCGAGTAGTTGTCTAATCACACATCGATGGCTTGATTGGTGAAGAGGATTCCCATCACTCATGTCTGAATTAAGTCATAGAATTATTAATTATTAATATCATTATCTTGAGAAACTCGACTGCTAAAGACATTTTCTGATGGGGCCACTGTGGATGGGGAGAGATTTAATAATGAAATTGGCTAAGATTTAATATAGTTTATTGTTAAATATTAATAGTCAATCATATTAGCTTCATTACTTACTATATATATATATATATTTTGATAGGTAATGGGCCAGAGCCTAGATTATTTATTATTTATTGAGATTAATTATTATTATGTGTTAAGCTTGAGTAGATTTGAACCCAAGACCTCCTAGATAAGAGGCTCACAATTTATTGTTGTGTTGCAGGCTCTTGCCTATGCACAAATATATATTATATTATAATATGTTGTAGTCTATTTGCTCATAAATTGAAGTCATTTATTTATTTTAATATTTAATATTTTTTATTAATTCTTAATTATCTTGTAGTTATCAAGTATATAATATTATAATATAATAATAGATCATAATTATATAACTATTTATGTTTTGACTTGTGGAAATTATCTCCTACTTATCTATTTATGTTTTGTTTATCATTAATCAATATAATATTATTTAATCAATATAATATTATTTAGTTCTTTTTTTTTGTCATAGCTTAATATTATAAATCATTTATTAAATTCTTTTCAAGAGGGGACATTACAGTCCACCCTCTCGAAAATTGCCTGTCCTCAAGCAATGCAAGCTTCTAAGTAAATTTGAAGTTAGGACTGCATATAGCTATAAATTTAAGAAATCTAAAGGAGATTTAATTTAAAATACTAAGAATAATTCAAAGATCAAACTTATCTTGGTTTCTTATAGCATTTTCTTTTCCCTTGATAAGTGTTGCTTGACTCTTATGATTAAGCCTTGGAGATATAGAATCTCAAGAATGCCCTCTGCCAATAATGGCAACAATCTCCAAGAATGCCCTCTGCCAAGAATGGTGACATTCTTCAAGAATATCGTTTGCTACGATTGGTGAAGCTCACTAAGAACACCCTTTGCCAAGAATGTTAGCGCTCACTAGGAATGCCTTCTACCAATAATGGTGGTGCTCACTAAGAAAACTGTCCACTAAGCATGGTGACATTCATTAAGAACGCACGCTTATCAAGAACATCCTCTGCCAAGAGTGGTGATGCTCACCAAGAGTGCCCTCTACCAAGCATGGCGATGTTCACTAAGAACACCCTTTGAGGCTGACATTCACCAATAATGCCCTCTATGGCTGACATTGATAAGAATGCCCTCTATGGTTGACATTCAAGAACTTCCTCTATAGCCGACATTCACAAGATTGTCCTCTGTGGCTAACATTCAAGAATGCCCTCTATGGCTGACGCTTACCATTAATGCCCTCTGTGACGGATATTAAAAAATGCTTTCTGCAAAAAAATATCTTGGATCTTAGGATTCCCTTTAGGAATCTCGACATTCATCACGAATGCCCTCTTTTAAGTTGTGTACATAACTCATGCTTATTTTATCACATAATTTTATGCCCCCCATAAAATTATAGGCCATACCTAAAAATTATAGGGCCAGGCTAGGGATCTACCCCCATTGTTTCTATAGGCTACAATAATATGCGCCCATAAAATTATAGGGGCAAGCACGCCTTTCAATATATAGGGGGGTAGGGCCCCCTTGCGTGCACGGTGCATGCACAGGGAGGCCTATTATTATTATTGGGGCCCAGAGATATAAAAAAAGATTAGGAGGGAACCCTACCATTCTATAGGCAAAATATTGGTGACGTCTGCTGATCGTATTGAACAACCGTTGTAGAATCATATCATCCTTAAATGATCTCAATATGTTCCTTATGATTTCATTCTTTAGTATTGCTCTGAATATATATCGCTGCAATTATATGTATCTTCTTTTCTGGAATTGAAACATAATGGTTATTTCTTTAGTCATCTCTTATTTGATGATTCCATAGTTATCTTTTAAGTTTTAACCTATAGGATGGCAAAACCTGGCTCTGATACCATTGTAATGCCCCCTCCAAGGGACATGCTTAAGTTACTCAACAATTCTTGATCAAAATTTGAATTGCACTTTCTCCATACTCTGTAACGTCCTCTATTAGGTAGTCTAGACTATTAGGATGATGCTCTTATGATTTCAGTGTACCATAGTCTTGTTTTTCTATTAAAACCTTTACTCTCAACAATTATTTTGATATTTGGTTTCAATTAAACGAACACTATCTTAAATATTAACCTATAGGTCTCTTAATATGTAGTATGGAGAGATTAGCTTATACCAATATATAAGTTTTCGTGAGGTATATGTGAATGATGTTTCATTATGTGGAAACAATAGTCAAATCTGTAGTATTTTATCCTTGTGGCCTTTCGATTGATTATTCATTAATGTAATGCACCACTATTTTGTATCCATTGACTAACATAAGGATTTCAATTACATGTCCTCTCCAAGTAGCATAATCTTCTCTATTATGCAATTGCTGATGTGTTCATCATTCCTTATATCGGACGTTGATTATTATGGGTTTTTACTAATCATCGAACAAATAACAATATGGTTAGTTTCCTATCAACATTTTAAGACATTTGAGTTTCTCTACATAGCTTATCTTTATTAATCTTTGACCTCCATATTCATTTCCGTTCTCTCAATATTCCAAGTCAAGTGGTAGGATAGGTCCCCTTTGCTTAATATGTCTACAAAATAACTGAGATCCCTAAATGGTTGCTAGAGTTCTTGTTCAGACATATCCTATGGTTATTGAATGTCAATATAAATTTGTGTTTGCAAAGCCGACAAATCACGACTCGTAAAGAGAAAAATCTTCCACACATATGAGAAAGAATAAAAGTGCCTTTTTATTCCCATCCATAGTTTATATATAAATATAAATATATAGATTTTTGTGAATGTAATTATTGGACTCTGTAATCGCTAATTTTTCTGTATTTGGTTTTGCACCAGAATTGTTGACTATGGTTCGATAATTTCCAATTAGTGGCGACAATTTCGTTGTTTCATGTCTCCTTCAAATTGATAGTGCAATATATACGTCGTCTTGAATTGTTATCAGTCGCCATATTCAATTTGCTGAAGTGTTGTGTTAGCTGTTGACTTGGATGTTTTATCACGAACTATAGGTTGGACGATTATCTTGGCTTGTTGTCTCTATTTATGTGATACTTCATTAGATATAGCTGCCATCATTAAACAGATACCAACTCTTGTCCAAACTTTGGCATGGTGTGAAGCACTTGATTGCTGCAATTATGGTATAAAGTTTGTGGCATTGGCTCCCCTATTGATGATGATTATTCTTCCTTCATACTCTATCGAGTTATGTCTGTTCTGTCAGCATTGTATGATTCTTTCTGATTATATGTTGGGTGTTGAGTGTATTCATTTTTGCCTTATATAGAATTTGGAAGAAGACTGAGTTTGGACCCGAAAGTGGTGTCTTTTCCAACTGTTGTCTCATGTGCTTCATTATTCATATTGTGGCCATCTGATTGCAATTTCTTGGTTGAATGTCGAGTAGGAGTCTAATCATATATCAAAGGTTTGATTGGTGAACAAGATTCCCATCTCTCATGTCCAAATTAAGTCATATAAATATTAATTATTAATATCATAATCTAGAGAAACTCAACTATTAAAGACATTTGCTGACGGGACCCTTGTGGACGGGGAGAGATTTAATTTTGTTATTGGCTAAGATTTAATATAGTTTATTATATATTAATTGTCACTCATACTAGCTTCATTATATGACCATATCTATGCGCGCACACACACACACACATATAATATTTTTAATATAGTAATTTATATTATAATGTATTGTAGCCTATTTGCTCATTAATTGAAGTTATTTATTATTTATCTTGTAATTATCAAGTGTATAATATTATAATATAATTATAGATTATAGTTATATTATTATTTATTTTATTTAGATTATAGTTATATTATTATTTATTTTATTTAGATTATAATTATATTATTATTTATTTTAATTTTTATCAGTAATCAATATAATATTATTTAATTATTTTTTTGTCATAGCTTAATATTATGAATTATTTATTAAATTCTCGGGGAGGGGGCATTACATAGGTCAAATCTATACTTTGTGGAACCCTTTTGTTTCCAATTACATTGCTTCTCTCAAAATATGAGACCAAAATTTGGTATCCTTGTGGGTCTTAGAACATCCAACAGTCATAGGAAACTATATACTTCTTTATGTGAAGCCATAACAATGATGAGTGGGAAATGTCCAATGCTCATCCACCTACAGATGGTGATTCATGAGCCATGTGGCAACCATGTAATTCCCATTTAGAGTTAAGAGTGGCTGGAGTAAGGGAGTATGAGAATGGGTTTAGTTGTCTGCACACCATAGGATAAATAGTGTCACTATAAAGACCTATTTTTAAGACATCAAATGTCAAAACAACTCTCCAAATTGTTTGATATTCCAATTGAAACAGAGAACAGTGATATGAGTGCTTGATTAGAAACCAAAATTAGCCACCTATACGTACTGAAGTAATAAGCCCAAAGAATGCATAGCCTACCAAATGATTAATCAAATGTCAAAATTAGGAATGAATAATAATAAAAGACCTAACTAAAAATATGGGAATAATAGTGATGAAGATGAGAGGTGGGAAATGTAATGCAAAGGCGAGGGAAGGAAGCAGGCAGGAACCTTGGGGCTGAGGATGGGTGAGCTCGCTTGTCGGTGAATGGGTGTTGAAGATGAATAGTTGATGTTGCAGTCAACATAACAACAAAGAGGATTGCAATCAACTAAACAACCATATAAGGTCACTTATAGACATAAACGAGGATGGATTTGAATACTAGCATTTGATGGGGGTGTGGAAATTTCTTAATATGGTTTTGGTCTTTTACATGAGTATTTGTGCAATTTTAGTTTAAATATAACATCAACCAAACCAAAAAAAATGATGAATTGAATTTCTTTGTAAATTAGTAGAATGTACGCTTGATAGCTAATGAAATTTCATTAGCTGATTTTGTAAATGGCCAAGTGCAACGATCTTTTATCCATGTATAGACAAATTTCAAGATGGCGAGAAATATGTGTTTTATAGTTTCTAAGTTGCTAGATCAGGTTCTAGTTTGGATTTGGGTTCAATTTTTTTTTGGGTAGGTTCAAATTCGTTTGGGTTCGTTCATATAGAAACACACACACATATGTATTAATACATACACGTGTGTAGCAATAGATAAATTAATAGTCCACTATGCTAATGGTTAACCAACATAGCAAAATACACCATCATACATATTAATGTTTTAGTCCAAATAACATATAAATACCAAAAGTACACCATATCAATGTTTCAATTAAAAAATAATGACGCCAACAGTATCAACCAACCATCACTGCCAAATATCATTAAAATTGGTAAACATATCATGATTATCTAGTTGTGCTAAACTAGAAGCACAAACAATGCCATTGGCATGGGTGCTAGTGATGTTTAGCCTCGGGAACAACCTCAATATTACTAGATAGCTCATGATCATTATCATCAACTGCAAGTGCATTAAGACGAGCAATCAAATCATCCAACTCCATACCCTCTAGTTCAACATCCCAATACTTTGCCTCCATTTTTTTCTTAGTATTGTCTTTGTGTTAGATGCCTCATGTTTGAATGCACATAGAGTAGGTCCTCTACCTTCTTGGATTGTGGTCTATTGCATTTTATTAAGTGGATGAATGATATGTGGTCCAGTTCCTTTTAGATGAACTAGCAACCTGTCAAGATTTTCAATTTCAAAATTTGAGAGCAAAAGAGTTAAAGAGTTTTGAATAAAAAATTTAAAAATATAAATTCAATATTCATCAACAAAAATTTAGAAATTAGAATCTTAAGAACTTGTGATAAAATTTTGATGGCAAGAGGTTGTAGGTGTTGGTACATTTCTTTATGAAAGTACCACTTGTCACGAGCATCAACATTGTTCTAGTCTTTAAGAGCCTCAAACCACAATCATCAGTGCTTATGAAACTCATGAGTCCAACCCTCACTATAGGTTGTATGTGATTGGTATGTACTATATACTATAGAGTTTATGAAGGGCTGACTTCTATTGTGACCAACTTCAGGATCTCTGTATGGGGCAACTCTAGTGCTACTCTCTTTGAGGACTAACTAACTATAATACTTGGGCTCAATGCAAGGGAAATAAGATGCAAATGGGTAGCTATTTTGTTCTTTCTCCACCATGATTTTATGTAGTTCTTTGAAGAATGTTTCTTTAAGATCTTGCTCTTTCTCATTTATGATTTTTTTAATATCATCAATCATGGAATCTATGCCATTGTATACCTCACCCAAGCAAGGGTTATTAATGTTAGTGTATCAGATCATGCTCAATAAAGGGATCATGCTGAATAAAGGGTCAGTGAATGTCACAAGGTACACAAAACGATCCCACCAAGAGTCATCTAGTATCATTGCCTTAATGACAAATGCCTCTGTACTACTAGAGTGCCTCCATAGGCTCCAATTAGCATTGATTACCATTCTCAAAACAATAATGTTGGAGTCAAAATGGGTCTCAACAACCTATTTCAAATCACAACAATAATAAATAAAACTAAAAACAAATGCATTCTGCTAAATTAAAGTCTAGAACATCTTTAAATTTTAAATATTTTCTCATCTTCAAGAGGTCCAATCTCTAAAATTATCTTATGACATTTGGTATTCGTGACGAACATTTGGATCTCGTGGGCATCTTCATACATTTTTTTGATCCACTCAATTTTTTGCCATTTGTTTGCAGCATTAGGTTGAGTGACTGGACAGCAAAAGGTTTTCAAGAAACGTGTTTGAAGCACTTCTCAACCAATAACCCGATAATTCTACAAATTTTGGCATTGTTTGTTATAACTTGAGTGACATTTTGACGACCAACTTGTTCAATGGCTGGATGAGAATATTTGCAATGAATAGACCGCCCTTCTTTTCCCCTTCACCTTTACAATCCACTTCTCTCAAAAACATTGTACATCTTGTGGACACTACAATAACATCGACCAAAGGGCAATTTCTTGCATCTTTCCATCCAGTGGATACTATGGAGGCACCTGTTTTGATACATGAATCCTTAAGGGGCTTCAAGGAATTCTCTACATGTCTCACCTGCTTGTCCAATAAAGTGGTGCACACCTCATAACTTGGGCCCTTGAACCCCCTTGGAGCTTTAATAATTGATCTCACCAATTTTACCAATAGGGTGAGCAAACAACATTAAATGCCAATTCATTTTCATAGATGCATCTCGCTGTGTCTTGCCTGGCAATGTCTATAGCTTCATTGTGAAATGGCATTTCCAAGGGCCTATTTGCTCTCTTATTTGCCACTACTTCTCAAGGAACATGCAAGAATGGATTGCACTTTGTGGGTTGTCTAGTCGAAGTAGAAATTGAAGCCATAGAGCTAGAGGCCTTTGATGCTTTTTTACTTCTAGATCTTTGCAAAGGATGAGAAATTGGATTCCCAACTGCTTCATCTACTTATTTTTTGCCTTTAATATATTTTAGTCATAGTAACACGGGGATGTGCCCCTCTCCTTTTTGCCCCACGTCCCGGAGACTTCAACACATTGGGGACTTGGGGATTTCGTCCCCCTGTCCCTAGCGGCATTGCCAAATTCTGCCACCTCCACCGAGGATGGGTGACATCCTGGTGTTGACTATTTGCAGATTTGACTATTTATGTTTAATGTTCGATGTTCTATTCATGCAACGTTCAAGTATTCTCTGTCCCCTCGCCCCTAGCGGCGCCACCAGATTCCACCTCCACCAAGGATGGGTGACATCTCGGTGTTGACTATTTGCAGATTCGACTATTTATGTTTAATGTTTGATGTTCAAATTCAAAGCAATGTTCAAGTATTTACTCTTTTACATCTTTATATCTTATATTGCAATACATATTTTCATCACTAGCATTTTAAGTACCACATATATATATATACTCCCACTCCTGTCCCCCGCTGCCATTCCCATGCCGTCTCCCCACCATCCCCAAATTAATGCCCCTTTGTCCCCCCGTCTCGGAAACTTGCCCCCCCGTCCCCCACGGCGGTGTAACTATGATTTTAGTACAAAATGGTTTGCAAGAAGGGGTTTAGTTGCAGGCTGTCCTTCAACTCTTTGCTGGCTTGGACAAATCTTGATGCTATTTTAGGGGATAAAGTGTTGATATTTGGTAGCTTCAGTTGGATAAACTCATGAGACTAAACTGAAGTTATATATATATATATATGCAAGGTTGCATGGGTACTTGTAGCTGATGGAGCCCAAATTTTAAGGCTCCAATTATGCTGACATGATTCCCTTGCCTTTAAAAAATAATAAACCTTTAGTGAAAAAATAAACTGATCATGTTGGGAAACTGTCTTCCTTTGTATGCCAGCGATATTCAATGATTTCCTTACCATATCACAAAGCATTGTATAAAATCCTAAAATTTCACCTGCATTCCATATTTAGTGATTCTCTAAAACATCATAACTAGCCCTGAGCATTCAGTAACAGTGCTTCCAGATTTGGATAATGACAGTGACATTGCAATAAATAGTTTGATATTCTTGAAAACACTAAATTTTCTGTTCAAGCTTCAGACAGTGAGAAAAGTTTAAGTCTATCAGCTTCACTAGAACAGATATTCCTGATATAATTTCCAGAATATAATAGTGGTGAAGAATAATTGTTTCCAGGCAACTCAAATCCTCAACACTTAATTTCTGAAGATCCTTGCAGCTACAAATGTTCAAACAAATGATTGAAAGTTTATACCAGTGAGGGCCCTGCTATTGAGGAGAATGAGCACATAAGTTTATACACGAGTATGAGAAAAGGGAGAAGTAACTGTTCCAAGTAATTGACAGCACTGTGCATAAGTGGGAATTATCATGTGTAGTAAACCACGGCATAGAGATATTCATGGGATCATACGGAATAAGGAGCTCTGCCAGTCTTAAAAGCAATCAAACCTGATTTCCTAATAAAAAGGGAATAATAATAATGTTTGGAGCAAGCAAATATTAATCATCCACAAATCATTTTAACCAAAGGATCAACGATTTTGATAATATAGTATGCAATGACCATCATGTAGATATCTGTGCGTGTGTATGGCAGGGATGTGTGACAAATATGCTCCAAAGACAAATGACGTGATTGGATGCCGTATAAAGAGAACTTGATGACGTTGAATTCCAAACATGTAAAACACAAGTGTGAAGACAGTTTTATGATATCCCAAAATCTTGCATATCCAGCACAATAATGGGTTCAAAGGTGATGGCAATAACGTATATGCAGTAAAGACACAGGAGCGACCAAAATCAATTGAATTATATATGGCTTCGAAAGATTATACTCGGTGATGGGAAACACTAACGGATATTGTATTCGATGCTACGAATTGGTTGAGTGATTTTGTAGTGTTTATCTTGGCATCTCTGCAATACATATGTGTGTAACTGTTGAATTCATTCCTTATACGAAGTGTTACAGTCATTGGAATTGAAAGGTTGCATATAGCGTCTGATTTTGTGGCTCTCAAAGATACGCAGTTATGAGTGTTGCATCTTCGAATGGACAGGAGTTTCATCAAATGAGTTAAGGAATGAATGCCAAAAGCATCACCGAGTCAAGGCAGTTCTGAAAACATATATGCTTTTCTCGACATGATCAAAACAAGCAACAACGCTTTCTGCAGTATCACCCCAGGCTCCGTATATCAGTGTGAATATTTAATACTTATTGGCAATACGAGTTGCGTCCAAAGGATTCACTCACATGTGCAGAAAAGTGTGAGAAATCCGCGAGACAGGTTTGAAGCGACAGAAACTCTTATCGCAAAAATTATAAAGGGATTGCCCATGAAAGAATTAATAATAATTGCTTTACCATGATATAAGTTAATTAAAAAAATTAAGGAAATGAAAAGGTGCAAATTAAAATTGCAAGGTGTAATTTATTTTTCAAAGAGACATAACCTTTCCTTTGAAAAGTCACGTTCTCTCATGAGTGGGATATATAAGGAAAATGATTCATTTGAGACAAGAAAATAAGACACATTCGACAATCATATTCTGAAAAAAGCATTTTATTTTACTTATACGGAGGTATAAGAAGTTTAATACGACTTTGTAATATAAATTCAATTATTTTATTTTAATAATAAAATAAAAAGTCCTTTGTTTATTTCTAAATGGCATGGAGATTTAAACTGCAGATGAATTGTCCTTTGTAATTTTTTTTTTGGAATTTTGTATACAATTTAAATGTCGGATAAGTGGACACGGTCATTTAGCATCTTAAATGTGATCATCATAGATATAGTGAAATATTTAATTGTTTCCATATCTGTGTCCAGTTTGTCTCCCTATCAGAGGAGTTAAAGTTCAATCTGGACTAATTTTAGATTGCATAATATTTGGTTTGTCGCATCTTGATTATTAAATTGCTGACAGTTCAAGTGCATAAGAACTTTATGAAGTTGTACGTGAAAATTCACCAAAGTTGACTCTATTGCTCGGATGAGCAGAGGCACTGGTCTTTCTATTATTGAAGTCAGAAAATCTATATTTTCCTTCCTACAAGCATCAAATTCATTATTAACAAATCTTATACAAAACATTCAATTATTTCAAGTACTTAGCATTCAGTTTCAGTTTCATCGAGTTCAAGGACCCTGCCAATTGAAGAACTCCAAAGCTTAAATTCGCTTTAGAAAATCTCTAAACCAAGTGATCAGGTTCAAGGAGAAGGTTTACCTGCCTAGGTGTTGTGGAGCCTGAAGTGTAAGGGAATCAAAGTGATTCTCGTTCTTTGGCCAGAACTGATTGCAGAATTTTGTTGGAGAAGTGGCAGGCTCTTGGATTTTCAATTTGTGGTCTTGGGAACCAATAGTTTCCACACCCTTAGTACTCGTACCCACGTACCTAAGTACCGGGTACATGTATCCTAAGTACCAGGTACTCGGTGGATAGCATCACAGCTAAGGACCCAAGTACCTCCGTCCCCTATTATGACTCATAGTTGTACACGTACCCTCTTAATATAATCTCAATATATATAAGAGGTCGCTGCCATTTGGAAAAGACATACAAAAACATTATGGCAGTACTATAACATTTGCAGTGGTCCTCAGAAAGACAACATAAAGCACAATTGTGCATTCACTTTACTGATAGAGCTAATATATTCCTCTTTGTAACACATGCAAATCCAAACATACCTCCACCTGATTTGCTGAACCATTTCTACATATTTCCATAATGGAGAGCCCAGGTCTGTTTTGAACTGGGAGTTCCTAGTGCTAGCACTACTTATCATTCTCTGTGTCTGTTAACAACATACAAAGCCACACACCAAAATGAAAAAAATAAAATAAAACTAGAGAGTTAATTTCATTTTGAAAAAAACAATTTAAAGAACTAATGATTCAACAAAAACCTACCTCTTTTGTTGATCTTCCTTTTCAATGTCTTTGAGGAGTTCTCCACATTTACAACCAAACAGGAATGGCTCACAGACAAGCTTAGAGCATGCAACAATCACCTTTCTACAGTCCTTGAGCAATGATAACCAAACAATAAAGTTTAGCAATGGAAGCAAGAGGTTCTCTTTTCTATTTACAAATGCACAAATGACATGATTTATCTTTTTGGCTGTTGAAGTGGTCTATTTTAGAGTTGGAGGGTGAAATTGACTAAATTATGCCAAAAAAAAACTGTTTTTATGCCAAAGTCTGGCCGGTCCTGCTGCTGTGTTTGGAACTCGTTGCGAATTTTTTAAAATTTGGCCTGGGTGTGTCTGACAGACTTCCGACTGAATTTGATTACCTGCTGCCAACTTTGCAGAAAATGACATCTGGTCAAGACTTTAGTCAGAACTGAATCCGGCTTTTCTGCCTTGGACAACAAATCTGGTAACATAGTATAATTTTATCTCGTAACTTAAGTCCATATCTCTTTCTGAAAATGAACCAATAGACAAATTGAGAGATGGCAAACCATTGTAACTGAACTAATTACTACTATGTCAGAGTATTGCATTCCATATGTTATTCTATGACCACTTTCAGTTGAACAAATGTACTGTTGTCAAATGATGCTGCCAGGCTTCTTTATGTGGAAAATTGGATTTTACTGATAGTTTGCATTAGAATTTCTCATGTTGGAGCTTCAGTGTTGCCATTAAGAGTTCCAATTCTTCTTATTTATCAAAAAGTTCAGCTTTTGGTTTGTAAACCTTACATAATCATTAAAAAAATGAAAGGTTAAGGTCTTTGTGTTCATCAAAATATTCAGATTTTGGTTTTGCTCAAATCATTACATTCAATTATTGGAAATCCAGAAATTCATTGAAGCGGCTGAACCCACAATGCATAAGTGGAATTAACATTTCATGTCATTGGTTGTAAATTTCTATTAATTTATAGTGCAAACTTCATTGCTTAATCTCAACTTTTGTTTTTTAAATATCATTTCTATCTTTATTCCATTTTTGTAGATGAGCATGCCTACTAGAATGATTGTTTGTTGAAATTTGTTTTACCGTGTTTTCCAACTTTTGATTCTTATACAAAATTTGCTCTTGTCCATTTAATTTTGCAGAGGAGGTCTGCACAAGAAGTGCTTTTATACAAGGATGATCAGTTACGAGAAACACATACATGGCTAGCACGCCTACAGGAGATGGATGCTATTCATATGAACAACCAGCATAATTTGCAAGTAGAGCTGAGAGATCGTACTGATCAGTTCAACCAATTATGGTTAAATTGCCAAAGACAGGTTGGTTTGTAAATGATTTAGTGGATATCTATGATGCAATGCTTGATTGATAGCAAGGAACTTTTAAAAGTAATCGTGGCAGCAGAGAATCTATAAAATTTTCATTATGTACTTGAGCTTGTTTTAGTTTAAGACGCAGAGAATAGAACTTATGAAAGGGTTGATTTGGCTAATAGTTCTAGCATTGTTTTTTACATTGCATAGCTGGCAGATCAAGAGAGATACTATTCACAATCGATTCAGCACCTACAATTTGAGCTAGAAGAAGCAAGAGAAAGTCAAATTTCCAAAGACAATACCAATCTGAATCAGACTGAATCAAAAGAAAAGAAGCAATCATATTCAGAAAGCAAAGGGGGTAATCATTTTAACGTAAATGGGGAGACAGCTTCAAAGACAAACACAAATGGAAGTACTTTGGTTCTAAATAACCAAGCTAAGGCTGGGGCGATACCAAATGGCAATGTAGATGGAGCTACTCCTTTTATTCTGGTCCGTAATCTGCCATCTAAGGTAAGCTTTAGGAAGATTTTAATGATACAATAAAATGATTGTTTTTAGTATTTTATGCCCAGTAAGATGGTGGTAGAATTTGACAATGGTTCCTCCAGAGTTTTATTCTTGGTTTTAGGGAACATGCCATTTTGTCAAATATCACTTGTTTCCTATTCCATAAAAATTGTAATTAGGTTTTAGCATTTAAACTGAAAGCATGAATCACAATTAACTTGTATTTTAATGTGAGGGGATTGTGAATGTATTGTGAATGTAGTCGAAGGGGTTTAGCTTGGTTGAAGCAATGAGTTCTCATTGTGGAGACCTTGGTTCAAATCCCAAGAGGGACATCTTTGTGGAATTCTAAGTTGTGACTCTTGGTCTTCTATTCGTTGTATTTGTCTCATTGTAAAAGGTGGATTCTAAGTAGTGACTCTTGGTCTTCCAAATTTTGTTTCTAGTGTGGTTGCTCAGAAGGAGCTTGAATAAGTTGTAATTCTCATGTTGTTGCTTGAATAAGCACAAGATTTGTAAACGATTTCAATATAAAAATGTATTGTGAATGGCTTTCATATTTAGTACTAACCATTAGGTAACCCCAATGTTGCTTAGGTTTGAGTTTGCGTGTCTGGTCAATTTTTTTTTTGGGGTTTAATATTTAATAATAATATTTTTTTGGTTGGTAATCACTTTTGAGAGGAGTTTTAAACCAGTGGGGTCATGGTGGTGACCCCATCTCTGTGGTGATATCACACCTTGAGGCATTAACACCTCTTGTTGATTTGTCTCGTGCAATTGCCTTCTCCACTTCAACCTCAAGTCACCTTCTATACCCCTTCTACCTTATCCACTACTGTCACCACCTTTATACTCCTTTTTGCTTCCTACTCCTCTCACATTGCAAATGTCACAGTCACAATAAGATCTTCACCCTCTCCAAAACCATCTTTGATCCAGGTAAGCTAGTCTTTATCAATGGGGAGCTTGAGATCATCCTTATTGTTTCCATTGTCAGTCAACAGGCTCACAAATCCAACCTCTGAAGTAGCAATCAACTGACAATCAATGTAATCAACATGAGAAACATCACAATTGTGAGAGGACGGAACAATATTATCAAGTTTTCACCATTGAATCAATTCCAACAAAGTGACGCTTTGCTTTCTTGTGTTTGCCTATATTTGAGGTAAATACCTCAACCACCTCGGAAGCCCCAACTTTTATGACGATGTAACCATCATTACGAGTGGCCAAGTGTACATCTCTGAGGCTCTTGTTTTGGCTTTCCATTCAAAGTAGTGCACTGAATCAAACATCTTTGCTTGCCCTCATGCATAATTGAAATCAAATTTGGGCCTCTTTTATTTTTGCCCCCTCATTACCGGTTGATCACTTCCTTGCACATTATTGTTGAGGTACTCTCTCTAATATTTATTTATTTATTTTTGATCACTTCCTTGTGTGCATACAATTAAAACTCTAACGAATTAAACCAATCTTAGATCTGAATGATAAAGAATAATGCAAGATCCACCACACAACACATAATACCATATATGTTCTCAAGGAACCGTGTTAAGGGAAATCCTCGGTGGAAGTCAAACCCATAAGATGAATACACTCTACTAAAAGTACTACCCAGCTAAGAGTAAATAGAGAACAAAAGGATGCACTTTCAACCACAAACCACATGCTTACAACCCAATCTACAAGATCATTGCTAAGAGCTCACTGCTCACAATACGTCACAAATTTGGCACCCAGTTGAGTTCACCAGTTGAATCTTTGATTATAATTGAGTGGACATATAA
This sequence comes from Cupressus sempervirens, assembly GCA_028749045.1. Lineage (NCBI taxonomy): Eukaryota > Viridiplantae > Streptophyta > Pinopsida > Cupressales > Cupressaceae > Cupressus > Cupressus sempervirens. The sequence continues at coordinate 349,275,382 of CM053785.1, forward strand.
TCCATTACAACCAAATTGACAAACATCTCAAATGCCAATATAGTTCCAATGAAGTACAACTTTTGCCTCAAATGCAAAATACACACAAAATCTTCCCTCAACTTCCTTTGCACATTTCTCTCACTTTGATTCTCACTTACAATTACAAAAATGATCTCTCATTTATATACATTATATCAACTAGGTGTAGGAGCTGACCTAGTACAATAAAAAATATAATCATTATGCTCAATCTCCAGTTCCATCCAAATCAAGTCAATCGAGACTTAGATAGGACCCAAATCATCAATTACAAACACTCAATAGCATCACCAAAGAACCATCAGGAATTGCAACATATTACTCCATCTAGTCGGCTAGGATCTAAATGAAGAAACTCAAACACACTACCAAAACAACAATACCAATCTCTTCAATCAATGCGGGGAATCAGTTGCGTGCATACAATTAAAACCTTAACCTATTAAACCAATCTTAGATCTGAATGATAAACAATAATGCAAGATGCACAACACAACTCATAACACCATATATGTTCTCGAGGAATCTTGTTAAGGGAAATCTCCGGTGGGAGTCAAACCCATAAGATGAATGTACTCTACTAAAAGTACTGCCTGGTTAAGAGCAAATAGGGAACAACAGGATGCACTTTCAACCACAAACCACATGCTTACAACCCAATCTACAAGATCACTGCTAAGAGCTCACTGCTCACAAACAATAGAATACAATAGCTCTTTAGAATTGGGAGATGTGCTGCATTATATAATAGTTCACATTGCTTTTGAGTATCTTATGCTATAGCTGCTAAACTTTTTAACACCTTTTAGAATCTTCTCTTCAATTTGTTTTTGGTATTCTACAATACGTACCCATGTTTATGCATCCTATAAATATTAGGTAATGTAAGCTCAAAGGCCTTTGAGTTTGGAAAATCAATTTTAAAATTCATTTCTGAAGGTGGAAAAACAAAGTTTAGTATATGTAGAAATGTTGCCTTTACATGTGGATCATGTGTAGATTCAATGAGAGAGGTCCTTGAAATTGTTGCAAACTGCTATTCTGATATGATTGAAGATGAGATACGCAAGTTTTCATCAGATTACGAGGCTAAGATTGTTGAAGGTAGTTGAATCATTGTGGTACATGTGAGTTTTAGCTTTGGTGATTGAGAAATTTTAAGGAAGGAGGTATATTTTTTTCCGGCAAAATTGAAAATCGTTGGGGTGAATTTATCATCTGCTAAGTCAAATCCATCTTGAAAACGCAAATGCTCTTGCACAAAGAAACGAAAATGTTGTGTGAAAGATTTGGTCAGTTGGCAATTTGGATATCCTCATTTTAGTCTTCTCTTTGACTGTTTATGTTACTAGTTCAAGGGATTGTGTTAGGAAAGTTTAATATGTTTTGAGTAATGTGGAGAGATACTTTGGTTTCCATGTCCATGAGAGTTTTGGTTAGGTTGTATAAGAGCCTAAGAGTAGGCTGAAGTGTCCAAGAGCCTCCTTGGAAGTTGAATTTCGTCAAGACCCATGCATAGTTTCTTTATATCTTGCATTTTATCTTTTATAGTTGGACAAATAGGAGTATCTTTTTGAAAGCCATGCCAATTGAGGAAGAGTTCAGGCTTTGGATAATGATCATTTGAACATGATTCCTTGAGATGTAAGCAGTCATGGGGATGATAAATGAAAAAATCATTCAACCTTGCTCATGCTAGAGTTTTTACCATATGTGTGCCAGTTACTCTAAGGTAAGGTTGTGTCTTCATATTTTCATGCTTGCGTTCATAGGTGCAATTTCTTTGCAAGCTTTTACGGGTTAGTAGATGTGTTTGGACTGGGATCTATTAGCTAGATGGATATATATATTTGCAAATAGAGGAATTGATTGTGCAATATTTAATCAGAAGACCATGTTCAAATTTGCAATAGATCTTAGAACAGAAAGTTTCCACTAATTCTAGTACTTGAGAAGGATGGAATAACCAGCTTACATATATTAATGAGTAATAATAAAGAATTTGGCAAGGAAAGTAATAGTTCCTAATAATTACATATGGGTAACTGTTTCTTTAATATGTGTTCTTTAACTTTTTTACAATTGCAATAGGAGACTTGTGATTTATAGAGATTGGTGTGTCATTTTGGATAAGGTCATCTTTCATTTCATGTTAAAATGTAGTCATTCGAAGATGTGAGAAGGGTATTACATCCTTGAAACTAGCACTGTGTTCTCTAGAGATTATTGCTTTTTATGTTTTTAAAAATTTTATGGGATATGTTTGAGATTCTAGATGGGCATGGTACATACATTCCTTGAGTTTTCCATAGCCCTATCTAGACATGAATTTTCTCTTAATTTACACGTTTGCTCTATGACCATCCAAATATGAATTGGATGTGGAAGATTTGTGCCTAGGAGAGAGGGAAAAGAACAATTTATTGGAAGTTCCATAGAATTCTGAGCGTCATGCCCTTGATTAAAATACTATTACTTCAATGATAAAGACTTTGATATTCTTGTTTTGATTTTAGTTAGTTCTTTAAATTTTTGAGGTTGGGGAGACTGCTAGTAAAATTATATAAGAATTATATTTTTTTGTAAGATAAGTATATGCTCTGACTCAGAGCTATGAGCTGGGGAGGCAGCAAATGGATGACATTAATGCTATTTAAACATTCAGCAATAGCACCCCAGTGGGGTTTAAACCTTGATGACAAGAGCAACAGTACCACATTAACATCACAGCATGCCAGTGCCAGTCATATAAGAAATAGATATCTTAATTTCTAAATTATAAATAAATTAAGAAAACCCAAAAATAGGATAATCAAATAAAAAGAAGCCATATTTATAATTAATAAGTACAATAACAATATATGGATCTTAAATGCTAATGTCTATGATTGATGATAGTAACCATAGACATAATATGAAATATCATTTATACTGACAAATGCCAAAAAAGAAGCTTTGCATCAGCAATGGTACATATGTAGAAGGCATACTGAGCAAAAAGCCTAAGAATCAAAGTTGTTATCTAATATATTTGTCAAAAACTACTCGCTACTTTGAATACTGGACTCAATCGCTTCTTATGATATGGCGATATCTATTTCCACAGTTGACAATCCTCATTAAGGTATGCTGATTCTTTGGGATCTATATCCATCACACTGTTGCGAGGTATGCTTATTTTGAGCTGTGTTGTGATCATTGAGATGCAAGACAACATATACAAGACACTTCTCTGCTCTCCTAGTCGTAAGTCTATTCTTGTTGGAAGTGGATATATATATATATATATATATATATACACACATATCAAGTCTCTTAGTAGGAGAAATTTTTTTTAGAGGGTCACAACAATTTTAGGGGCTTATATTTATCAATTTGACCCCTTGATCTGTATTTAGGATGGATATTCCATACCATGTTTAATCATTATGAATCTTTATCCAAGTATGCTGTTGTACACTAGTTCTAAGCTAAGTTACCAATTCGGATGCGGATTCCAGAAGCGGATACAGGTTGTAGGGAATTTTATTTTTTGGGATGTGGATGCAGGAGGAAATGCATATATATAATTCTATATATAATATATGCAAAGAAATGCAAGAAATTTACAAAAACAAATCATTTGATAGTATGACTACGATTTTTAACCCTTTATCAAAATTTAAGATATTTCAAAATTCATATGATATATCAATATGTGCTTGTCCAACATTAGAGTTTAGTCTTAGACAATAAGTTCAAATAGGTCATGTTCAAAATTCCAACAAAATAAAAACTTAGTTAATGATTGAAGATTCAATCAACTAATATGCATCAACTAACTTTGCTTTACAGTGGCAATGCAAACTAGAGACCAAATGATAAGTGGCTGCAGGTGCAAACAAAGCTCCAAAATGAGTTGTGAATGCTTCAGCATTCCCCTTTAGGGTTGTTTTAGGGTTTCATAGCAAAAAACAACCAAAAAAATCAATTATAACATGTGCATATTGGGCAACTTAAGTATAACATACCAAATTGAAATACTTGAACATAGCAAAATTGCAACACGAACCAAAACCATTAAACATAGTAACATAGTACATATCCAATTAGAACATTCAAAAATCAAAATTCAAGCACCCTTTCTAGTGGCGGCATGCTTGCGAAATGGTGGAGGTGGGGGTACTTGGGTATCCTAAGTACCCGATGTTGGGACATCTTGGGGACGGGTACTTTGAGGTTTGGGGGGGGTGTGCAAGTCCCCGGGTTTTACTGGATTTTTTGTAGAAGTTGAGAAATACAACTTCGCAGACCCTCAAGAACACCTGCATGCAAATATCTTGCAATGAAGAGAAGCTAGAAAATGGAAAAAGCAGAGCTTAGAAGTTCTCAGAAAATGTGAGAGCAAAATATATTCTAAGTTATGAAAACAAAATACAAGAGTTCAACCTTCTAAGGTGAACGAAACCTTAAAGGAAAGAAAGCTAGGTTTGCACATTATAATTAATATAAAATATTAATTATATGCACCTAAGAGAGCTAAAGCACCTAGAGTAATAAATGACTTACTCTAACACCCCCCCTTAAGCGAAGCTTAGGAGGAAGCTAACCTAGCAAAGCTATGAAAGCAAGAATATGGGTCTCGGCAACAAGGCCTGATCAGGTACCCAATACAAGGAAATCTCTATGAACTGGAGACAAAGGAGAAAACCCAGTGGGAAAAACCACTCTCCAAAAAGAGATAGAACAAACATGTTGAAAAAAAAAAAGAAATTTTATGGCTCAAGAGACTCTCTCAAAACCATAAACAACCCCCCCATGAGAGAGAGATGAGACAGCAAAGCCTCCCCAGAATGATGAAGTCCTTGTAGAAATAAACGAACCAATGGAACTCCAATGTGGAAGAAACAAGGGCACAGAACAAGGAAACCACTGAATGACAGGAAGACCTAACTGATGCTCAAAAGAGTAAACATGAGGATCCTGAAAAGGAATCCCCAATCCAGGTGTGATGAGACTGTCATGAAAGAGGAGATGACCGTCCTCTATAGAATCCGCAACATGTGCTCCTGAAGGCTCGATGAGTGGAGCTAGAGGGTCTAGCAGAGTTGAAGAAGAAAAGACGTCAACGAAATGAGGTGTGGTGAACTCAGGAACAATACAAAGGTTCACGTGTCCTGACTGCACCACATGATGCTCTCGTGAAAGAGAAGAAGAATGCTTTGATAATGGAGATGGTGGACCAAAGTGCGAGAGGGTGTAGAGACAGGTGGTATGATCAACTGTCCCTGTAGCAATAAGGCCTCCTGTTGCACTATCTCGAATGTAGACTGAATCTTTAGTGAACTCAACTATCTTCCCTGATCCACTGTGTGTAATCTGATACATCGAGACAAGGTTTGCAGAGGGAGATGGAACATACAATACATCATGGAATGTGCCATCCTAAATGCGAACTGAACCTTTCCCGCAGACTCTTAGAGCAGTGTTATTCCCCATGAGAATATGAGAAATCAGAGAAGTCTCAATAGAGGAGAAGACCTCTTGAAAAGATGCCATATGGTGAGAAGCACCTGAATCTAGTATCCAGGGGACTTGGGAAGAACACAAATCCTCAAGAACACCTGCATGCAAATATCCTGCAACAAAGAGAAGCCAGAAAATGGAAAAAGCAGAGCTTAGAAGTTCTCAGAAAATGTGAGAGCAAAATGTATTCTGAGTTATGAAAACAAAATACAAGAGTTCAACCTTTTAAGGTGAATGTAACCCTAAAGGAAAGAAAGCTAGGTTTGCACATTATAATTAATATAAAATATTAATTATATGCACCTAAGAGAGCTAAAGCACCTAGAGTAATAAATGACTTACTCTAACATTTTTCACCTCAAAATTGTTTATTTTTTCTGATTTTTCTCCAAAAAAAAACAAATTTGTGGCTTTTTGCAGTCAGTTTTAAGTTGTAGTGCTCATTTAACAAAAGTTCTTGGTGAATCATCTTTGCAAAATGGTCTGGTGATTCTCCTGAAAATTGTGGTTTCAGTTTTATCCCAGTCTCTTTGGCTAAAATGGGTAAAACCTTCATTACCCAACATAAGATTGGATGGGTTCTTGGTCGTTAAAATTTTGCAGATCCAGGGAAGGTCTCAGCAGCAGCAGAATATTTTGAAGATTTTATGACCACAAGACATATATTGTTTCTGCAGGGAAGTTAGATGATGACCATTAAGGGAGGGTATTAGAAAATTGTAATGTTTTGTCAATGGTCATTTTTAGTCTTTAGTTTACTATGAAGTTCCTAATTTTCATCTTTAGTTCATGATTTTTTTTTTCAGAAACATGGTCTTTGTAGACCTATATAAGGAGCTTTCATCTCATCTGTTTAATACAACAACATGAATTTACCATATCAAATCAACATTTTATTATGACTGCCAATGTCTCTGCCTGAACAGGAAAAATCTGCCCCCCTGTAACTCTGTGATCCTCTACTGATGGCTGACAGATTGTTGTTATATCGCCAAATTTATCATTAATGTTCAATCAAATTTGTCCAACAGATTTTTCCGTGGTTGAATGTCGCGACTCATTCTTTGATCACTGACCTGCAGATTCTTCTGACTTATTGGGACATTCTACATTTCATCTTTTTGTAGCTATCTTTTAGGGAAATGATTTCTTATTCACTTTCTTCGGCAATAGAATCAGCTTCCTAGGTTGCTTTTTTTTATGGCTTCCTCCTTGGTGGTTGCCTACTCTATTGGAGCTATCTCAATTCTCTTAGCCATAATCGTGGCTAACGGACCAACTCAATGTATACTAGTGTAAAAAAAGTTTCGGTCATTCAAGTTAGCAATCTACCTAAAGGCCACACATTCTTTCTCCACACATATTGAAAATAAAAGTGAACATGCCAAATTGCAAATGCCTAAGAAACTTCTATCCTGGTGTTAGTCCACAGCAACTTCCAATATGTATTTCAAATTGGGAACAGCAAAGTATTAACTCTCAGCAGCATACTGCAGACCACTCTCACATGGATCTTAGACATTCAGTTCCCTACCTGCAACTGCAAAGTAGAGTCTAACTGGACAAGTTTAATGGTGGTTGAAGTCATCTGCAGTTATAGTCTTTATATGCAGTCATATGGAGTAAGATTGGCTCCAGATGAATTAGATTACAAGTCAAACAATGGTCCAAACCTTTATCATTTTTCTCTTTTTGTTTTCCAGTTTGCTTCCTTCTGAACAGCCTTTTGTACACTGCTTCTTGCATCTTCCATCTTTTGCAGATTTACTTAGTGCTACTTATCCGAGTGTGCCTCCCTTCCCTGTATTTACCAATCACAAGTAATGTTGGAGGAATAAATTTCAACAATCAAGATTTAGAATTTGTTATATGCACAAGGAAAATAAGGCTATGGTGCTAATCTGATTTGTATGTAGGGTAGATAGTCCACACTTTGTTTTCATATATTTTTTTTCATTATTTCTCTGTTCATTAGTTATAAGTTAAATATTTTTAACATGGGGGGCTTAAACCATTAAAGTTAAGAGACATTTTTGTTAACAATAACAATTCTGTTTTAGTTGTTAGAACTTGTGTCATGTTGTCGGAAACAAGTAATTTTGAATAACAGTTGCAATCAGAAGTCCACATATCATAATCTGAGAAGACCACTGTGGGGAAAACTCCAGTATTAATAACCCAGGATAGAAAAAGTCAGTTTTAACAAGATTGTTTCCTTCAAGGGTTTTCCAACAAGACACCTCTGAAAATAGAAAAAGTACCGAGAGCGGAGGGGTGAATCAGTATTTTGACAGCTTTTAAAAGTGAACAAACTAGATGATAACATTGATAAGCAAAGAAGATAAGAACGCACAAATTTTCTTGTGGAAACTCATTTCGGTAAAAACCATGGTATCACTAAACTCCAACAAGGTGGGCTGCTACCCAATACAATGAGAGCTCCAACTCTTTGGCTCAACCAGAAACAATTAAGGCTTCAACCTTAATGAAAAGATACAATCATCCTTTAAAGGGCTCCTACCCACAGCAAATAGTAATAGGGTAACAAGATTACAAACAGTTCAAATCACTGTTTTACCAAGAAATGATAAAACACCCAATGAGCAGATATACTAATTCTTCAAAATCTTCAACACTGAATGCTCCCCTGCATATATGAGTTCCCTTTTCTGGATCAACACACAGACTCTACCTCATGAATGTCTTCATAGTCTGTCAGAGACACGACTTCTATCCTGTGCCTTAGATGTGAGCAACAAGCAACTATCCCACTGTTGTCAATATAGCCCAGAACACCAAAAACTTACTCCAAAAACTCAAGCTCTACTTCAAACGACATCCAGTATTCATAGCACAGAACCGATACTCTTCAGTCCACTTCAGCAGGTTTCAATCACTTTTGCAAACCTGACTCCTGTTCCAGTGTATCGTACAGAAATATTCCCATGCAGTCTAAAAACACTCTGCACAACTGTGATGCCCTTTTTCACAACTAACAAACAAAAAACTGCCTAAACCTCCCTACCAGCACCAAAAATCCACCTAACTCATGTCAGAACAAGAGTGCTCGTTTCACAGGTTCACTGTAACATGTTTTTAAAAACTTTTTAACACGAGCACTACCGCCAAATTTTCACATGGCACAGCTCAATATACTCCCAGTTTTTTACTCAACCACAGTTAAAAAAGACTTCCTCTGCTTTTGAGAAGCATTCGCTGGACATTATTTTGAAACGGCTCTTCCTCAGTTTTTAAAAACTTTGCATGAGACTGTATATTCCATAACGCCGCTAATCTCCTATTCAAAAACAATTTTGATTTCCTTCATAAATATTGTGTTTTTTGATTTTGTTACTCATGGACATGCAAAACGAAGAGGTTTCTTCAAACATACTTCTGCAAACTTCATCATTTCGCTAAAAATCTTCAGGGCCATATTCCAGTCATCCCAACTGTTCACACTCCTGCAACTGTCATCGACCACTCACAATGCTGCTGTTGTCTCATTCATCGCGTCAGCAGCAACACAATTTTGTACACCCAATACCCGCTTCTTATTTTTTCAAAAATCAAATGCTTTATATTATGCCACAAACCTTAATTAACGGAAGACATAAATATTTACACTAAATAGCTGGAAAACCTAAAGAAATATTTAGAATTATAGGAGGCAAAGTTACTTCAATTAAATAAGCCATCCACTATCGAATACTTGTCCCAAATAAGGATTGGGATCCACACTTGATTAAACACCGGCCTTCAATCCCGAGGAATAATGTGATACTTCAGAATAAATATTCTAATTTTTTCAAAGTCAAACACAACATTAAATTATAAATACCTCCAGATATTTTGTTTATGCAAATTTATTTCTTTCAGAGACTTAACAAATGTGCCCAGCTGTGAACTCCACTGTGAATCACCCTTGGGAAGAGCCAGGTTTTTGTCCAACTTCCTTTCAGAATTCCTAAAGGTTCCCATCTAAGAAATTTGCTTCATGCAAAGCTTCAAACAAATTATCAAATCCAAGAAGCATAGTTTCTTCCTCTTTCCAGCTTCATAATAAGGAACTCCAAGAAGCATCTAGGACATTAGGCCAAGTTGATCAACTTTATTTCAATCTTATTTGAAGAACTTAATATAATAAAGCGACATTTTACAATATTATAATATCATATAATTAAATTATTACTATTAAATCAATTTGAGTTATTTTTAGTTTCTTCAACAACTTTGTAAAATTAGATTTTATGAATTGTCACTCTAAATTTTTTGGAACATTACATATTTCCCTATATGGTGCATGTTTGATACCAACCAAACTAGCTAACTTTGCATTTTCCAATCATGAGGAGTTTAACTGTGATAAGTCATCGAGGGAAGATGTTTTCACTATTTTGCTCGTTTCTTTCTACCTTCATTTTTTTATGTTTATCGGTCCATATGAGCAATTGTCCAAACAAATTCAGATAATCTCTTACCATTTCAAAATAGCTATTTCTATCTATGTTGAACTTTTGTATCTACTTGGTAAATTAAGTATGATCTACCTTTTTTTTATCTTTGATATTTTTCCAGACTGTACATTTTCTTGAAGGCCTTCATAAGGAGACCTTCACCTATCATCATTGATTGGGACAAATCTAACCTGTCTTCTGATATATCATTTTGGACTCACTCCATATGCAGCCATGTGCAATGGGGTGTGTCCGATTTTTCCTGTCTTCTGATATATCATTTTGGACTCACTCCATATGCAGCCATGTGCAATGGGGTGTGTCCGATTTTTTGCCACTTTTGTTGACCAATGGGCTGAACATGCATGTGGTAGAACTCTAGGTTGGTGGCCTTCAAATAAATGATGTCCCTCATTTGGTCAGTTATATTAGAATATTTTCAATATTCTAGTCTCTCGCTATACTTAGCTAGTTCTAGTGAATGGACTTATAGCCTTTCTTTTTATTTTGCTCATTCAGTTCTATTTTTAGATTTCTTAATTAAGACAACTTTTCTTTTTTGTTCATGATATTATTAGCATTTGTAAACTCTATTTAAGTGTTTATTAATAATATAATTATGTTGTTTTTAATTATTTCATGTTATTAGAGCAATAAGGGTTTGTGGGTGAATTTCTTATTGTGGTGAAAAAATATTTTTTTATATCACCTTATTTTTGCAGTACATCTATAAATCTGATTAGGGATTCATTGCAAATACCGAGGGTTCCAGAAATTATGATGTAAACTTCTATGAGTTTTTCATTGCATATTCACTTTTTTGTCGCCATGTATTCAACTCACAACCACAATTTTCGGGAGTGAAGAAGTTAGACTTCTCAACCTAAGTTTTGTCTAACCCCCCATTCATTTCTGTTGTGTGGTTTTCACACCATCACCCCATTGCAAGTGGGGCCACCTCTTTTTTTGCTTTAGCTAGTAGAGTCTTTGTCTTAGGGGGCGAGTTGGCAACATTTTCTAGTGTTCAAGTCTAGGATGAGTTAGGGTAATTTTAGCCCACTAGGAAGCAATTTTGTGAGGCTTCTGTGAGCATTTTGATGCTGCTTAGAGGGAGTTTTCGAGGTCTAAGTCCATGTGGAGAGTGAAATTTTAGTCTGGGAGATGGTTTTTTTTGTAGAGTTGATAAGGGGAACATAGTTTATGAATGAACCAATCTTTGGGGAAATTCCGCCTTCTTGCGAAATTTCCTTTGGGGAAAATCCACCCTCTTGCGAAATTTGCTTTGGGGAAATTCCACCTTCTTGTGAAATTTCTTTTGGGGAAATTCCACCCTCTTCTGAAATCTTCTTTTGGGGAAATTCCACCCTCTTTTGAAATTTTCTTTTGGGGGAAATCCACCCTATTCTGAAATTTCCTTTGGGGAAATTACACCCTCTTGTGAAATTTGCAGTGTTACACCAACGTGGGGATGCGGGTGGACGTCGGGACGAGTTTTAGGTGCGGAAAAAAATGGCCTCAATTTGGGGGCGTCGGGGGTGCAGGTTGGGGGGGGGGGGGTTGTATAGTATATGTATATGACTAAAAATGCTAATTATAAAATGATACTTAAATATAACATATCAAATATAGTTGAATATAGAAAATTGAAATGCGATTCACAATCCATAAGTTCAAACTTGAAACTTCATAACCATTACCAATGACTATTGAACTTAGTAAAATACTAAAACTTTTAAACGTAATAATGATAATGATAAATGAAACCACACATTATACCATGTAAGCCAACCATTGACTATCAATTTATCAAATGACAAAGACAAAAGATTCAAAATTCATTGTTCAAATATGAATATCATATATCATAAAGATGCTCATGATGACAATGAGATGAGTAGCATGAAATAGTGAAATGAAATGATGTATCATAGCCATATCAAAGTGAATACAATCAACAAAATGACAAAATGTCAATAATGAGAATGAAATCATCCCAAGTGCTCCCTAATCATCCCTATACCGAACTCCTCATCATTAGAACTACTAGACTCCTTGTGGGTAAGATCTTGATCCTCCAAAGGAACACCAACTAGCCCTATATTAGCTTTTGCTCCATTGTTATCCTCATCAATTTGAGCTAGATCCTCTGACTCCACATCCCATCGTGCTGTTGGGCTCTCCTTGTACTCGCGTGTCTTGCGATTTTTGAGCCGCAAGAAACCATGTACAACAAAATTCTTTGCTCTCTTAGAGGTAAGTCTGATCCTCTTATCAGAGTGGATGAAGCTATAGGTGGGCCAATTCCTATTTGTAGTTGTGGAGCTAGAACCTTGAGATAACAAAGTTGAAAGTTACAACTTACAAACAAACAATCAAACAATTATAACAAAAGATAAATGATAAATTATTGAATCAATGAATCATAAATCAGTAAAGTAAAACTCTTAAAGTTAACATTATAAATGGGTGGAACTGCAAACCTGAGAAAGCAGTTGGATGGCTAGTGAGGTGATCTTTGACTTCTGTATCCCATGACATTTCCACCACAAAATGGGATTCTTTTGTGCCATAGTTTTGAGATCCACCTTTGTAATATCCTAGTATCCTATGAGTAACAAGTTACAAGTTTACAACATAATATTAAAATAACTTATAAGTAATAACAAAAAGAACTTATAGTTATAATAATATAAAGAGTTTAGAGCACTGATTCAAGATTTAAGGATTACCTGAAAGACTAGCAAATTTGGACCACTCGGTGCGAATCTCACTAGCAGTCTCAGTATCATACATCTTGGCTATGCATCGAAAGAACCCATTCTTCACCTCATCATCTTGATGTGGTGTGACTCTACCAGGCCTAGGTATGTACCACTTCGGGTAAAATGCATAGGGAGCCATGTGCAAAGGAGTGTTTAGCTTCTCCCACTTGCGGTAAATGATATGCTCAATGTGCTTCGTACAAAATGCTAGAGTGGGGTCTCTCACACGCACAACAACCCTCATTTGCCCAAGCATAGAATCAATGCACTCATAAACCTCTCCAAGGCTAGGTGAATTTGCATCTCCATATCTAATCACCTACACTGGAGTAATGATGGATGTTGGATACAATTGATTAATTGTGTGTTGTCTTTGATGTTACACAAATGTCATATCACTAGTAGTTAGTATTTGTCGAGCTCACTCGAGCAATGAAGACAGTTCTTAGTGTCTACTGAGTGTTCCTGTGTTTGCCTAGTTCAGAAGGCAGTGTCTACCGAGTTCACTCGGGCGTCAAAGGAAAAATTGCAGAAAGCGAGTGTTAACCGAGCTCACTCGGGTAACGAAGGAAAGTTGGATGGAACCAATGCTAACCGAGCTCACTCGGTTGCCAAAGGATTTTTGTGAGTTTGCAGTGTTAACCAAGCTTCTGTTGGTTAACAAAGGAAATCGTTTTTGAGTTAGTTTCTACCGAGCTAGGTCGGCTAACGAAGGATTTTCTTATTTTGTTGTAATAAACTTAATTGATTTATCTATTGATTCCATTCGATTAAGGTGATGAATATTGATTATTCCAAGTTGTGTTTGAGCCGACTTGACAAAGTGGAAGATATAAGGTCAAGTTGTAATTTCAAAGTGTGCAAATGCAAGAGATGATGATGTGATTGAAGATTTAATGATGAGCAAAGGAAGCGAATTTGAAGGATAAGCAGAATATCCTTGAGGAGCAACAAAGCCATATTCAATCAAGAAGGATCAAGTACCAGAACAGAGATCTGTAATCAGCAATTCAGTTGCATTCAAATCAGGTCATCTCATTGTTAATTTCTAACCATTGTAGTAGTGATCTAAATCTCGTAACAGAGTTGGCTTAACAGCTATTTGCAAATCCTCTAACAAGGTGGCAATTCCATTGAATTGTTCTCAAGACCTCTAATAAGGGCACTCCTAACAAGGTGATTAAATCCTCTAATAGGGTCACACCTAATAGTGTGTTTTGTAACCTTTAACAGGGTTGGCTCCTAACAGGGCTCACTTCAGAAGAGTGAAAATCAGTAACTAGTTGCTATTGGTGGTTTTTGCTAAATTGGGTTTTCACATTAAATTCTGGTGTCAAATGTGTTCATGCTATTTTCTTTTATGTGTTTGCAACTAAGTTAAAGTAATGGTAATCACAAATAACATCTAAAGGTTTATATGTTAATCTTCTACTGAGCTAATCCAGTTATTGCTGAGTTACAGCATTTTGTGTGTTTACCAAGCTTCACCAATATTCAGTTATCTGTTTGCATTTTGTATTGACATCTAAGGGATCTGGGATTTATTTTTGTAGTAACTGATTCACCCCTCCCCTCTCAGTTACTCCTCTTATATTTCCAACAATGGAGGCTATGTATTTTGTGTCACTCCAAAACTGATTATTCTTCACTGTCTCCTTTACCCTCTTCCCTTGCTTTGTTCTGGACTCAGGCCATCGATTCCATTATTGTGTAATAACCATGAGTTGCAATGGCTCTTGCAACTCAATCATTCTCTCCAAGAGAATATAATATGATGCATATCTAGTCTCAAATGGTTTTAGGAATTGCTTCATTGCAAAACTCCTGAAAAGTGCATGTGATGCATGGTGATTGTAGATAAAAATCTGCACCTCTCGCATCATTAACCACCTGTCTAATCCGGTCAATTTTTCCCATGTCTTTGAGTGCATTGTTCATGGCATGCACACAACATGGAGTCCATCAAATATGCCTATAGGCTGCCTCAACAAGCCTCCTTGCAGTTTTGCACACATGGGCTGCATTTGTCACAATTTGGACCACATTTTGTGGCCCAACCTTCTCTATGGCCTCCCTAAGCACATGAAATTGAAAATCAGCATCTTTACGATGTCCTGAACAATCAACTGCCTTCAAAAAGTATGGGCTCTCGGTGCATGTGATCATAACGTTGATGAGTGGACGATGACTAATGTCCATCCACCCATCCATGCTAATGCTGCAGCCTGAATCCATCCAACATGCCTTCATCTACTCCATCAAGATCCCAACCTTGTCATAGGCTCTATCTAACGATGTAGTCTTCAACTTGTGGTCACCTGGTGGCACATATGATGGCTCTCCCTCTTTCACTGCCATGGACATCATCCTCACAAAATAGGGAGATTGAATCACATGCGTAGAGATGCCATTGGAAAAGAATAAATCACCAACAACATCATCTTACCACTCCCTTGCGTGCATGCTAAATAAATGAGCAATGGGGTTACTACCACTACGACTTGTAGTTGCTTTCCATTTCCCCTTGCTTCTATCTCCCGTTGAACTGTGTGTAGGTGAGGAAAATGGTGTAGGTGACATAGTCGCTGCTCTCTGATGCAAGATACAAGTAGATGTATCTCACTGCCGCTGTAACTGCTGTATAGTTTGTACCTGTTGCCTAGCAGCCAAAGATCTAGGCACCGAGACTTAAATGTCATTAGAAATGCCCCATAGTTTGTTCACTTCAATTTTGTGTTTCACATTTTCAAGATTTGCCAAGAATATGCATGGGTTCACACCATAACTAGTCCAGAAAAGGTGTGCATTAACTCTCATAATGCTCCCAAACCATTCTGTGCCACATATATTACACTTCTAGTTACGTGTGCCACCACCTGTAGGTGTAGAGCATGTAATTTTCGTAGCAAATTGTTTAAGAGGGGACTTTGGAGCATAAGTACCCCTAGCGAATTGCACCAAAATCTGTGAAGGGCAATCAATAGGAGGCACCCTTGGTGCAACATAAGGAGGCTCTTCCTTAGATGGGGCATCTATATTAGCCCCATGATCACTTCCCTCATGCTCAAGTATTAATCAGATGTACTTCTCTCATTAATATCCACGTCTTCTGCAGTTTGATTGAATCTAGATGCCATTTATAAAACTGCATTTCACAAAATAAGAATGATTATGGATCGTGATACATTTCAATTTTCAGCTCAAATAATTAAGAATTATTTAAAAAACATTATAACAAACTGGTTTCAGCCTACTTAAAACTTTACTATTTAGAAAAAAAAAGTAAGCTAAACATGTTTCGGCCTATTTTAATAACAAAAAATTAATATAAATTATAAAAATCATAGAATCTAAGAATTATCAACTATTTACTATCAACAAGATTCAAGAATGAAACATTCGAAAACTCAAAGCTAAAAGTCAATTATAAATTGATTTCTAAAACAAAAAAAAATGTTTTAAAATAAAAAAAACCTACCTTAAACTTGATGAGACATTTGCCAAATCAAATCTTCTTGCTCCTCTTGCTCCTCTTGATCTTGCAATCCCTTGCAAAATCACCCACTAAGCTCTCACAAACTCCTCCAACCTCTTTTGTTCACTTTGCTCCTTGCTGCTCTAAAATAATGAAATGAAATGAGGTGTATTGGCCTTATTGTGGTTCCTCGCTCTTGCGAAATTTCCTTTGGGGAAAATCCACCCTCTTGTGAAAGTTCCTCACTTTGAGTCTACCAAGTTTTGCCATCCTCTATGGCATTAGAAGATTGATTTATGGCATGAGACCAACACCATAGAGCAAGGGATCGCCAAGGAACGTTCAAATGGGAAGTTTTAGAATACCATGTCTTTGGGAAATTTCACATATTCCAAAATTTCCCTAGCCAACTTTCATCCTTTGTTAATTGCCAAAACCACCATACCTCTCCCGTCAAAGTTCAAAAAAAGAAAGTTGAGGAGAGAGAAAGTGACGAAAAGTAAGAATAAAGAATACAAATAATAATAATAATAATTGGTTTTGGATTGTGATGAGACTAAAGTTTGCCTCAACTTTGCAAGATGTTTGGTCTTAAATTGGGATGAATTTTTTTTATTATTGATGAAATTTTATTTTCAGATTTTTCTCACAAGCTTAATGTTTTCCTCCTTTGTTTTGCAAGGTGAATTGAGGAGAAGGGTTGAATTGATTTTCATTCTTGGAAAATCTTGGAAAATTAGAGCGTTGTTGGTGCACATACCCTCCATCATCACGCCAATAGAATTTGGCAAGGTGAATTAAAGAAGGAGAAGCTAGAGGGCAAGGTGATGATTAAGGCTTCAAAACTTCAAGAGACTATTACAAGGAGATGACTAAAGTCGAAGGACTCAAGTGAGAAGGAAGGATTCATGGTCAAGCTATCAACTTGCAAACTCGAGTCGGAATCAAGAGGAAATTCTGGAAAGCATAGAGGAACCAGCTACATGAGGATGTGTTCAAGGAGAATCAAGAAAGATCAAGTTCATGGATTCACGAAGAGGCAAGTGGTTAAAGGCGATTCCATGAGGAAACTTCAAAGGATGGTGAAGATCACACATGTCGGAGATACTCTACAGGCCAAGACTCCAAGCACATGATAAGGATGATGAGGTGGCAATTGGTTGTCTCCTCTAGTTAGAAAATTTCAGTTTCAACCATAGTCAATCAAATTGTGTCAAGTGTTGTTTTTTCTCATTGGCTATCAAAATCATTGTAATTCTCTTATTGGGGCATATATTGGTGCCTTCATGTAATTGGTTGCAAATTTGGCAACCCTAATTAGGGTTTGTGGCAAGAAATCTTGGCCCTTGATCTCAAATTGATCTCGGCTCTTCGTTGTAATGGAACTGCTATGAAAGGGCAAGGCATTTTCGTTTGTAATAATTAGTTTTAGAGATTAGAGGAGAGATTAACTTAGAGATTGGAGGTAGTAGAGAGGTAAACTAGAGTAGGATAGCTATGGGAGAGACTCGATCATATCGTTGCTATGATGCATTCAAAGTAATGGATAATTCATTGTTGGTTTTCCATGGTGAATTACTTGTTATTGCTTTGAAGTGTTGCATGGTTTCTAAATCTTTCACCTGGAGTAGATTTCTTTTCATGTGGAATTAGTTTAGTTGAATGGAAGTTATTGTGGATGTTTTCTTGTTTGACTTGAACAAATCCGAGCCACTAGCCTCTTGTCGATGAAAACACTTAACTTTAATTGATGTTCAATCTTTGGTTTGCATCCAAATGATGGGATTAGAGAGAGGACATTGAGGTGAAAATCACGTGTATTCCTTGGAAGCTTGCACTAGGTGGGTGGAGCAAATGGTGAGATTACATATAGTAGAGTCTAAGTCCATCTATGATTCCTTGCATTCATAGTAGAAGTAGAAGGAGAAATAGAAGTTAGAAGCTTAAGTTGGAGTTGAAGTGGAATGGTTGAGCTATATTTTCATTGCACAAAGCCAAATTTTTAGCAATGTAAGAGTTGGTATCCATTGAATGGATAGCTTATGTCCCTTTGTGATAACCAACATTTCATGATCTTTACTTTGCAAGCTTAGCATGAGAGATGACCTTATATCAAGAGAGAATTGAGTGTCTAGTGTTTCTCCTTGAAACATTAAGTATTTAATTTTGCATGTTGCAGTAGAACAAAACTCACATCAATAGGAAATTGGCGCTAGAGGGAGGGCCAAACAAAGTTCATTCTTGAAATTGTCAACAAGTGAGCTTTCCAGTTGTATTTGAGATAGCTCTTCAAAAGTGAAAAAATCCCCCAAAAGGAAAAGTTGATCTTTGTCAACAACATTGTTGACACAGGAAATAACGTTTAAGAAAACCACAATGCCCGACAATTCTTTCAAACCCACGCAAGCTCAACAAAGACAATTTTTTTTTTTGGTTTTTTTTCCCATGCCACGTCGTCCACAAAGACTGCCCCCACACATTCTCCTTGACAGGCTATCCTATTGCAAATTGCGCAACTTGATTTTTTACTCACAATTGCGCAATATTTCTAGACACGACGTTTTTGAAAATAAACAAATAAATAATAAGATGAAAAACAAAACAAGTGCACAGGATTACAATCAACCCGACACTCCTTTTTTTGCATTTTGCATTGCCACGTCAACACTTCCAAATTGTTTGAGGTATTTTCCTTAGATTTGTCAACAAAAAAGACCTGCCATTTGTTATTGTTTGTTTTGGCCAACACACATCCAGTTATCAATTGCGAGTTTTGGGTTCAATATATTTTGTGGTCTCTCATATATATATATATATATATATATATTTTGACTTTTATTATAAGTTTATGCAATTTGTTTTTTCTTATCCAGTTTTTTAGTCTTCTAACACATTTTTTGTCTCAATTTATGTGTCTTCACTAGGTTGACCAGCAATCTTCGTTTCAGTGATGACCTCTTTGACCGACATTATGTTGCGAGGGAATCAATGGTTCAATTTTCGCAATTACAACACTTGGAAGTAGCGCATGATGATGATTGCTTTTTTATGGAGGGTTTAGACTTGCGAGACAACTCGACGAAGACACGAAGCTTGCTAGCTACCAACCAGCGAAGGCCACCACAGAAATGATTTAGGAATCTGATACGGTTCCACTCGTGCTTGAAACCTCTTTGGCTTAGAGTCAAGGGCTGAGGTGCATCCACGCCATCAAAATCACTCGGGGCACAATCCCGACCTCATCCCTTATGATGTTGGAGCCTTGCACTCAACAAGACTTGATCCTTGGTGGGCTCTTTGTGAGCCATTTAACTTCACCATTAGACCAAGGGCCGATTGACATGATGATATTTGAATATAGTTGTCTTGAAAAGATTGTCTTGGGGATAGAGGCTTGTTCTATTCAAGCTTATCTAGATCAAAATAAATAGGATGAACGAAATTGGGTAGCTTTCATGTTACTAAAACTTTCAGCTACAAATGATCAACTCCCATGGGTTCCTTCCAGTAAAACAACTAAAAAAGTCTAGGGCATCTTGAAGAATCTTAATGAGACATTCGACAAGAGTTGCACTTTCTTTCTAAAGAATGTATTTTTTTCTATCATGATGGATGAGAAGACAACTCGCTTGGCACATTTGCTGAAAATCAAGGATCTACATGACCAACTAGAGGTTATTGGCTGCAAGATGAGGAAAAGGATATGGTAGTGATCATACTGAAAAGCCTGCCCTAATCCTAGAAGCACTTTATACTTACAAAGAGGCTCAATATCACTTCTACTAGTGTTGCCCTGATATTATTTTCAGATATCTGCAATAAGCTTCTGCAACAGGCTAGATGGAAGCAACATTTTGGAACTCAAGCCAGTTCTTGCTCCTTTGAATAGGTGGCCTTCACAAAAAAAGCCTTATTTAAGTATAAAGGTAAACCTAGTCTACCTACATCAGAAAGGGTTAGGTGAACCTCCAACTTCTAAGGAGTGTTCAGTATAATTATTGTCACCAATATGAAGGTAGATTGTCGGAAATGGTTGGTTGCAGTGCAATCTTCAAAGAAAGGTTCTCAACAACAGGTCCAAGGTACTACGCATTTTAACTAGAAGGAGTTTACCTTCTACATGTTCATGGTCGCATGCCCATCAAATCATCAAAAATTGTCAAGATTGGTTCATCGAGTTGATGCATTTCTTTAATTGAATTGTTCTTGAAGGAGGATAGGACTGTATAGTTGTCGGTATAGGAAATATACAAATTTCTCTTTGTGGGAGGGATTTGACATATTTCAATGTCTATGTTTTAAGCATGAAGCTAAATCTATAGTTACTCAACCAGATTTGTTTCAGTGCACACAAGTGTACTATTGTTGATGGGGACCTTCATTCTACAGTTGCAGCTGGTCTTGTGGATCTTGGTCTATATAGACTCATTGATACAAGTGATTCTCCTAAGCAAGCCGTGGTAGTCTAACAAATTTCCATCAGCAATCTTTGGCACCGACAATGTGGGCATTTGAATATTCACTCTCTCTTTGTTGGCACAAAATAGTCTTGTCGTTGGATTACTTGAGATTTAGACATAGACTCATGGAGAGGGCAAACCATGTCAGGTTGGGAAGCATCATCAGGCTTTGTTTTCAGATGATAATGCTTGGAGGGCATCCAAGCCCTTACAATTGGCCCATGCACATGTTTGTGGGTCCATGACTACTCCACCAGTCACAAATTGTAGATTCTTTCAACTTGATTATTTCAATAAGAAGATGTGGGCGTATTTTCTTCTGCATAGATGAGAGGTGTTCAATGTGTTTCAAAAGTTCAAGACCTTAGTTGGAAAAAGAGTTCAGTTGTTAGATTATCACTCTTAGGCTCGACAATGGTGGAGAATTTTGTTTGTTTGGGTTCTCCTACTTTTGAGCATCACATGGGGTTAAGCAATGACTTACTTCACCTTACATCCATTAGCAAAATGGTGTTGTTGAGCGCAAGAATCGTACAATTATTGAGATGGTTTGATCAATGTTGGAGCATCTTAATGTTACAAAGAAGTTTTGGGCAGAAGCAATCTTTACAACTATGTATCTTCTGAATGTCTCCCATATAGGCTGTTAAGAAGATGACTTTGAAGGAAGCTTGGTTTTGAGAGAAGCCCAAAATTGGTCATTTGAAGGCTTTTAGCTCTACAACATATGTTTGGATTCCAGAGTCCAAGTGCACCAAACTGGATTTCAAAGCTCGAGAGTGATGTTCATAGGATACAATGATATACATAAGGCTTATCGATTGATTGATGTTGATACAAATGGTCTCATATTCAGTCAAGATGTGGTGTTTGATGAAGCCCCATGTCCATTTCAACCTTGTTCTGAAGATCACCTTCCATAGGCTATAAAGATGGATGTTTGTTTTCCATTTGGTTCTCATGATGGGAAGGATCTAGTTGAAATTGTGCCACCAACTCCACTAAAGGATATTTAGGCTACACATCCATTGATTCCATGTCGTATTGTTCCTTCTACAACAGATATTAGCCCTTCTACTCTTCATGATGATGAGCTAGGTGAGGGTAGATCTTCTCGAAATAAGAGAAAGCGACATGCCAAAATCAATTTTGCTCTTATGGCTAATATCCACATTATTTTTGAGCCCCGGGCATAGTCAAAGTCTAAGGGTATACTAGAGTGGGAACATGCAATGACAATTGAACATCAGAGTCTCATGAAGAATGTCTGCTCTTCCACTAGGGAAAAAACCTATAGGTTGTAAATGGGTCTATGAGGTAAAGTGTAAGGCTAATGACACACTTGATAAGGCACAGTTGGTTGCTAAAGCGTTTACACAAAAGAGAGGGCATTTACTATGAGGAGACATTTGCTCCCACTGCCAAAATGAGTACAACTTGTCTTGTCCTAGCCCTTTCAACATAGTTTGGTTAGCATCTATTGGATAGATGTTAAGAGTGCTTTTTCAAATGGTGATTTGTAGGAAGAGGTTTACATGACACAACCTCTAGGTTTTCAGATTGTAGGTAAAGAGCGTTAGGTTTGCTAATTGGTAAAAACTCTCTATGGCCTCAAACAAGCATCCCGTGCATGGTACATCAAGATTGATAATTATTTGATTGATTGGTAAAAACTCTCTATGGCCTCAATAGGTACCCCGTGCATGGTACATCAAGGTTGATAAGTATTTGATTGATCAGGGGCTTTAGTAGAGTACTTCATATTCTACTTTGTATGTCAATCATGCTAGTGGTGAGATTCTTGTTCTTGTCATTTAAGTTGATGATATTTATTATTATTGGTAGTGCAACATACTTGGTTGAACAAACCAAATAGAATTTGTGCCAGACATTTGACATGATAGATTTGGGATTTCTCCACCGTCTTGGTGTAGAAGTTTAACAGACCGATACTTCCATTTTCATATCTTTGTCAAAGTATGTCAAAAGTTTGTTGGACAAATTTCGGATGCAAGATTGCAATCCCATTTTTAGAGTTGTGGAGAAAGGGCTAAAGCTTTCAGCTAAATCAGATTCACCAGTAGAGAATGAGTTAGCATTCAAACAACTAGTGGATAGTCTTATCTATCTCACTACCACTAGACAACAACTATGCTGTTAGTTACATTTCTCACTTCGTGATAGCCCCAAAGGCTGAACATTGGGTTGTTATGAAGTGGTTTTTTATTATATGTGAAAGGCACTCTTGATTTTGACATTTTGTATGGTAGAAGTCAAGGCCCTCAATACATTGGTTATACAAACTTAGACTGGGGAGGTTTTATCGATGATTAGAAGTCTATTTTTGAGTATGTTTTTCAGTTTGGGCTTAAGGTCCATTCTCATGGCCAACAAGAAGAAACATACGGTTTCACTCTTATCTGTTGAAGCTGAGTACAAAGGAACAATTTAGGCAACTTTTTAGGAAGTTTGGCTTTGTTGGATACTTGTCGACTTGCATATGCCTCAAGTAGGCCCAACTCCCCTCTTTTATGATAGTGAGAAAGTTATGAAGTTAGCCAAGAATCTAGTATTCCATGAACAAACAAAGCATGTAGATCTTCATTGTCACTACATCCGCCAACTTGTCGAATATGGAACTGAGACATTGCATTATGTACGCATTGAGGACAACACTGTAGATATCCTCATCAAGTGTCTCAATTTGGAAAAGTTAAGCAAGTTTAGGGGGCAACTTGGTGTAGTTGATAGAATGACCATCAAGGGAGGGTATTAGAATATTTTTAATATTTTTAATGTCTCGCTATATTTAGCTAGTTCTAGATAATGGCCATTTAGGCTTTCTTTTTTGTTTGCTCCTTCAATTCTATGTTTATACATTGTCTGAATTAAGACAACTTTTCTTTTTTGTTCACGCTATTATTAGCGTCTGTAAACTTTATTTAAGAGATCATTGATGACACAATTATCATACCATTTTAAAATTATTTCAAGTTACATAATAATGTAGTTGTAGATCTCCTGAATACTACAATTTTCAGGATTCCCATATCCAACAATGAGGGAAATTGAGAATACAAAACATATGATGTGATATATCTAGTAAAATGATCAAAACAATGCCCAAGATGTATGGTGTTTGCAAAATTAAAATATGTGTCTTCCTTGCATCTGCCACAACCTCATTGATGCTGAATTTTGTTGATGTCCTCTAATGCATTTTTTATTGTATTCATAGTACAAGGGATCCAAAGATTTTCCTTTGTGTGGATTCAGCAGATTCCTTGGCTAGCTTGCATGCATATATTACACTGGGACTGCAGTTTGAGGATCAACCTCCTAAATGCATTTCTTATGATATGGAAGTAAAATTTTACATGCTTGTGTTTTTGTAAGTGGTCAATCACCTAAAGGAAGTAAGGCCAATCTTTACATGAATAATAATGATAGGTGAGTGATGTCTAATAAATGCCACCTATTTCTAATATTGCTGCAGCCATGGGAGATCTATGTGGTCTTCATCTACCTTGAAATAATGTTTGTCCAAGATTGTGGCATAGAGATTTCTCTGATCGGAAGGCACGGTAGTATTACTTTTTTTGAATACCTTAGTCATAGCCTTCTTTAGATAAGGAGAGCGAAATGTGGAACACAATTAACAAAAAAGTGTTTGAGAAGGTCATTTCTGCCTTGTCTAGAAGTTAGAACCAATAAATTATATATATCTGTTAATTTGATTGGGGCTGAACATGTGGCCTTTCTTTTGCTCTTAGGCTCCACTCTTGCCTCAGAAGATGTAAGTATGGCACTAGAAACTTTCTTGGAACCCCTAAAATAATGGGTAGATGCAGATGAAGTGGAACGATTACTTGAAAGTGAAACAATCCAAATTCAGCCAATTGATCAAGTGTGAGCTCCTCGCATACTCCAATCTCTTGGACAATGCCACAAAGACAATGTGTGTTGACCTTGGTAATGCTGCCATGACAACCAGGAGAGCAAATATTGCTTTCCAATACTGACTGTCCTCTGCAGCATTAGCTTTGTTTGTATTATTGATGGTTGGAAATTGATACAAAAGATTCTTTTGGCTAAATTGCCCCTCAATCTTCTAGGCCAACGGTTTTGAACATCATTCAAACTTTTTCTCCCATCCCCATTTCCTCGTAAGTCTCATAGTACAAATTTTTGTTGGCATCACAAAATGTAACAACATTATAAACAAGAAACCAAGATTTACTAAAATACATGTTCAGACCATTGAAGGTGCATTTTTAAAGTGCAACTGCACAATTTTAAACACAGCATTTCGAGCAGGTGTCAAAAGGAAAGTGAACACTAAACAGTCAAATGTAATCATTCAGCTACGAAAAAAAGAAAAGACAAATATGTTTTTCATTTTGTTTTTAAAATTTAGACAACATTTTCTTTTAAAACAGATTGAACAAATGGAAATGAGATTTTTTAACCAGTGGTTCAATGTGCTGAAAATTAAGATTGAATGATTAACTAACTTAGTAAAAAAGAAAAACAATTAACTATGTTTTAGTTAAGAATTTGCAAAGAAAAACATAATGAGTGATTTTCATACTTTGTCTTTGGAGCAAGGTTCCTAGTTCTCCTCCCCTCCTTTATGTCTTCAATTACCTTTTACTCCATTTCAGTTATCTTCAATTTCTTTTTGTTGGGTAGCCTTTGTTTTTACCCTCTTTTTTGGATTCTAGATTTTATTTTATTCCATTTGAGAAGTCTAGACATGATTGCTCTACATGTGTTGGTGTGATGTGATTTCTCTAAACTTATGTTTGGTATTTAGTTTGGCCTTTTAAAGCATGGTGATTTTGATGAAGTGTCATACAATTGTACTTAAAGGTGGAGCATGCTGCTGGACTACCTGTTTCACCGTCTCCAGTTTTTGGCATGGGTGCTGTTCTTCCATCAGATCCAATGGGAATGATGCACCCGTTTGGAGTGCATCAACAAAGCATTCCACAAACTTTACAACCACCTGCTGGCCAGGTTCCTCCACCTCCGTTTGGGCAATTTCAATCAATATCTGCTATTGTTCCTCGCCAAGAAGTTCTGAATCCACAACATCAACAGGTATGCTTGTTGCTATTTTTGAAATTTCAGCTCTTATGTTTAATTATAGTGATGGAAAATCGGGCGTATTTGTGTGAGTGTGTTAGCAAAACTTCCTTTACTGCTGACATATCGAGTGTGTGCCTCAAGGTACTGAAACATATTTTAAAATGTAACTACAAAAACCCAAACACCCTTTAAAATTAATATTAATATATTCTTCTAGTATTTAAATATATATTGAGTATTCAAATATTTAAATTATATCTCTTACACTATATGCTGTGTTTAATATAATAGAATAACTAGCAATTATGCAATTGTAAATATTCCGTATTATTATAGAATTGGCATATGATATTAATGAACATTAATCTTTATTATAATTCAGTAAAGCTGAGTCGGCCACTGAGGAGCCATAAAAATTGAGAATTGAAGCCTGGTTTCTGGTTTAAGTTCATCAAATCCATTCAAAGATATATTCTGTCTATCTTGATATTATCAAACCACACTATGATCTTGAACTTACATACTCATCCCTATTTTGTTAGGTAAAATAATTAATTGAGCACCTTTACAAGCCCTGCAACAATTGGTTGAAGAGCAGGCGCCTTAGGAGAATCGGAAGACTCAAAGGAGGTCCTACTAGCATGATCTGCAGGGGAATCAACTAATCTAGGCATGGAAATGTTGTCCTTAGGAGAATTGGAAGACTCAAAGGAGGTCCTACTAGCATGATCTGGAGGAGAATCAACTAATCTAGACAGGGAAATGTTGTGGAGGTCCCAGAGAGTATACTCAACACCACTAACCACGTGGTATCAATGTGGAGCCCTAGCACATAAAGTAGCTAAGTCACCTTTGGCTAAGAGTAGACTAAGAAAATTTATGGAACTTCACGGCAAAATAGTCTATAACAAGGCATGATCTGCACTTGAAGGCAATATATTCATAATCAATCCATCTTTTCCAAAGTTTGCCTCCAGCTAACATGTTTCGTTGGGCAATTTCTTAGATAAGTTGAGCCCAAGAAGAACTTGACTGAAGGTAAAATTCGTGTATGTCTTCTCAACGCCTAGAACTAAAATTAGCTTTCCAAGCATACTGTCACTTCACAGACCATATGCGTAGAAATAAGTTTGGGAGCCCTTTGGAAACCTCAGCCATATAAGATGTTCCACCCTTTATTACAACTTATTTATCATAAGCAAATATGCAGGCATTTAAGAACCAAATTTAAGTACAAGGGCAATGACATATCCTTCTTTAGCCAAGGGATTCCAATGTTGAGAGTGAGACAACTACTGTGGCACTCTACTCTCATTCACCAAATTTCCAAAACCTATAGAAGTTGTTCCACAGTGAGCACATCATTGGTGCAAGCTTTAGGAATACAGGATTCCTGACAAATTGAGGCAAGGTTCCAGAGGAAGTCCAGTACTTGAGACAAGTTCCCAATCTGTCTTGGGCCCATTCTTGATCTAAGATTGTTTCTGCAATTTGTGCTCAAGTAGAAGATTATATATGCCTGCAAACATTGCAGAACTGAGAAGCAGTCTCTGATCAAGGATGGGCTTAAGACAAATATATTTATTTGAAATTTACTGTAAAACTAGCATAGACATCTTAAATACATCTCTCTTAAAACATATGGTAAGAGACATCAATCTACAGGTTTCTATCTAACCTATATAAAATTGAAGTGCCTAATATTTGAATTATATCTTTCACATCATGCCATGTGCAATATTACAGAATACTTAATAATTATAAAAATAAATGTAATCTAATAGACTAATACTGTAATACATAATAATATTGTAATATATCTAATATATTATTTGATTAATTTATTTACAATATATTAATCATAATTATATAGGAATCAATATTAATATATCATTATAAGATCATCTGGTATATATAAATTATTTCTAGTTAGTTAAATAATAATTTATTTATTTACACGTATGAAATAATCTTATAAACAATATGTTAATATTGATTCGTATATAATCATTATTAGTATTTTATAAGTAAATTAATCAAATGATATATTAATTAGAATAGATATTTAAAATTTATCTTTTTAAAATATAGAGATTAATCTAGAGGCATGCCTACCTAAGTTAAGTTAATATTTCAGTAAAGGTGCTGGATATTTAAACTATTATCTTTCAAATCACACCAATTATAATAATATAATACTAATAATAATTAATCTGTTAAAATAAGTTGTACATAAATTAATTATCAATTTATAATAATAATTCATGTTTATAATAAATTAATTTTAATGATATATGGTTGTCTCTTGGCATCTTTAAATGCATGTTAAAATCATCTGAGGCTTGTACCATATTCTTTATTGGATAGATTGTGTCTGACACAAGCCATGTCTTGCAGCCAACCCATCAAAGCCATAATTACATGCATCAAAATCAGCCTGCACAAGTTCAGAGACTTCCACCAAGACCGCAATCACATTCTACTCATCAAGTGAATATGAAATCTCAAGTGCTGCATTCTAAGCATCAAGATCTGCAGACACACTCTCAACATGAACAGACAGGGGGTGATATGGTGGATATGCAGAAAGAGCAGCAGGTTAGTACGTGACTCATTAATCATTTGGAATTGCTTTTAATTTTGTGGTTTTCAGCAGATCATGGTTTTTAATTTTTTTTGTATGATTATATACAAAAAAACTGTGTTATCATTGCAGGCACAGAAACCAAAAGAAGAAAATCAAGAAAAAAAAATGTCTTCTATTATTCAGCAGGAATATGATGAACATCACCCCCAACTACAGGAAAGTTCAGAACTACAGAACCTGGATCAAGCTTGTCAGCAGGACCCACAGGTAAAAATGGTTATTGGAAATTTCAGGAACAGACGCTTTTTTGTATCTGAATAAGTTTGGAATGGAAGTTAACTCTGAAGGATGTTTTGGATTAGGCTATATCAATTCATTCATCCTTCCAACCTTCGGAGCAGAGTAGAAGATTGGAACAGCAGCAGTTGCCATCATTTTCACAACATCAGATGAAGCAATCAAAAGCAGATTTGGGAAATCAAGACATGGCATATGAATCTCAGCATGTTACACATTCACAGAATAAATCCTCGACTGCGGAGCAATTGGGCCCAATTTCTCGAGCACCTGTTTCAGTCTCTCCGAGTTCTCCATTTGGAGGTTCAAGTCATCTTCATCAGAATGCATCTGATTGTAAGCCTCACTCAGAAACTGGTGATTTTCAAATTTCTCCAGTACAATCACCACAGAGATCTTCGGTGTTGGATGGATATTGCAAGCCGTCTGACCCACCTCTTTTAGATGAGAGGTCATTGTTGGGATGCTTTGTTCGAGCCATTCCTGCAGAAGCCAGTGCTCGCATCAAGATCAGCACAACTGTAAGTAGAAAATTAAGTATTAGTAACTGTATTGGTTTTGTTATTTTTAACACATCTCAAATAAACTTTAATCATTACAAATTGTCTATTGAAAGGAATGCACCTCAGGGTTGGGTATGTGATCTTAGATGTGGAGATTGTATTATGCTTGCCTTATTCTTTAAAATAAAATATACTCTTTGGCGCGATCTTTCAGATTAGACAGAAGGTGCAGAAGAGATTTTTTGTTTGTTTGTCTGTAGATGAATCAGCATGAAAGAGCAATGAATTGCAGCAATACCAAATTCTGAAATAGCATAATTAACTTGTGATATAGGAGCAATACCATCCAGATATTTCTCACAAGGGCACATTTTTTAATTTTACTTTTGGTGTTAATAAGGAAATAGATATTTTTGAAGTCTTTTCTTGAAAAAAGTTTTTAAAATAAAATATGGTTGATTTTTTTTTTATTTTAAAATTTGTCTAATTTCGGTTCCAAAACTAGTAAGCTTCCCCAATGAAAGCTGAAGAGTTCATGCCAACCATCTTCATCTATTGGTAAATGAAAGTGCATGCCAAAAATTACTTATTATCTTGGCCAAAACTAAAGGACACAGTGCTACTGGCCAAAATTACATTCTTGTATATTCTACATTTTGTTTCTCAACTATCATGAGTATGCCCATTCCACAAAAGAATGCATAGCTCTGCAGGCTACACTCATTTCAATTCTACATATTATGATTTTTAATTCTCTAAGCATGCCAAAATTAATAATTTTTCCACAATCATTGCTTCTACATTTAGATGACTGTTAAACAATTCTTTATTTTGATTTTCAAAGCATGCTAAAATTAACACCACATTTGAATATCCTCTGCCATTCAACTTTCAAGGAGCTTTTTTGATTTATCATGATTTATTTAATGTAAACCTCAGATTTTATGAATTTGGTTAATCTCAGTTTATTACATTTATTCTTTAGTGAACAGGCATGGGGGAGCAAACAGAAAATTAGTACCTCGTGTTTACAACTATATCTCATGAGATTTAAAAGAATTGACACGTTGCTCCAAACGTACATAGGATAAGTTGGGGTTCAGCAATATGATAATCTATCAAAGTTGACATTAGCAAAGTAGAGACACTATTTGATAGCAATTGCTGTAGCCATATCTGTTTCAGTGCTGAGGACTGGCAAGCACTAATTGAAGATATGGAGGCACTAGTGAAATTCGAATTCGGGGCTAAGAATAGCTGTAGAAGGCATATTGTAGAAACCATAAGCAGGAGAAATTGCTGTAGATATCTAGCTTTTAAACTTCTTGTCCTGGTTTTAACTTTTATTGCATCATCTCGCATTTGGCCATGACTATGCACAGGCCAGTTCAAAAACTCAATCTTCTTGTATGTCTTTTCAAATGATTGATTGATCCCTATTTTCTGTGAACCTAAAGAGAGTGTAATATAAAGATATTTGAAAAAGAGAATTTAATAAAAAAGGATTGGAGGGTTCAATTGGGCTTTTTCCATATGGAAAATTTACTTTGGAATGGATGGACTCTGGACCAGACCCTGGCATCTTGCAACTATATATTGCTTTAAAACTCATTTATATGTTACTCATGCCTTTAAAGGTAGATTATGTTAATGCTTCTTGTGTGTATTGGCTTCTGTCAGATAAATGCTAATTATTTTTGTGTGGTACATAAAGTGTCAAAGTTTGAGAGAGTTTTTAATTTCTTATTTAAGTGGACATGATTTTTTTTGTGATTTAAAAAAATTTCTGCTTGCAGTTACCAAATAGACTTGGAAAAATGCTTGCTCCTCTTCACTGGCATGATTACAAGAAACAATATGGACGACTTGATGAATTTGTAGCTTCTCACCGTGAAGTGAGTAGCATTTATTTAGTTGCTCTTCACAGTTACCTTTTGAGTCAAGATCCTGCATTCTCACTTTATGATTGTAATGTTTGCATGTGGTTTTAGTTGTTTATCATTGAGGGAGACTTTATTCATCTACGTGAGGGAGCCCATGCTACAATTTCTGCAACTACTGCTGAAGCAAAAGTTGCAGCTGCAGCTGCAGCTGCAGCATCACCTTTTGGATCAGCAAGAATGCCAACTATAGCAGTAACTCCTGTAGCACAGTCTCAAGTGCATCGTTTAAGAAAGGGCATATTTATTAATTCAAAGGATGTAAAAGGCTCTTCCTTAGATCCATCGCCTATGGTACAAATAGTTTCTAATTCTTCCAATCAGTATGCACATCTGCATGCTGAGATGCTGAAACAAAGTCAAAGTTCAGCATCAAGGACACCAGTAGTAAATGGAAACATTGGCCAAAATCCTCATGTAAATCATAGAACCACAGAAAAGTTGCCTCTCAATTCCAAAGAAGATATTCATAAAGCAGATGCTATAACCACGGACACTAGACTCGATGGATTGGCTATGAACTCAAATGCTTCTTCCATGGGAAACTTTGACAAGGCAGTTTCAAATGGTTATAAAAATTCAGGGGCAATCAATGGGAGAATTGGAATGTCCTTTGGAAGGCAAGGGAGGTGAGTGATGTTTACTCTTTAACAAGGAAAAATTCAATATTGGCATGATCCTTGTGATTCTTTAAATTTGCATTGCAAAGTGAAACTTCTATTTTATTTTTTATCAGATTTCCTGGATCTGCGTCCTACATTAAGCAAGAATTTGTTAACAGACCTCAGACTCAGGAGAGTCGTATTACTAGAATTGATCCTTCTACTACCCCAGTCAGGTAACATATTTTTTCAATTGTCAGGGCAACTGCTTCAACATATTAAGATTGGCAGCTAGAACATTAGATTTCATACAGTTTATAAGTCATACTCATTTATGTGTACTTTTTCAGGTGATCTAGTATGTGTCACGTAAGATTTATGGCTCGATGCCTTGAAAATTAATTCTGCAGCAAGTGGAGTTTGTGGGCGTTTGGTTGGGACCTATGGGTTTTTTTCTTTTGTTGGCCCTGCAATCGACTTGAGGCCAATTAATATTGCGCAGAAAGAGTTGCCGAAATGATTTTGTTAAGTGGAGGAATTCCCCTACAAATTGGTTGCTGGGCAACATGTTTGAGCAAGCTGTCCATGCTGCAATAAGAACTATCTGACTTTTGAAATCTTATGATCAATTGCATTGGTGCTTTTGCAGTGTTAGTTTGCTTTCTTGTTTTGCTACTCAAGATTGGGTTTAGTTTCACAATCAATGGGAAAAATTATTTCATCATCAATTTCTTTTTTTTTTTGAACTAATTTTAGAATTTCATCATCATGCCCCCATCTTTTTCTCTTGAAGGTGAAAATAATCTAAAACTATGATTTTAATTGCACTTACGGAGGGCTCAAAAGAATTTAAACTTTAGGTAGGAATGTCTTTACATTTTGATTTTGTATGCAGTTTTTGGTTCAGTGGCAGTTGCAGGTTTCTCTCTAGAACATGTCGAATATAAATTGAACAACTCGGCCATGTATTTATGGGTGTAACGTTGTAACTTTTAAATCTGAAAATATAGTTTCCTTGTGCATAAAGACATAATTAATGACAAATCTTTATTTTTGTATTTAAAGACACTAAACCTGTGATGAGGCGAGGTCAGGAATATATCTAGACATTGACACTATGGCTCTGGCAAATGTTTAATAAATGCATAGAATTTTTTAAGAGTTTGTGATCCTTGGAAAAAAGAGCTATTTTTTATAATATATTATCAGACGAATCATGTCAACTGCTAGGTGTGACATGGTGTCTTTTACCTTCTTTGTTTTCCAATGAAATAGTAGTTGCTAGGCCATTTTTATGACAGGTCTGTTGCCAGAACTTTAAATTAAGGGGATTCTGCTGTGTTAGATGGTTAGTGAAGCTATGTGCATATGTTTAGAAAGTTATTTTCTATGATCATACATTTCATACTGCAAATGTTGTGACTCGAGTTTCTAGTCCGTATACATCACTGTTACAATTATGTGCTGCTTGATTTAGGCACTAAAGCTTACATTATATTACTGATATTGTAGGCCTTCAAAGAAACTGGACAATTGGTTCAAATAGCCAACCCTCATATATCTTAATAAACTCGGTACTTAAATATGAGTTATTAGTCTGGTTTTTGCAAGGTAGCTTGTTTCACAGTGCTTCCATGTTTGCCATTGCTTCCCTATAATTTCCTGTTAAAGAGAGGCTTGGGGATGTACCTTGGTCATAGAGGAATTACACAGATCAAATTTTGGAAGCAAAGTCCAGCTTACTAGGTTTCAGTGTTACATTCAATGCTTTTCTGGGATCAATCACATGGTTGTATTGAGAAGTGAGATTTAATTCACACTTTTGGACCAATCAGCAGGGAAAGTTAAGCTCATTCGAGATAGAAATGGAAACTAGTAACCACGTGTATGGATAATAAAGACTAGATAAAGGTGGGGAGTCTCATCACATTGGGTGGTCGGTAAGCTGATCATCTTATGCCGGTGCTGATTAATTTATTACATAATGTTCAAGTTTTTGTGGAATTTCTTTTTATGCTAGTCTGATTAGATACCATGACACCTAATTTAATCCTAAGGTATTTTTTAACTTATGCTGTTTTTTAGAGCTTGCCATAAAACTATTTCCTTCAAAATTTCTTTCAAGCTTCTTAGTGATTTTTTCTACGCAAGGATTGCTCTATTGTTTATCATTTTTTGTTTGGTGCATAAGTATATTCACAATATACCAGTGAAATACGGGGACTTGCACCCCCTCCCAAACCTTAAAGGACCTGTCCCCAATATGTCCCTGCAACAGGTACTTGGAGTACTCGAGTTCTGCAACCACGCCGCTATTCCACTACCATACTGCCATTCCGAAACCAAACTGCTATTGGGATGGGTACTTGAATTTCTATTTGATTTTTAAGTTTTTGATGTTACTATTGGGTATTTACTTTGTTACTATGTTGAATGGTCAATGGTTCTATTTTGTGTTGCAATTTTTCTATGTTCAAGCATTTTAATCTGGTATGTTATACTGAAACATCATTTCATAACTGGCATTTCAAGTTCAATATGCATATTATACAACACCCCATCCTCCCCTTGTCGCCATTCCCTAGCTATCCACCCTCGTCCCATAATTGAGGCCCATTGTCCCTCTATCCTGGAAACTCGTCCCTCTATCCTGACGCTCCCACATACCCCAGGATTGGTGTTACAGTGTAATTTACAATTTCTTAACTGTAAAAAGTTGGAAAGGGATACTTGTCTTAATCCAAGGGCCCTAGTGAACAAGGTAGGTATTTAATACTACTATTTTTCTTTTGGTGATGCATGCTGGCGTGTTAAATGACTACTGAAAAAGTGTCTTTTTCTTCTCTTTATGGGAAAGGCAATAGTCTGATTTATGAGTAAGCGACACATAAGGATGGGAAGCAATTGTTCTCTTCTAGGTATCCATAGTGCGTTGTATGTATATGTAATCTGCTTGCGCATTTATTAAGGATTAGCTTGGCTGTGATTTGTTTGCTTCTCTTTCGTGGGTCCATTTTTTGTGTGGTGTTGTCTATAAACCAATACCAAAATAGATGATTCTACGTGAGAAATATTCTTTAATTTCCTCGCATTTCTATAATAATAATTTATTCACTCGTAGTTTTTGCTTTTTGTTCCCTTGTTTCCAAGGGCTTCTTTCCTTTTTTTCTTGTCTACAAATATTATGTTTAGGCACTTTTCTAGGGACCTTTGGTTCATAGGTTGCTCTAGTCTATTCAGAACTCGGAACTAGTGCACATTGGTTGTGATGTGAAACTGGTAGATGGCAAGTTCTAAAGGAAGAGTGGGTAGACAAAACATGTTTATTTTGTAATATGGGAGCAGTAGAGACGGAGCAACACTTTGTCAAGGATTGTCTGGGATACAACAACATCAGATCTGGGTATATAGAGATATTGCAGAACAAGGACTTAAACTACTTATTCAAGGAAGATCAAGTGAAGAGAACAATGACTCTGATTATCAAACTTCAGAGAAGGAGAGACAAGTTAACGAAAACTTTGCAGCTATATTAGTTCCGCTCCTGCTTTGGGGGGGTGATCGTGTAGGTCCCTTAGGCTACTTTAGCCTTGTGGACGTCTTTAAAATCTATCATGTCATATCATTCCTTAAAAGATGGAAATTGAGCTTTAAAACAGAGGAGGAATGCATTAGTCTTGGTTTTAGTTAGACTGCTTGGATTATTGCTCGATTGGGGAGGACAACGCTTGTTATTTGGCAGATTCTATGTACACTATAAAATTCACAATTTTTTGTATATCATTTCAAAATAGTCCACGTGGTGTGTTACCAATTCTCATAGGCTTGGCCTTTGCAATAGAGGAGCGAAGATCATGCCGAGACAGTCACAAGAATAGAAAGGATTAGAAGTAGCCCTTATTAAGAGATGCCCATGGAGTGTAATGGTGAGGTGATTGGTCCTAATCTTGATCGTGGGCTCAACTATCTTCATGCTGAGAAGTAGGAGAGTTGTGAGGAGAAAGGAGCTGCTAAGTAATGCTTGAATCTAAATTTCCTCACCCATACTTCTACATTTTAGTGCTTATTCACCTTGTGTCTTCCAACAAGGAAAATAAATTGGATTGGACGTTATGGTTTGGCACTAATGGGGATAGGTTTCCTAGAGTACTTTATAGGTTTCCTAGAGCCCCACGTTTACATTGCCTAAGCTTTTTATTTCTAGGCTCTTTTGATAACTAACGCTTCAGATTAGTAACCAGCCAAGTTAGAATATGGAGGTTACCCATTCATGTCTTTTCTAACCAAGTCTTAACTTTTACAAAAATGAAAGTTAAAATCTTAACCTAACAATTATTGAGCTTAAAAATGACTTTTATTTACAATAAGTGATATAAATCATTTTTATGAAAAGGTGATATGCCATAACATCAAAGAGAGTAAAAAATGATATTCACATTGTAGAAGTGACACCGTATCTTCTTTCTTACTCATCCAATGATTTTGTGGTTCATGAAACTTGATGTTCACTGATTCTGACAATCATAGTACATTCCATCTTCTTGTTTCTTGCATCAAGGCTACATAGCATCACGTTCTTCCATGAACAAAATTATCCTTCGAGTAATAGGATAGTTTGGTGGTATAACCAATCCTTACAAACTCTTTTTATCTTTTATAGCATTGATTCGATTGAATTGATTTGTCATGTATGGGAAGATAACACCTATTGTTGAAACAACCATATTTGTAGGTCTTATTTAGTGCCACTTCCTTTCTTCATTACACTTATCTTTTCACTATATTGGACACTACGCATGTGGCTTTTTGTAGTACTATGCTATGAAGTATTGTAAATAACCATTGACTAATCACACTATGTGCTACAAAATCTTTAGTAGGAAAAACACTTATAAGATGATGAAATCCTTGAGATATATTTTCTAGTTGTGTTGTGATAAGTTTGACATAGATGACTAAGATATCATAAACCTTTTTTATTGGAGTTTTTATTTTATTTATGCTATGTAATTATCTATCCTATGGCTATGAGAAATCAAGAACTTTATTCTAGTACTAAGATATTCATCCATCAGTCAAAAAATTGGCATGTTTTCTTCATTCCTTGGCTTCTTCATATGAGATCGATTCTTTTGTAAGTTCGACAAGGTATTCATTCTCCCACATACCATTCTTGATTGAAACTTCTTACCAAGAAATCTTATGAACTGATATTTATAGCTAAAATTTTTCTAGGTGCAACCAATCTAATTTCCGACTAGCATTCTCATAACCATGTAGAAGGTTTTTAGTATAGCCAACAAGTGACAAATAATTAATAATGGAACGTCAATGATATTTAAAAAAATAGTATAAGTGAAGTATGGACAACTTGCATTCACATAATGGAGTACAAACAACACTCAAAATGTTAAGTTGTGACATGTGCTTCATTTAATAAGGATTTGAAGATCTTCCTTACAAAACCCATTTTCTGTACATTCTGCAATTATTCAATTTTATCAATTAAGATGCTATCTATCCATGGCATTTTATCAAACAATTCACATTCCTAGTTGAAGGCTTTTTTTTTTTTTTTTTTTTTTTTGTGTAACAGAGATTTGAATAGTAAGATATGGGATTTTTCAAAGATAGTTAACATCGAGCCAGTGAATGGAATTATGAATGTTGAGGTGTCTTATGTATGCCGAGACAATTGTCATGCATTTTGAACCAACCTACTAAATGTACAAAACATTAAATGAAAGAGTATTTCCACCTTTTGAAGGTATATAGTGGATCTTGAATTTATTTCTTTATTCACCTAGCGATTTGAGAGTTTGCAGATCGATTCAAAGGAGATTCCAGAGCAATTTAGTGCCTGCATCTATTGTGCTATTAGCAAAATTGAGTAAGTTTGCAAGGTTTATTTGAACTAAGTTTGATTGTTTTACAAAATTGTTTGAAGTTTAGAAACTCTAGTTCACAATAGCATCTTCTACATTTAGAAGTGGAAAGTAGGCATTAAAGGACATCAATGCCCTTTTTTTTGAAATGATGCATGCTACCTGCCAAAATTCAAGGCTTATCTTGAGATTGCGATGACTGGAGACACATATGAAGCATTGTCATCTATTCCACTACGAGTCATTATGGTGCATGATGTGCGATCATGCTACATGTGTAAGATTGGAGAAATTGGACACTTTGAGCTGAGGAACACATATGACACACTATGCAAAAATGGAGTGCTGAAGGAAACAAACATAGTAGTTGTCGAGAAAAGGCTAACTCGTACCCTAGATTTTCCAAAGGCTTTTAAGGTCAAGTGGATTAAGATTGTTCTGAGAAGATTGCACAATATGAAATTATGGCGAGAATGGGCCAATGAAGATCACTAAATCAACCATCCATCAAGTTACTGATTACTCTACCCTTGATTGAGTCAAGATAGTTTAATGCTAGGCCAGGCTGTGATTGAAGAACTTACCAAAGTGAGGTGGAATAACCAAGGGATGTCTATAGATGCAATTGTGATCCTATTATTGAGTTTGTAGTCTGAGTGATTGCTCATAAATTCTATCAGTTGAGCTGAGTGAATAGTCTGCCTTGCATAGTAGTAGAATTGGGATATAAAATAGTTAAGAAGGACCATAGCTACGACTTGGACAAGTTGCATTAGTTGGTTTAGTTAGTAGAAAATCAGGGAGCCATCAAAAAGACAAATAATACTTCAAGTAAGTTTGGCTTTCATAGCATTCATATTCTTTTATGTACAGAATTCATTTCCTACCATTCAAGATATAGTATGGGACAAGGAAAAATCCATAACTAAGAAAATCAATGGTTACATTTAGCAATTAGGTAAAAAAATTGAGACAATTTTGGATGGTTATCTTGATGAATTCAAAAGAAAAATGAAGAATAGGACGAGAATCCCTATGTCAGTTGTTGATAAATACTCTGATCACATATACTTAATGGTGGATACCGACTATACCTATGCTCAGGTTGTCATATTGTGAGTTGCATGGTTGAGGTTGATGCAATATGATGTTAATGTTGATGAGATGTCTGTAGCAGTAACAACATTGTTATCATAGGAGATTGACAAGAATGTCAATCCTTTTGACACATATGAAATTGCAAAGATTAAAAGTGATGATTCCGACGAAGGTCCCTAAGATGGGCAAGAAAGGAAAGAAAATGATTCAAGATCTAGAGGGAAAACTTGGTGAGGCACCCCTACAAATCACTGAAAGTAAAGGGGAAGATTAGGAGAGTGATGATGAAGATGATGAATCCAAAGGAGAAGAGCTAGTGATTGCCGAGCCTTAGGCACTAAAAGGCAAGAAGATTGTGATTGTTGATCCCAAGGTCAAGAGGAGTCTCAAGAAAGTGGTTACACCACCCACTTCTACACCACAAAGAAGAGTAACTAGGCAAGGATCCAAGGAAACAACCCTTGCAACTGCCTAGCCAAAGAAAGGAACAATAAATATTACTAGGCTAGCAAAGGGAAAGTCTCCCAAGAAGAGGAAAGTAGAGGTCAAGGAGATCGAGCAAGGTCAGAAGAAGAGGCTGAGGAGGAAACTCATTGTCAAATATGATAAAGAAAAAGATGATGAAGGCGAGAGGACAAAATCAAATGATTTGAGTAAGTTTCACATTGTGCCAAGGCAATCTCCTTAGTATATAAAAAATGTATGAGAAAATATTAAAAGTTCAATGAGCCTAACTAGATTCAAACATGTAAAATATGAATCTTTAGATAGAGGTGATAAAGAAAAGGTTGAACATGCAGTTTTGGATTTGATGGTTAATTTCAAATATACACCTATATAATTAGGGTAATAATTTTCCAATGAATTGTAAAATTAGATCGATTCTTAATGGAAATGGGCATTAAGTACACAAAGACAAACAAAGGAAACAACCTCAACCTAAACTATGCTTGATTTGGGTAAGACTCATATGTCTATAGCCCTAAGAGATTTTGCAAAGAAATTTATACCTAAGAATAGAGCATACAAAATTTTGAGGAATAGAATTGAAGAGACAATTCAAGAGAGAAAACTTGTATGGAAGAAATATTTTGGGCTAATGTCGGCACTAGTTGAAGAAAAGGAAAAGGAAGATGAAAGAGTGGAACTAGATAACACAAAAGATTTGTACAATGATGCATAATAGTTAGTGGTAATTGTAGAGAAAATGGCTTAAGACAAGGAAAAACAGATAGAGACAGTCATCATTGAGGATGAAAGTCCTAACAATACTTTTCCCAATGTGACTCTAGTGTCAACCAAGCCAAAAAAGATAGTGTCTACCAACTAATAGAAAGGGGAGCAAGCTCCAAAATCTATAAAAGACACACTGATAGATACTTGCAATCCAATTATTGTTCAAATTATGGAATATCCAAAGATTGGAGAGCAAAGTGTGGATCAATAGGTACGTGTGTCAATTACATAAGAACCTATTGTTACTATTGACTTCAATGCACAATTACAAAAAATGCAACAAAAGGCATTAGTCATAGATGCCAAGGAACATAGTGTATCAATAGTTGGAGAGAAGAGAAATGAAGAGTCTACTAAGGCAGATCAAACCACATAGGGTTAGACTGATGTGCAAAATGATCAAGTAGAGAAATCTACTACAAGTGAAGGAACAAAATTAGTCTCAGGACCTCTTACTGAGGGAATAAATGAGACAGAGACACCAAGTGATGTAGTGATCAAGGAATAGGGTTAGTAGTGATCAAGGAATAGACTAAAGCTCAGATAAGTGCTACACCTAAACAAAAGGTGACTACAACTCAGAAGGAGTCAACTTCAACAAGCATTGATGCTAGTGGAGCACATGACCTAAATAGACTGGGTGTAGATATTTCATCACACTCTCTACAACTAGCATTGCCGAGAAACAACACCCCTAAGAAGAAAATGTTGAAGAAGAAGGAAAGTTCACCTGGCAAGCCAGTGACACTTGAAAAAGTTATAGTGATTCCCAAGTTTGATATTGATTTAACTTATGAGTAAATGAAGATATTGCAAGTTTTTTTGGCCAAGAAGACAAGACAAGAAGAATTGAGAAGGGAACATCAACAAAAATAGGTACTTCAAGAGATTAAGGATATTTTTGTTAATGCACGTGATATCAAAGATGTTGATGAGAAAGCCAATATCATAGACCAATGAGTGCATATTGTTGAAAAGATAAATAATGATGATATAGATACAAATGAGAAATTATTGCAATGGTCTGAGAAGAAATTTGAGAAGAAAGTTTTAGATAAAGTGTCAACTGAAATAGCCATTAGGCATGTTGAACTTTCCAATCTTGTAAATAATGTGGAAGGTGTGGTACATAATATTAAAAAATTGTATAAAACATTATGTGATGTACCAAGGTCTACTCAAGGTATTAAAGATTAGATTGAGAAGTTACAGTTAGATCCAAAGTCTACAAGACATTCTTTGAACATGGACACAAGTTCAAGTTCCATTCATTATAATAGATTGATTTTTGCTTAAGGGAGATTGGCTGAAGTGCATGCCACAGATGGGAGAATTTGAGAAAAATTCATTTCCATTCAGTTAATGTTGATACTGCATCCAAAGGTGATGCAAAGAGAGTTGTCACTAGTGAAGGAGATAGCAAAAAAAGATTCACACCTCACTATTGTAGAAGGTCTAGTTGACCTAGCTTGTCATCTAGAAATACAAATTTTAGCTTTGGAATCTATAAGATCAAGTTGAACAGTGCACTTGCAATGCTTATATAGATTCACAAACCATTTTTGGACAAGTATGGTTTGACCCCTTCCTCCCAGCAGCCATGAATGACAAAAACAAGGGGGATATATGTCAAAAAGGGTGGAATATCACCAAGGGGAAATATATGTAGATGGATATCAAAAGTATGATTAGTTAAAAAAAAATGTAATGGATACTCATTTTGAAGTCAAAGTATGTAAGTCATAGTATCTCAGAAGCTATGTATATAAGTTGTATATATTGAAGTCTTTTGACGACTGAGTCATAGCCTAAGAGGGAGTAGGATTTTTAGTTTGAATATAATTTTGAGTCATGACAAATTATTTTTGCTACTATTGTCAAAGGGAGAGATTGTTGATCTCTACCGTTTGTTGTCTATTAGTGTCGAACATTTAGTCATGCCTATGAAAGAGTTGGTCGGTCATCATTGCAACTGATCCATCCTACTAAGGTCGAGCTATGCATATTTGACTTTTTCACATTTTAGCTAAAATTGAGCAATTATTATTGCCGGGCAAGTCTATGGTCATTGAGTACTCTTGTATATGTTGAGTGAGACAAAATCTAGTATAAACTTGTTGGAAATGAAGAGAGTAACTGAGAGGGGAGGGGTGAATGTGTTACAACAAAAACAATTCCTTGTCCCTAGATGTCAAATCAAAATTTTCATTGATAATGAATAATTTATCTAGCTTGGTTAAAACTAAGTTCCTGCTGTAACTCAATTAAAAAAGTAGTCTTAATGATTATTACCATTTTAACCTTTAGTAACTTAGTTTTAGAAACATAAAGCATAAAACAAATAACATGAACATAGTTGACACCAAGATTTAATGTGGAAACTCAATTTGGGAAAACCACCATATAACTAGTTACAATATTTTTACTCTTATGAAGTGAGCCCTATTAGGAGCCAACCCTGTTAAAGGTTACAATACATACTGTTAAGTATGATCTTTTTAGAGGATTTAGATCACCTTGTTAGGAATGACCTATTAGAGGTCTTCAAACACTTCAATCTTGAAATGTCACCTTGCTAGAGGATTTACAATCTTACTCTTAAGTCAACTCTATTAGGATATTTCTTCACTGCTACAATGATTAGAAGGTAATATTAATTTGAATTGAT
The DNA here is from genome assembly GCA_028749045.1 of Cupressus sempervirens. Lineage (NCBI taxonomy): Eukaryota > Viridiplantae > Streptophyta > Pinopsida > Cupressales > Cupressaceae > Cupressus > Cupressus sempervirens. The sequence goes on from CM053785.1 coordinate 349,317,969, forward strand.
TTATGAAGCAACTTCTTTTGTAGATTCAAATCTCTATTTTGGCTTGAGCTTCGCATCTTTACTGATCAAAATATTCTTTGCTACTTATATTCCACACTTGCTTTCTCTTCCAATTTTCTTTGATCACATATCCATCTTGTTCCACATTATTCATAATCTCCTCACTTCTTGACCTTTCTTATATATCATAAGCTTTGTCAAGCTGGCTTGAATACTTTTTCAAATAACCATTAAACAACCAATTAGTTGACCTCAATTAGTTAATTAATTAACAAGTGTAATTTGTTGATACTTGATGAATACTGGGATTAATCACTCGGTTAACACTGCAATTCCTTTGATGGTTGACCACTTGGTTAATACTGACAATGCTTGGTTAATACTTTGTTGGTAAATAGATTTGTTCTTTTTAATTATAACTCTTAAATACCCAAAATTGGAATAATATCTGATTACAAATAGTTGAAAAGCCACTTATGGATGGATTGGCTTTTCTTTGAATTGGTAGGTACAACGCCCTAGAATATATTTGCAATGAATTATGTTTTCCTCCTAAAACTAATTCGGGGTGTGTTCTTGACCCGAGAACAAAAGAGGTAGAACCAAGCCAGACCTAAACAAGATCTAACTTAGGCAACTAAAAATTTCTAAAGATTTAAATTAGTTTATGAATCCACAAATCCTATGAATTCACAAAGCTTAACAGAGTAATAACTAGTATTGAACTAAGTTAATTTGAATCTGAACTGTGATTAACAAATGAAAAATGCTGAAGGAATTTCTCTTTGAATGAACAATGACACTACTTATCACATTCATTCGTTGCTTTGAAATAGGGGAGTGAAACTCTATTCTTTCCTCTCTTCAATTCAAACAAAAGAGAAAACATAAGACCGAATCTAACAGAACTGGAATAGAAAATAATTGATATAAAATACCATTCAATTGTCTTTTCAACATAAAATACTTCACACCAAAAATTTGTTGACCTTTTATTAATCTTTCAATCTCATACATATACAATTTTGAGATGACCATTACAATGGAAGTTCAATTGGTTCATCTTCTCAAAAATGACAAATGGCAAGGCACCAATTTGTCACATTTCAATAATTAGAAAATAAAACAAAAAAATGAGGCAGAATGTGAATCACTTCGACTTCTTCCCCTTTTTTCTTTTTCTCTATAGGCCTTGGTGACAACTATGATTGGGATGAGCTCTTCATGTCTAGGCACGTGTATATTGGTATATCTTAAGAGCCATTTGGAATGTTCTCTAGCCAACTCCTTCACAACATTCAGTTGATTTAGTAGTTCCTCTGTGGCCACGTGTATGCATCTGCTGAGTGCCTGTAGTTCAGTAACCTCATTTTGACTACTGGAAGATATGTCAGACAGACTATCTAGAAATTTGGAAAAGTTCTTCTTCATGACATTGATCCCAATGAGTGCTTTTCCTTGACCACTAGTATGTGAATCTGTATGTAGTCCCTTCATGAGTTCAAATCCTTTGTCTTGTGTTTTCTTCATTTTATCCTCTATTTCTTTAAGCCCTTTCTTTGATGACTGGATCATTTCCCTTTTGAACTACATCCTTTGAAGCCACTCGAATAGAGGTTTGTCTCCCTTCAGCAAGATTTTTGCTTCAACAACTTCCTTTGCCTTCATTTGAATGATCATCTTCAAGAGGGAGACACAATCATCACACTTTGTCCTTTCTTCAGCCAGAGTATTGCTATTTGATATGATGTTAACTTTTTCCGTTTCCAACCTTAAGATAACATTACTAATCTGCTCTATAATAGAGGCTCTTTCTAATTTGAGCTTCTCAATCCATTCCTTACCAATCTGACCAAAATGCCTATCTTCTTGAAGTTGAGAGATGAGGACTTGAACCTCAGCAGCAGTAGGATTTTTGGTCACTGATACTCCAGAGATGGTTACCAATGGAGTGACTAACTATCTGATGAACTTATTCAATTCTTCTATCTTAGCCTTCATTTTGGTCTTGGACAACTTTAGACTTTCTAATTGCCCCTCAATCACCTTGTTAGTTGACTTCTACAAGCCAACTTTGGTGTCATGCCTAGCTTCTCCAAGGTCCACAGAGTGTATAGTAAAATCATCAGCAATCATGTCTTCAATTCTTCCTCCTTTTTTGGGCGTGGCTATCTCCATTGTTAGTTTCCCTATTTCTGGATCTTGCCCAAGTATAGACAAGGTTTTCTACTTCTTTACTTTTGTCAATGCAGGTCTAGAACGAACTGTAAGGGATACAGTATCTTTGGCGCAAGTGCTTTCATCTTTTCTTTTCCTCTTTATTTCTAGAGTATCCTCCAACCAAGAGTTAGTACCTATCACCTTGGAGGCTGTCCCAAGTGATTCTATACTAAACATCTTCTTCTTAGTTGGAGTGATTGTCACAGTAGTAAAAGAGAATGGATTCTTTAGATCTCAAGAGATGAGCTTAGAAGAGCTCTGGCCTTTATCTACTTTTGGAGTCTTCTTCTTTGCCTCATCAGACTCGGTAGACTCACTACTACTACTCTTTCCATATCCCAAATCTACTATTTGTATTGTAGAGCCACTTGGTTGCAAAAGTGTAGCACTTGCTGGCAGAACAGGGCTATGATGAGGAGAGAGAACTGAAGTGGTATGGGGAGAAGGGAATAGAGAAACATGAGGTGATGGAATTGGTGTGACATGTGGGGATGGAATAGGGGTAGTAGCACTATCCTTTGGCTCCTTCGTCTTCTTTTCTTTAGCACATGACAAGTCTTGGCTATGGGGACATTCTTGTTTGGAGGTTGATCACCTCCACCTGAAGGTTGAGCTAGTCCTTGAGTGGTAGCTATTATTATGCTTGGTGTAGCACTCTAGGATGAAGAAGGCGTTATAGCTATTGGAGAAGCTTGAGTGATTGCACCTTTGCTCCTGCTCCTCTTGGTTGTCCATTCAACCCACTTCCCCTTTCTCTTGATGATCCTAGCCATCATAATATCTAAATTCTCCTCAACATCTACATAGGGATTTGAACTGATAGGAATGCCCCTTAACTTAGTTAAATATGTATTACTATACAAATTTTGGTCATCGTCTTCCAAAGCTTCTACATCAAGGTTGATACCATATGTTTTAATCTGCTCCATTGTGAGCCTAGCGAAAGCACAATCTCTGCTTTCAAGCTCATCTCTATAGTCTACCCAATAGTCTTCGATAGTGGTAACATGTTTAATCACGCTCCCAATTTGCAACACATCTCTTGCATATCCATTCGGTTCAAACATAGGTCTCATGATCTCATATGCCTCCAATTGATATTTAGTCTCAAATGCTTTAAGCATATTTTTTGCATCAGAACGAGAATCAGAACTGTAAGCTCCAACCTTCATAGGGAATTCATACCCTTTCTTCTTTAGGCTTGCACTCAACACATTCACTTGGATTGCCAATCTCATGATCTCTATTAGCATGATCATATCGCTTGGATACCTAGGTAGCTTCAAAGGAAATCCATCGAAACCTGGAAGACACAAATATGAGAAGGATGAGAACTGGATAAAATAGCTACCGAACTAACTAATAGCTGCCATTGCCTCTGGGCTTAACCTCCTCTCTGGGCATCCTTGGAGCTCCCTACAAATTCTCATCATAAATGTGTCATTGACCTTGACATATTCTGCATAACTATTCTGCAATTGCAAACATGGATAGAACTCATAGCTTTTCACATCATCAAAAAGGTTCTCTATTCTAGGAAGGCCTGGTAACAATTGTAGAGAAGCTAGCATATAAATCAGAAAAGAAAACATATAAATGGTGTTGTAAAAATTTGCAGCATTAAGGCCTTTGGAAAAATACTCACTTACCTCATAGGCCCAATCAACATACCATGTATCTGAATAGATAATTTGTACTAGAAAGAAATACTATTCAACAAAATTGAGTGCTTCTACCTCACCTTTCAATCTGTGCAAGAGAACCAGAATGTCTATAATCTCAGGCTTGAGATCAGTGTTGAATAGAGTTTTAGGAACCTTACTCTTGGTGCCCCATGACTTTTGAAACCAGGATCGCATAATTTCTTTTCTCCACACCATCTTCTTCAAGGAGAACTCAGACATTGCTTCTCCTACTGTCAACTCAGAAAACTCCTCCTATTCTAGAACTTAGAGGCAATTCACCATAGTTTGCCTATCAATAGAGATTATAATTATATGGTCAAGCAATATAATTTGTCTGGTTTCCAAGTTGTAGTGATTTATGCATTCAACAATCAATTTAGGAGCTTGAACTACCACTGAAAACCCAATTTCCTTCACTAGCCCACTTCCTTGGAGCTTCTTAGTCATAGAATGAATTGGCTCCAACCTCAGGCTCCTTTGAAAATCTTGCATGACAGAGAAATGGAGCAAGGTATCTATGAAACTCTACAATGTGGATTTGATTCCATTAAGTCCATCAAATCCAACAAATCTGGTTGCCATTTTACTTGAGGAAGAGGTGAATCAAAACTTTGAACTTGAATGAAACACAGAGGATAGAATTTGCAAGTATAAGAGATTTGAAAATGTTGTGCAATTCAATAGTATAATAGTTCAAGAAAAAGTGGTAATTTGAAAAATTGCTATGTTTCCCTCTATATAGAAATCCTAATTCACTCATTAATCTTCAAGATCCACGCCACACGAATGAATTGAAGGATAAATCCGTTGAATCAATAAATGCGGGAGCCTCTAACGAACATTTCAGTGTCTTTTCACTATTTCTATTGGCCCAATGGTAACTTTCTTTCCTTTCATATTTACCTTCCCATTTTCCATTCAATTTCAAAAAATTAAGAATAGAGTACTCCGTAAGGAAATATTCGCTTAGCTAGATTCTGTCTAGAATACCTTTCCAAGAGTGGTTAGATTGTTTCTATTAACATCTTGAGATGCCTCATGTGTAATTTGCGAACCCAATTTGTTAAAACAGTTGATTTCTTTGTGAGTGCAGAAAATCGCCCTCATGGATTGACCCGCCTAGGAGAAGGCGATCTTCAATTTTTCGCTCAAGCTTTATTTACATTCTAACTCTTGAGTTATCCTTTTCTCTGGGTTCAAAAAACCACAAAAGGACTGCGAAAGTTGAAAGGGGGGTCCACTTCTTCACCTCTTTCCTTCACAATTTTTTTTGGCAGAAAACCAACTTCATGGGTCACAAGCCCGCTAAGAAGTCATCTTCAAGTTTTTTGGTTAAGATAATTTCAAGAATCATGATGAATCCTAAGTGTTTCTCAAAGTAAAATACTGCAATGAAAACAAAGATTTTCAATAAAACAACTTGTTATCTTCTTATCTTGATCCATGATCTTCATTTGTTAACCACTGTGAGGAATCACCTTCATGGGTTAAAATCCCACCAAGGAGAAGGCAATATTTGATTTTCTGCAAGTGTCATTCCTTCATGGGAAAAGTAGGACAAGTTGTGAACATGTCCAATTTTGCAAAAAAATTCATGAAACACAAGAATCTCCATCAAATTAGGTACTAAGCTACCCATATGACATCAAGGAGAAACCCACCCAGCCATGAAATGTGAGAGAAAGAAAAGATGGGAAATCTGATGGAGAATCTTTTCACCTAAGAAGGAAAGACTATACCTAGACATACCTAGACCAAAATAATACACAAAATTTTCCACTTTTGCAAAATGGGTATAGGATGAAAAGTGGAGTAACAACTAGCTTTGACTAGGGACTTGGGTAGAGCATACCCAAGCATGGAACTGAAAATCTCTAGTTTCACAAAAATAAAAGACAACGATCAAAACAAAACAAAAATAGGAAAATAAAGGTAAGAGGAGAAACTAACTAGGAAACACGAAAAGAAACTAAACCTAAGTATAATACAATATAGGGGTTTCCTGTTCTCAATTTGCAATTTGATAAAGCTTCAGATCCTGACCATTATAGGTTAGGGGTAGCACTTCGCTATCTTCATAAGCCAATTTGAAAGAATTATTCTCAAATGCCTGATGTGACCTTTCCACAAGGTGTCAAACTTTTTATGTATACCTTTTGGATCACTTCGCTTATCCCAGAGTAACACACTATCTCCTACCATGAATTTTCATGGTCTAGCCTTCTTATCAAATATATCCTTCACCTTCATATGCTTTTGTGTGATGTGACCCACCATTTCTTTTCTTTCCTCTTCAAGCTTGATCAGATACAAAATTCTCTTCTTTAGACTATCTTTATAGATATCATCTTCGGTCACTATTCTGAGTTTGTTTGTAGCCAATTCTAAAGGTAATGGTAGATTAGCTTCAATTCCATATACTAATTCAAAAGGAGATATGCCAATTTCTCTTTTAGGTGTCACCCTATCTGCCCATAGTGCCTCATGAATTTTCTTGTGCTAAGTCTTTTGATTATCTGAGACTAGTTTCTTAACAATATTTATCAAATTCTTGTTACTAGACTTGGCTTGACCATTTCCTTGTGGGAAATAATCAGATGAATGACTAATAGTGATTCCATACTCAAAACAAAAATTAGTAATCTTAATTGAAGAGAAGTAGGTCGCATTATCCACCACTAATTTGATAGGAACACCAAACCTGACCAGTATGTTCTCCTTAATGAATTCACACACTACTTCAAAAGTAGTTTTCTTGGTTGCTTTGGCTTCCAGCCACTTAGTGAAGTAATCAGTTGCAATTATCACGTACTAGTGGCCAACACTGGATGTTGAACTAATAGGACCAATAAAATCAAGACTCCATTGTTGAAAGGGTCCTTCAATGATGACAGGCCTTAATGGTAGAGTAGCCAATTGAGGACACCCGAAAAACATCTTACATTTTTCACAGTTTTCCACCCAAGAATAGGCATCTTTGAACATCCTAGGCTAGTAATAACAATGTCTCAATATTTTGAAAGTTGTGATTGAGGATGAAAAATGCCCTCCACACACTTCATCATGAAATGTTTTCAACAACTTTTCTTGCTATTATTTATCTACATATCTAAGAAAAGTACCCTTAATAGCCTTTTAAAATAATTTTCCATCCCAAATTATGTACTTAGTTTCTTTCAACTTAAGATCTCTTCTTTGTCTTGCATTTAGGCCCTTCGAACATTCTCCATATGTTAGTAGATAAGTAATATTTTCAAACCATGAATCATGAAGACTTACTGCCAACACTAGTTGCTTTTCTCCTAATTCTTCTAATTCTTCAACGATCTTTTTTTTTGCAATTGATTTACACAATGTATTACCCCTTATTAGCTTGGTAGGCTTGATTTCTATATCATATTCTTGTGTCTTTGCTATCCATGCTCCTTTGGCATTGCAACCTACATCCTGTTGTGTCAACACACTTTTCATAGCTACATCCAGGACATAAATGATAGAATGTGAATGCAAGATATAGAACAAAAAAATTTCAAGTGCTTTGACTATTGCAAAAGCATGCTTCTCTATCTGTGAGTATTTCAATTCATGATTTTTCAGGGGTATGCTCAGGAAAGCTATTGGGGCTTGTACCCCTTCATCATTGTCTTGCATAAGTATTGTTGATAAAGTATGCTCAAAAGAATAACAGTAAATAAGGAAATCTTGCTTATAATTCAGGTGACTCAACATTGGGGCATTAGCAATAGCAATTTTTATTTTTTGAAAGGCCTGTTTTCCTACCTCATTCCATTTGAAATTTGAATTTCCCTTCATCATATCCACAATATGTTTAGTGGTTTCTACAAAATCTGGTACAAACCTTCTGAGAAAATTCACTTGCCCAAAGAATGACTTAACCCCTATTTTATTTGAGGGCAAGCTTAATCTTCAGATGGCCTCTACTCATTCAAGATCAATTCTAATGCCTTCTTGAGACACTATATGACCAAGGAGATTTCCCTCTATCACACAAAAAATTGATTAATTCGAATTGAGTGAGATTCCATGTTCTCAGCATCTCTATAAGACTTTCCTTAAATATTCCATGTGATCTTTTCTCTTTTTTGCAAACATGGTGAGGTAATCCAAATATATAACTATAATTTGGTCCTTCAGATCATCAAGCATTTTGTTCATACATCTCTGGAATGTAGCACTAGCATTGATGAGTCCAAAGGGCATTTTGTTATATGCAAACGTACCCCAAGGAGTGGTAAATGCCATCTTATGCTGGTCTTTCTCCTCTACCTCAACTTGATTGTAACTTGAAAACTTGTCAAGCATAGACATCATTTTGGATCTAGCCACTATTTATAGTAAGTAATCCATATTGGGAAGAGCAAAATTATCCTTTAGAGACACCTAGTTCAAATTGCGAAAATTGATGCAAATCCTTATTTCTCCATTCTTCTTTTTGATCAGTACTATGTTAGCTACCTAAGTGGAGTGATGGATCGGGTAGATGATTCTTGCTTTCAACATTTTATCTACTCTCAAAAAATGGCATCTGTGACCTTAGGATTATAATTCCTTTGTTTTTTCCAGAAAGGAACTGCATCAGGTTTCAGTGGAATTTGATGTTTTACCTCCCCACCTTGATGGCTTCTTAGATCTTCATAACTCCAAGCAAAAACATCCTGATATTCTATAAAGAGTCATTTCGCAGCTTCCTTCTCTTTAGATGAACATCATTTTACAATATTGATCATTTTAGGATCATGAGTGTCTCCAATATTTACCCCCTCATACTCTCCAATGGTAGGTCCCCTTTTTGGACTTTTCTACTTTACGTAGGCATCATGTCTATTAATTTTTTTTTCCAAGGCTACAAAGTATGGGGGAATGATATTACCTTGCAATTAAACTTTATCATTTTGATTCTTGTCGACATCAGAACTTTCATGATTATCATTCTTGGATTCGTGTGCAGAATTGGATTTGTCATTTTCTAGGAACAACTGTAAGCTCTTGTCATTTTCAAAAACCTTCTAGGATTCTACATTGTTTGGAGCAGAAGCTCGATACACAGTTTCAATCTGGTATTTCTTATCCATGAATTTTGGATGGGGTAGTAGCAAAGAAGCAAAAATTGCTAGAGAATTAGCTTTGGTGTTCATCTCCCTTGGCACTGCTTCAATAGAAAAGGCATCTAGACCTTTTATTTCATCCCAAAATCTATTTCTATAGTTCTTTAACTTATGATTTTTCACAGAATATTGTCCTTTAATTTGTTTGACAATTAGTTCAGCATCACCTTGAGCTCTCAGGAGCTTTACTCCTTTTTCTTTTGCTGATATTATCCCTAATAACAAAGCCTCATACTCTGCAGTATTATTTGTATTCCCAAACTCTAATTTGAAAGCCATGGGCTCAAGTTCTCCCTCAGGGGGTATCAATATTACACCTACACCAGACCCTGAGGAGGCACAAAATTTATCAAATTCAAGTGTCGATATGCCTATTACATCTTTATCTCCATTAAGAATTCCTTTGCTTTGATCTTAATTTCTTTGTTCATCTAGAGCCTCTTTAGTAAATAACATGTAATTGCCAAATTCTAGCTCTTGATAGAGGATCTAGGCTTTAGGATCATCTAATTTTAGAACTGTGAATTTTACCTTTTCTTCAAGTTCTAACTTGACTTTCTTATTCCTGATAGGTATGACTGCTTGGGACCAGTGCCATTTAATTTCTCCTCCTAAGTCCTGACAGAAACTCCTGCTTAAAAGAAGTCCATAGCTTGCTAGAATATCTTCTACTAGAATGGTCAACAAGAGTTTCTTCTCTGGATGTGAGGCCAAGGCTACTTGAGCATCTTTGATTTTCCCAAGCAAAGGGACTTTTTTGGCATCCATAGAATAACACCTCCCATGCACTTCAGTAAGGTTGAGACCTAGGGCTTTAGCTATAGAATATGACATAACATTGTTTGATGCACCTGAATCTATTATGCAATTGCTTAGCTTGCACTCATTAATATACAATGAGATATAAAATGGGTCGAGTTTTTGCCTAGGAGATGTTGCTAAAATAGTATAATCCTCTTGATTAAACAAGCTAGATGTCAAATATTTGTCTCCTTTTTCAACAATCACATTGTGATTCAAATCTGATGCATTCCCTTTATATAGATCTACTAGTCTTTTTAACTCAAAAGGGTGAGATTTCAAATAATCTATAGGTGAAATTTGAAATTTTGATTCTTCATAGAATTGAATGAAATCAAAAGATATTTTTTCCTTACCCATTTTTGAGGTGTATATTCCTTGATCAGTATGAACATTACTTGCTGAAGGACTGGAATCATTCTTGTGAGCATGACTGGAGGATTGATTCTTTAGTCTTTGGCCCCGAGTAAGCACTGTATATGAAGTTCCATCAATGGTTGCATAACATTTGCCTTTTGGTTTGGAATCTAATTTGTATTCCAAAAATAAATTTCTAGAGTCACCATTTGAATATGAATCAGAATTTGAACAAGGAGTTGCAATGTTCAATTCATTGGTAGATAATAACTGCATCACACGTGTAGTCTCCAGATAAATTTCACTATTGTGATCTATGGTCAAGTGAAAGACACACATGTTTCCCTTCTGTGGTGCTACTTCAATTTGCAACCTAGGTTGTGAGCTCGTGAGCTGCGGATATTTTCCATCATTGTTCTTGGAAAATTTTGATAATTCCGCTGATAGGACTTACTGAATCTAGGTAATTGTCTTTTTACTACTATCAATTCATTTGATAATGTTTGAATCATTTCATCAAATGATGTAGTATTATTGGAACTTCCTTTAGTTTGAACTTCATGCTTCCATTTTCCTGTGGAAATCAAATCATCTTCAAATTTAATTGTCTTCTTTTGTGCATCTGCTAAATCCGTGGGATGTGCTCTTCTCAAATCATAATTGACATCTAGAGGCATCACATTGATAAAGAAGGTTTTCAAATTATCGGCTATAGGTCTATCAGCAGTTGGATTTTTGCTAATAATCTTATTGAACTTGGCAACAAAATCTCTCATACTCAGGGTGGATTACTTTTTAATGGAAGTCAATTGTGTTAACAAGGCATGTTCATCTTCCATAGTTTTGAACCTTGTCTTGAAGGCCGTTCTCATTTTATCCCAATCAGTTATTGAGCCATCATCTAGATGATAGAACCAATCTGCTACACTATCTATTAAGGTTTCCATAAATAATCTTATGACAAAATCCTCATGTCCAACAACTAAGATGTGAGTAGCTGCAAATAAGGCTTTAATATGTTCATCTATAGTAACCTTCCCATCTCCTGAGAATTTTGGGAAATTCTTCCTTGAACTAGCCAGAATGGGATGGTAAGTTGTCAGTGATAATGGTCCTATTGCTATGGCCCATGGAGCAACCATGATTGTTTTGGCAGTGTATGGTGGGAAATTAGCAACTGGGGGAGCAGTAATTCCATGCAGGGCCAATACCTGATAGGTAGAATGTGAAGTACTAGTGTCTTGATTCCTAACAAGGGAAGGTGGTCTACTCTGAATTTTCTTTTCACCTTTTCGCTTTGGAACGTCTAAGATGGGAAAACCAAGCTCTACAAGTTTATCAAAAATAGGGTCTTGCCCACCCTGTTCCTTGGTACTTCTGAGGAACCTTGTTTTTTCCAGGGTGCTAAGTTAATTTTGTCTTTGAGCTACTTGTCTCAATTGTCTTTTTTCTCTTTGGATGTCCCTCCTTTGAACAACTCTTTCCTAAGCTTCAAATATTCTTTCTTCTTCTTCCAATATTTGACTAGCACTCTAGTAATATTCAACGTTCCTCCTATGTCTCCAAACAAATCTATTAAGGGATGAAATTATGTCTTCTTGATTGTCTTGAAAACCAAGATTAGGTTGGAGCACTGGAATAATGTTTTCATGAGGTAGTACCATTTTTCCTCATGACATTGGCTTTTTAGTCAAGCAACTATTTGTATCCCTAGTAAAATTGCCAAAAATTTATTGGTAAATAGATTTGTTCTTTTTAATTATAACCCTTAAATACCCAAACTTGGAACAATATCTGATTACAAACAATTGAAAAGCCACTTATGGATGGATTGGATTTTCTCTAAATTGGTAGGTAAAACTGTCTAGAATAGATTTGCAATGAATTATGTTTTCCTCCTAAAACTAATTTGGGGTGTGTTCTTGACCTGAGAACATAAGAGGTAGAACCAAGCCAAACCTAAACAAGATCTAACTTAGGCAAATAAAAATTTCTAAAGATTTAAATCAGTTTATGAATCCACACATCCTATGAATTCACAAAGCTTAACAGAGTAATAGCTAGTACTGAACTACGTTAATTTGAATCTAAACTGTGATTAACAAATAGAAAATGCTGAAGGGATTTCTATTTGAATGAACAATGACACTACTTATCACATTCATTTGTTGCTTTGAAATAGGGGAGTGAAACTTTGTTCTTTCCTCTCTTCAATTCAAACAAAAGAGAAAACATAAGACTAAATCTAATAGAACTGGAATAGAAAATAATTGATATAAAATACCATTCAATTGTCTCTGCAACATAAAGTACTTCACACCAAAAATTTGTCGACCTTTTATTAATCTTTCAATCTCATACATATACAATTTCGAGATGACTGTTACAATGGAAGTTCAATTGGTTCATCTTCTCAAAAATGACAAATGGCAAGGCACCAATTTGCCACATTTCAATAATTAGAAAAGAAAACAAAAAAATGAGGCAGAATGTGAATCACTTTGACTTCTTTCCCTTTTTTTACTTTTTCTCTATAGGCCTTGGCAACAACTATGATTGGGATGAACTCTTCATGTCTAGGCACGTGTATATTGGTATATCTTAAGAGCCATTTGAAATGTTCTCTAGCCAACTCCTTTACAACATTCAGTTGATTTGGTAGTTCCTCTATGGCCATGTGTATGCATTCACTAAGTGCTTAGAGTTTAGTAACCCTATTTTGACTACTGGAAGATACTTCAGATAGACTATCCAGAAATTTGGAAAAGTTCTCCTTCATGACATTGATCCTAATGAGTGCTTTTCCTTGACCACTAGTCTTTGAATCTGTGTGTAGTCCCTTCATGAGTTCAAATCCTTTGTCTTGTGTTTTCTTCACTTTATCCTCTATTTCTTTAAGCCCTTTCTCTATTGACTAGATCATTTCTATTTTGAACTGCATGCTTTGAAGCCACTCGAACAAAGGTTCGTCTCCCTTCAACAAGATTTTTGCTTCAACAACTTCCCTTTCCTTCATCTGAATGATCATCTTCAAGAGGGAGACATAATCATCGCACTTTGTCCTTTTTCCAGCCATAGTATTGCTATTTGATATGATGTTATCTTTTTTTGTTTCCAACCTTAATATAACATTATCAATCTGCTCTATAATAGTGTCTCCTTTTGATTTGAGCTTCTCAATCCATTCCTTACCAATCTAACCAAAATGCCTATCTTCTTGAAGTTGAGAGATGAGGGCTTGAACCTTAGTAGCAGTAGGATTTTTGGTCACTGATACTCTAGAGATGGTTGCCAATGGAGTGACTAATTGTCTGATGAACTTATTCAATTCTTCTATCTCAGCCTTCATTTTGGTCTTAGACAACTTTAGACTTTCTAATTGCCCCTCAATCACTTTGTTGGTTGACTTCCAAAAGCCAAGTTTGGTGTCATTCCTAGCTTCTCCAAGATCCATAGAGTGTAGAGTAAAATCATCAGCAATCATGTCTTCAATTCTTCCTGCTTTGTTGGGCTTGGCTATCTCCATTTTCAAGTGCCCTGTTTCTAGATCTTGCCCAAATATAGACAAGGTTTTTTGCTTCTTTACTTTTGTTAATGCAGATCCAGAATGAACTGCAAGGGATACAATATCTTTGGAGGAAGTGCTTTCATCTTTCTTTTCCTCTTTCTTTCCAGAGTATCCTCCAACCAAGAGTCAGTACCTATCACCTTGGAGGCCATCCCAAGTGATTCTATACTAAACATCTTCTTCTTAGCTGGAGTGATTTCCACAACAGTTGAAGAGAAGGGATTCTTTAGATCTCAAGAGATGAGCTTAAAAAAGCTCTTGCCTTTATCTACTTTTGGAGTCTTCTTCTTTGCCTCATCAAACTTGGTAGACTCACTACTATTGCTCTTTCCATCTCCCAAATCTACTATTTGTATTATAGAGCCACTTGGTTGCAGAAGTGTAGCACTTGCTGGCTAAACATGAGGTTATGGAACTGGTGTGACATGTGGGGATGGAATAGGGGCAGTAGCACTATCCTTTGGTTCCTCTATCTTCTTTTCTTTAGCACCAGTCTAGGTTCCAATGATCGGGAGGGAGCCATCGTGACAAGTCTTGGCTATGGGGACATTCTTGTTTGGAGGTTGATCACCTCCACATGAAGGTTGAGTTGGTCCTTGAGTAGTAGCTATTGTTATGCCTAGTGTAGCACTCTGGGATGAAGGCATTGCAACTCCTAAAGAAGCTTGAGTGGCTGCACCTTTGCTTCGGCTCCTCTTGGTTGTCCATTCAACCCACTTCCCCATTCTCTTGATGATCCTAGTCATCATAATATCTAAATTCTCCTCAACATCTAGATAAGGCTTTGAACTGATAGGAATGCCCCTTAACTTAGTTAAATATGTATTATAATACATATTTTGGCCATCATCTTTCAAGCCTTCTACATCAAATTTGATACCATATGTTTTAATATTCTCCACTATGAGCCTAGCTAAAGCACAATCTATACTTTCAAGCTCAACTCTACAGTCCACCCAATAGTCTTCGATAGTGGTAACACGTTTGATCATGCTCCCAATCTGCAACACATCTCTTGCATATCCATTCGGGTTGAACATAGGTCTCATGACCTCATGTGCCTCCAATTGATATTTAGTCTCAAATTCTTTGAGCATATTTTTCACATCAGAATGAGACTCGCAACTGTAGGCTCCAACCTTCATAGGGAATTCATACTCTTTCTTCTTTAGGCTTGTACAACACATTCACCTGGATCACCTGCCTCATGATCTCTATCAACTCGATCATATCGCTCAGATGCCCGGGCAGTTTTAAAGGAAGTCCATTGAAAGTTGCATGATGTAAATATGAGAAGGATGAGAATTGGATAAAATAGCTACCAAACTATTTAATAGCGGCCATTTCCTCTAGGTTGAACCTCCTCTCTGGGTATCCTTGGAGTTCCCAAAAAATTCTCATCGTAAATGCGTCATTAACCTTGACATATTCTGCATAACTATTCTGCAATTTCAAACATGGATATAACTCATAGCTTTTCACATAATCAGGAAAGTTCTCTATTTTTGGAAGGCCTGGCCAAAATTGTGGAGAAGCTAGCATATAAATCAGAAAATAAGACATATAAAAGGTTTTGTAAAACTTCGCGGCACTAAGGGCTCTGGACAAATGCTCACTTACCTCATAGGCCCAATCAACATACTATGTATCTGTACAGATAATTTGTACCAAAAAGAAATATTGTTCAACAAAATTGAGTGCTTCTACCTCACCTCTCAATCTGTGCAAGAGAACTAGAATGTCTACAATCTCAGGCTTGAGATCAATGCCAAATAAAGTTTTAGGAACCTTACTCTTGGCGCCCTAAGACTTTTGAAACTAGGATCACATTATTTCTTTTCTCCACACCATCTTCTTCCAGGAGAACTCGGACATTGCTCCTCCTATTATCAATTTAGAAAACTCCTCCCGTTCTGGAACTCAAATGCAATTCACCATAGTTTTCCTATCAATAGAGATTAGAATTGTATGGTTAGGAAAACAAATTTGTCTGGTATCCAAGTTGTAGTGATTTATGCATTCAACAATCAATTTAGGAGCTTGAACTACCACCATAAACCTAGCTGCCTCCACTAGCCCACTTCCTTGGAGCTTCTCGATTATAGGATGAATTGGCTCTAACCTCAGCCTCCGTTGAAAATCTTGCATGTCATAGAAATAGAGTGAGGTATCTGTGAAACTCTGCAATGTGGATTTGATTCCATTAAGTCCATCAAATCCAACAAATTTGGTTGCCATTTTATCTGAGGAAGAAGTGAATCAAAACTTTGAACTTGAATAAAACACAAAGGATAGAATTTGCAAGTATAAGAGATTTGAAAATGTTGTGCAATTCAATAGCATAACAGTTCAAGAAAAAGCGGTAATTTGAATTTTTTTTATGTTTCCCTCTATATAGAAATCCTAATTCACTTGTTAATCTTCAAGACCTGTGCCACATGAATGAATTGAAGGATAAATCCATTGAATCAGTAAATGCAGGAGCTTCTAATGAACATTTTGGTGCCTTTTCAATATTTTTGTTGGCCCAATGGTAACTTTCTTTCCTTTCATATTTACCTTCCCATTTTCCATTCAGTTTCAAAAAATTAAGAATAGAGTACTCCGTAAGGAAATATTCGCTTAGCTAGATTCTGTCTAGTATACCTCTCCAAGAGTGGTTAGATTGTTTCTATTAACATCTTCAGATGCCTCATGTGTAATTTGTGAACCCAATTTTCTTAAATAGTTGATCTCTTTGTGAATGCGAAAAATTTCCCTCATGGGTTGAAAACTTGTCGAGGAGAAGGCGATCTTCAATTTTTTGCTCAAGCTATATTTACATTCTAACTCTTGAGTTAACCTTTTATTTGGGTTCAGAAAACCACAAAAGGATTGCAAAAGTCAAAAGGGGGCCCCACTTCTTCACCTCTTTCCTTCATAATTATTTTCGACGAAAAACAAACTTCATGGGTCACAAGCCTGCCGAGGAGAATTCATCTTTAGGTTTTCCACTTAAGATGATTTCAAGCATCACGATGAATCCCAAGTGTTTATTAAAGTAAAATACTGCAATAAAAACAAAAATTTTCCATAAAACAACTTGTTATCTTCTTATCTTGATCCATGATCTTCATTTTTTAAGCGCCGTGAGGAATCACCTTCACAGGTTAAAAACCTGCCAAGGAGAAGGCAATATTTGATCTTTTGCAAGTGTCATTCCTTCTTGGGAAAAGTAAGACAAGTCATGAACAAGTCCAATTTTGTGAATAACTTCATGAAATGCAAGAATCTCCATCGAATTAGGTACCAAGCTACCCATACGACATTAAGGAGAAACCCACCCAGCCATGAAATGTGAGAGAAGGAAAAGATGGGAAATTTGATGGAGAATCTTTTCACCTAAGGAGGAAAGACTAGACCTAGACATACCTAGACCAAACTAAGACACAAAATTTTCCACTTTTGCAAATAGGTACAGGATGAAAAGTGGGGCAACATACTTAAAATCCTTCATTTCTTGATTGCTCGGTTAATACTAAATACCCTCCATTTCCTAACTACTCAGTTAATACTAAATACTAAATGTTCTTCATTGCCCAACTGCTCGGTTAATACTAAAATTTGAGTAACATCAATGACAACATGCAATTTGAAGAATTGTTTCCAACAATCACTCTCTTTGGTATTGAAGGAAACACAACATGTCAACATACAATGATAAAAGTATGAGCAATTTGATAATAACCTTAGTTTGATTCTAATTCTCATCTATACCAATTCCCTCTTTGACTCTACTTGGATTTGTCTCAGGAGCTTCAAATGAATTCTCATTCTTACATCTATCATCACTTTTCCTTGTACCTTTTTCATTATGCTCTCTCTTTGTTGTATATTCCATCATCTGTATACTTTCCTTCTTGAAATACCAAAACTCTCCCTCTTTGACATCAAATGCCAAAGGATACATAATTTGAAGTTACTATGTACCTTTTGTACCAATTCATATGTAATATGTTTTTCATTTCACACCTAAAGTGTGAAAATCTTTATCGACTTGATAGATCTTCAATGAAACTTGGTTGATGCATCACTATTTTGTGCTTTAATGAGCATCAAATAGAGGAATAACCCTTAGTTTACCTCTTCGATACATAAATGCATTCTTAGGTAATGCCTTAGTAAATATGTTTACTATTTCTCCTTGGTGTTCGCATATTCCACTATCACCTCTTTGTCTTGAACCAATTCCCTTAGGTAATGATGCTTGATTGCAATGTGTTTTGTCTTTGTGTGCATTACAAGGTTTTTGGATATATTGATTGCACTTGTGCTATCACAATAGATAACCATTGGTTCCTTGATTTCCTCCTTCATTCTTGACAATAATTGCTTGATCCATATTATGTTAGAACAACTAACTACTGCAATAACATTCTCTGCCTCTTTTGTTTATTGAGAAATATAATTCTGCTTCTTTCTTGTCCAAGGTACTAATCTCTTTCCAAGAAAGAATGCTCCTCCATTGGTTCTTTTTTTGTAGACAATGCTTCTTGTCCAATCTGCATTAGTAAAGGTTCTTAACTCAAGGTTTCCTCCTTTCTTATACCATAAACCATATTCTTTAGTATCTTTTAGGTACCTTAGAATCTTTTTTACTACCATCATGTGATTTTTTTAAGGATTTTCAAAAAACCTTATAACTATGTTGAATGCCAATGCAATATCATGTTTGGTGTGTACCACATATTGTAGTTTGCCAATCATTGATCTGTAGGTAGTCTAATTTACCTCCTTTGAAAGTTTATGTCCAATAGACATAGGTTCTCCAACTTGTTTGAAATCTTCCATTCCAAATGCTTTTAATGTTTCGTTGATGTACTTTGACTGAGTGATGTATATGCCATCCTTGATTTGATGAACTTGTACGCCAAAAAAGGATTTTATCCCTCTAAAAATAGACATTTCAAATTCTTTCCTCATTTCTTTAGCAAATGATTTGAATAGCATCTCATGTCCTCCAAATATGATATCATCCACAAATATTTCTGCAAGCAATATCTTGTCCTCTGGTCCTTCCTTTATATACAAATTATTATTATCATTTGTCTTTTCAAAACCAATTCTTACCAGTTATCCATGCAACCTTTCATACCATGCTCTAGGAGCTTGCTTCAGTCCATATAGAGCTTTGTGTAGTTTTCATACCATGTCTTTTTTTTTTGGATCAATGAAACCTTTAGGCTATTTAATGTAGACTTCTTCCTCTAGGATTCCATTTAAGAAGACTAATTTTACATCCATTTGATATACTTTGAATCCTTTATGTGCAACATATGCTAGTAGAATTATGACTCCTTTAGGTCTTGCAACAAGGGAAGACATTTCTCAATAGTCAATACCATCTTCTTGTGCATAACCTTTGCATACTAGCCTTGCCTTGTTCCTTGTTACTTCTCCTTTCTCATTTAACTTATTTATAAATATCCATTTTGTACCAATCACATTCTTATCCTTAGGTCTAGGTACAAGAGACCAGTTATTATTCTTTTCTATTTGCTCAATTTCTTCATTCGTTGCCTCTTTTCGACCTTCATTTCTAAAGCATCTTTTTACATATTTAGATTCAAATTAACTAAGCAAGTATGTACCTATTAATTTATTCCTTGTCGGTATGCCATCTATCTCTCCTCCAATTATTTGTTCAGGTGCATGATGTCTTCTGACATATTTTCCAAGTTTTGGTTCTTTCCTTCTTGTTTCTGAACTAGGCTCACTAGGTTCTCCATGCTTGTGATCTTCTGCCTTTTTTCTCAGGCTCCTCTATCTATGAATTAGGTTCCTCTAGATGATCTAACTTTAACTCAGGTTGTATTGCCTATGACTTAGGTTGCACTTTCTGAACTGACTACAACTCGGATTGTATTTTTTGTGACTCATGTTATACTATCTATGACTTGGTAAGTTCACTTTGTTGTTGCTTAGCTTCAACAATTTGTGGTAGAGTCTTAGGTTCCTCCTCATAGTAAATAAAATTTCTGTAGTCTTTGGGATCCTTTCTACTTTATTGTTTACTTCTTTCTACAAAGTCATCAATCTTCACATGTGCACTTTCTATGAATTTGTGAGTTGCAAGATTCAAACATTTGTATGCCTTAATTTTATTGAACTAACCTAGGAATATACCTTTATCACTTTTTGCATCAAGTTTTCCTTTCCTTTTATCTTTCAAGATATAGCATTTTCTTCCAAATAATTTGAGATAAAAAACATTAGGCTTATATCCATACCATAATTCATAAGGTGTTTTTTCTGTTTCCTTCTTCATTTGGACTCAGTTTAGTGTGTGAACTGTTGTGCTAATTTCTTCTTTCCAACATTTTGGTGCACCATTTTTATCAATCATTAGTGTTCTTGCACACTCTATGATGGATATATTCCTTCTTTCTGCTATACCATTTTCTATGGTGTTCTAGGTGTTGATACCTATCTTTTGATTCCTCTTTCTTTGTATAACTCATTGAATTCATTTGAGATGAATTCACCTCCTCTATCTAATCTCAAATATTTTAGATTGTTTCCCTTTTTCTTCTCAATTCTAGCCAAATACCATTTGAACTTTTGAAAAGCATCAGATTTATCTTCTAAGAACATTATAGTCATCATCCTAGAATAGTCATCAATAAATAGAATGACGTATATATCTCCACAGTAGTGTTCTATACCTATTGGTCGACAAAGATCTGTATGAACTAGTTCCAAAACTTCTTTAGAATTGAAAGTCTTACTTCTAAAACTTATTTTACTCATCTTTCCAATTTGACATTTTTTACACATGTCCATCTTAGGTTTCTTTATATTTGGTATGCCTCTTACTCTTTTGTTGTTTTTTATGGTAACTAGGTTATCAAAGTTAACATGACAATACTTTTATGCCATAGTCAAATTTCCTCTATTTGTGCCAATAAATATGTATTTTTAGTGAGAAATAGGTAAAAAAAATTACCTTTTGTTTGATTGCTAGTCCCAACTAGGTTTCTTTACCATCCAATAGCTTAGCTTTTCCATTCACGAATTCTACCTTATATCCTATATTGTTCAATTGTGCCACACTAAGTAGATTGTGTCTTATTCCTTCAACCCAGTAGGCATTGTTAGATTTGATTCCTTCAGTTAATGCTATGAATTATTTTCCTTTTACGTAACATGGTTCACTTTTTCCAAACCCAACACTTCCACTATCATAGTATTCTAAATGTTCAAACTTAGTTTTGCCACCAATCATGTGATGAGAACAACCACTATCTATGATTCATGTATCATTTTTACTAACATGAGAAATAAGTGTCATATTTTCATTTTCCTCATTATCAAATTCATCCTTAACAACAATATAGACCACTTCTTCTTCATTATCATCACTATCAAAATCTTTAGCAATGTAACAAGATTTCTTTCCTTTGTCTTTGTAGTCCTCGTGGATCCTGAAGTCTTTCTTGCCTTTGAACTTGCTATTTATTCTCTCATCTTTATCTTCTTTGTTTGGACACCTTGTAGCAATATGACCAACCTCTTCACATGATAAACAAAGCAATGAAACTTTTACTTTAAAATTACCTTTCCCTTTTGGTAATTTTTGTGCAAGTAATGATTCAAGGACTTCAAGATCATCATCAATATCATCTTATTCATCACTTTAAACCTATTTTCCTTTTGAGTTTTCTCCTTTTCTACCAAGAGTTAGTTTGGCTTTGAATGTAGATCAAAGTTGCTAGGATTAGGAGAATAGTTATCAAAGTTGTCAAATTCAAAAGTAGTCAATCCTCCCACAAGTGCATCCAAGGTTATATCATTTATTGGATTTGATCTCATTGTTGAAAATATATTGTTTTGAATTGAAGAACTTGTAATGGAACAATCATTATTTTGTCAATGATGTCAAACCTGCCACTTGCTAGTGAGATAATTTCTTTTTGGATACTATAGTGTATTGTTTATCTACTTAAAGTCTCAAATGAAAGATTACTCAAGTTAAGACTAAAATAAGATCAAGTAAGAAAAGAGTTTGCCAAGCCTTGCCAAGTAATCAGTGCAAGTCGAGCATAAATTAGTAGAAGCTGAGTGAAGATCAAGAGGTGTGAAGAAAAGAAGACAAATAATGCAAGTTGAGTGAATGTTAGTATATGCCGAGTAAAGTTTAGTTGGTGCTGAGCATCAGTAAACTTTAGTGTTTTCTGAGTGAATTAGTGTTGGCTGAGTGATAGAACAATATAGATGCCAAGTGAGAGAAAACAATGTTAAATTGAAGATTTGACAAATCTAAGCTGACTAATTTGATTTCTTGACTTTTGTGAAGCATGTGGAAGATAAATATGATGAGTTGGTGGCATAGAAATCAAGATAAACCATTTTGAGACAATTTCAAGAAAGATTATAGAGGATGTTTCTAGAGAAACCAAATGGAAAAGTGGGTAGATTTATTGAATCCTACCTAACCTTAAAATGGACAATTGTGGTTAACAAAAAAAGATCTAAATTCTCTATTTATAGAGATAGCTGGTAAGAAGCAAAGGTTTTCATGTGCAAGAATCTAAGGAAGACAAGGAGTCTAGGGTATTGCTTCATCTAGTGGCCAAATAGAAGAGACTAAAGTTGACATATAAAGAAAGAAGGTGTAAGGAGATGAATGCTTGAAGGATGAACAAGCTATCAGAGCCAAAGAGTATGAATGCCAAGAAGAATGGAGGACTGAAGCATAGATTTGTAATTTGCAAGTGAGTTGTAAGTTTTATTAGATCAAGTCCTACTATTACTTTCTAATAATTGGACCAGTGTGGATAAAATCCTTTCGATTAAGGTTGACCTAACAGTCATTTGTAAATCCTTTAATTGGGTGACATTCTAATGGAATCGTCCAAAATCCTCTAACAAGGTTCACTCCAAATGGGGTGATTGAAATCCTTTAACCAGGTCACATTTAACAGTGTTTATTATAACCTTTAATAAGGTTGGCCTTTCATAGGGCATCACTTTAGAAGAATGAGAATTAGTAGCATTTTACTGATAGTTTTTCTCAAATTGGGTTTCCACATAAAATCCTTGTGTCAATTGTGTGAATGTTCTTATGCTACTTCATGTTTACATTTTTGCAAAGTTATTTTGAACTAGGATAGTAACCTACAAAGTTAAGGTATTGTATGATCTAATGGATGCATGCATGTTAGGGTTTTATGGATGTGGATCTAATTAGCATTGAAAATTTTTATTTGTACATCTAGACCTTGGATAATTGATTCACCCCTCCTCTTAGTTATTCTAAAGAATTCCAACACTCATCTCTTGAATTTTTGAAACTCTAATTACATAAATAGGAAAAAGAGTTCTTAGTACCTTTTTTACCATTATTTCATCAATTATTTTTCTTCTTGTAGATTTTATTTCACATACACTTTCTTTGATTCTTTCATTATATTGGACATTGTTTTCACATTCTTTCATTTTCATTTGATCAAACTTGCCTCTTAAAATTTCTTCCTTTGCTCTTTGGACATTTTTATCACCTGCTTAGACTTTTTGCAGTTTTTCCCACATTTCAAATGTAGTTGGACAATCTTTAACTTCATCAAATTTAGAATAGTTGAGAGAGGAAGCTATATCAATCATCATTATCTTGTGTTCTTTTGCCTTTTTTTATCCATTCCATAGTCATAGTTTTAGGTTGTGGCACATATCTATTTTCCAAGTAGAATAGACTAGTATCTCCAATGCTTGATATGTGTAGCTTCATTAATTCTTGCCATACTAAAAAAATTTCTTTGTTAAGATTGAGAATATCCCTTCTATATGACATTTTGATCTTTAGCTTAGGTCTTTGAAACCTTTCCTGCAAGCACCAAATGCCTTCATACCAATTATTGGAAATGAAGATAGTAACTACAAGGGGAGGGGTTAATCAATTACCACAAAAATAATTCCTTGTCCCTAGATGCCAAATAAAACTTTTCACTGATAATGAAATACTTTATCTAGCTTGGTTAAAACTAAGTTCCTGTTGTAGCTCGATTAACAAAGTAGTCTTAATGATTATTATTGTTTTAACCTTTGGTAACTTAGTTGCAAAAACATAAAGCATTAAAAAAATAAAATGAGCACATATGACACTTAGATTTAACGTGGAAACCCAATTTAGAAAAACCACCATGCAACTAGTTACAATATTTTCACTCTTTTGAAGTGAACCTTATTAGGAGCCAACCCTATTAAAGGTTACAATACATACTGTTAAGTATGACCTTGTTAGAGGATTTAGATCACCCTGTTCAGAGTGTCCTGGTTAGAGGTCTTCAAACACTTCAATCTTGAAATGTCACCTTCCTAGAGAATTTACAATCTAACTATTAAGTCAACTTTGTTAGGATATTTATTCACTGCTACAATGATTAAAAGGTTATAATAATTTGACCTAATTTATGAAGCAATTTCTTTTATCGATTTAGATCTCTTTTTTGGCTTGACCTCTGGATCCTTATTGATCATAATATTTTTTGCTACTTATCTCCCACATTTGCATGGTCTTCCCTTTTTGTTTGATCATATATCCATCTTGTTCCACATTATTCACACTCTCCTCACTTCTTAACCTTTCTTATATATCATAAGCTTTATCAATTAGTCTTTAATACCTTTTCAAATAACCATTAAACAAACAATTAATTAGCCTCAATTAGTTAATTAATTAACATGTGTAATGTGTTGATACTCGGTCAATACTGGGATTAATCACTCAGTTAACACTGTGATTCGCTTGATGCTCGACCAGTTGGTTAATACTAATTGTTCTTTCTTAATATTGAAAGTCCTTCATTGCCTGACTGCTCAGTTAATACTGAATACCCTTTATTGCCTGACTACTTGATTAATATTGAATGTTCTTCATTGCCCGACTACTCAGTTGATATTGAAATTTGTGTAACATCAATGACAACATACAATTTGAAGAATTATTTCCAACAAAATTGAGCTATATAGAATTAGTTCATGTCAAGTTATATAGTAAGGGCTGAGTATACAGAAGCTGAGGGACAACATGAAGATTAGTCATGACCAAGTGTCAGAGTGTTCATGTGCCAAGCAAACAACCATTGGCATATTTATTTGGAATTGCACAAACACTAAGTTAAACCCATTTTGGTTGACTTAATGCATGTTTAATGACTGAGGAGTAATTTAAGGAAATACTTACACATTTATTTTTGGATCATTAATCTCTATTCAAGGTGATTAACCAATTAGAAAAATAGAAGGTTTAAGCAGCAAAAGGTAGAAATCTGGATCATTGATTTTGATCTGGAACCTTCTCCAGTTAGTTATAAAAGGAGGATCCAAACCCTATTTTTTATATGGTGTATGTGTGTGCGCGTTTGGATACTTGAGAGAAGTTTGAAAGAGAATCAGATAGAGTGACCAAGAAGAGTAGTGAACTGCATAGTAGAGTTATATTAGGTCAGAGAGAGGATCATACATTGGAAAGAGAAGATCTATTTTCAAGCATTAGAGTGATAACAAAAGGATCAGGTATTGATACATTCTAGCAAAGTGAATCAGGTAAATATCTTAACAGATTGGTCCTAATAGGCCTATGTAAATCTCCTAATAAAGTGCTTACTTTGCTGTAAGTTTTAAATCCTTTAATCAAAATAGACTAAATAAGTCTTATAAGCTCTTAACAAGGTAGATCATTAGAAGTGATCAAACTTGTAGCCCTAACAGGTGAACTTTATTGCTATAGTAGTGAAGATTTGTGGGTGTCATCCCCACCCCAGTTTTACCTTTGCCTTGGAGGATTTTTGGGTTATCAAATCTTTGTGTTATGTGTTGTTTATTTACTTTCATGTTTATGGATGTGAATAGATATTAGATCTAATACATAATTGCAATATATGTTTATGTGATTTGTGATATTGTTGAGATAAGGGTTTAAGGTGAAAGATATTAGTTTGATCATTGTTTCAAAGGATAAAAGCTTTATAGATCCTCATTCACCCTCCACCTTCTTAGTATCTAACTTTACCAATTTACTTCCAATAGTCTTGAGACATTTAGTGAAAAAAACTACCTTTCCTATGCTTGTACATATTGCACTTGTGCCTACCTAAGAACTTTTAGCTACACCATTAGATGTAAATATTTCCATGTGGGTAGGAAGGAAGGAAATGAGGGTTGTGAGTTCTTCAATTTCAATGATACATATTTGAGTATTTTGTCAACTAGTTTATTATTTCTAGGCAAACCATTTTTCACAAGTATGTTTGTAGGGAACTTGTAATTACACCATTTGACAAGATCCCCTATGCTTTGATGGGCACATGTATTGATTACCATTGTCTTGATTTTGGATAGGCAAGGTGCATATAGGTAAAGACCATGGATTTGGATTTATACAATCAATTACATCTACTTACAAATTTTGAATTCTTTTAAAACAAATCTATGACAATCCTTAAATATTACACACTAAGGAACAAATTAATCTTGCAAAAAATTAGTCAACTTTGACTATTTTACTTTTTAAGCCTAGGAAGTCAGTTGTTAATGTGTGATGTTTAAGCCACCACTTCTTTTATAATTGTAAACCAAGAAATATTTGTTATATCACCAAAGGAGAGAATCATTCCATTAAATGATTGACGCCATACATATGAATTCATGTTTGGATGTATTTAACATTGAATTAAAATATTTGTTTAGTTAGTTGTGCATCCCATACAACTCTACCCTTCACATGCGCATCAACTCAAACATATTCAGATTTATATATAACATAAATAGTCTAACATATGCTTCAGATGTTGTTGATTGAAGATGCAAAGAAATTTCTAAGGACTCTTTGGATTCAACTATTTTATGGTTATTACAACTTCTATTGTGGTGACTTATTCATGGGACAAATTTGGCTTTTTTTAAAGTTGCCTATGCTTGATGGTTTTTTCTAAAATCTTTCTCAACAAGTCCATATTGTGTGATCTTGGTCTTAAAGTTTTATAGTCAAGTTGGATAATATTAATTGTGTGTGTGTGTGTATATATGTATCTATGTATGTATTCAAAGCACTTTCAGTGGGTTGGGGCTCTATAACTGTATGACTTCATCGATTGCAGTGTAGAACCTGTGATACTTTTTCCTTCATTTATGTGGCCTCCATATTTTTTCTTGGTTTTCATGTGCTCTTTGGTGTCTTGTGTTATCATTTTCTAATCATCCTTTTACTTTTTTTCATTTTTTTCATATGTTGCATGTTGATTAGGGTTTTTGATACTATGTCTTCAGAGCCAAGTACCCTTAACTCCCAGCCTATTTCACCCATGTGTGTAGAGGATGTGTCCAAGAATGATGGAGATTTGGGCTCTAGGACAGACATTGAAAAGGGGATTAAGAATAATTATTGTCATGGCATTAATAGTAAGGTACCACCCATTAATGGTAGTGTAAACAATCGACCCTCATACAAGGCAGTGCTTTTTGAAGATTCAAAGCCAGATTGTCCACCTTCTATAACCTTTAGTGGAGATTTTTGTAGGAAAGAAGCTGGTGTTCAAGGACCCACAACCAATGGAGATATACTAGAGGGAAGAGAAACTAAGGATGAAGATGTCAGAGAAGAAAGAGATAGTAAGTCCACCCCTCATGATTTTCAAACTCTCTCTCTATCTCCTAATGAAGACATGGTTCTAGCCATTAGGAAAGAACAAAAGCGGCTGACGGATATTGCTATTTTGTTTGTTTTGTTAGATAAGGAACCATTGCCCTCTCAAAATAAATTTAATGAATGGATTGCTAATGTTTAGGGAAATAAATTAGGGATTCAAGTGAGTTTTTGTAGAATGATTTAGAAAGAGTCATTTATGGTTTTTTTTTAAAAATATCATGGAATGTAGGAGAGGGTGTTGAAAAAGAACTATTGGAATGTTGACCGGTCTTTATTTAGGGCTTATCAAAGGTTGACTAATGCAAAAGTTGAGAAATTTATCACTCATTCCAATCCTCATTGGATTAAGATTAAGAACCTTTAACCAAAATTCTAGCCTTTTATTGCTCAAATTGTTCAGCTGTTGGGCTTAGTGCTACATATTGAAGATGTTAGGTATACTTTACCTCACTTAAATGCTAGGATTTTGCTTTCCCTAACACCTAATATTGAATTTCTAGATTTCATCTCGATGAATCTAGAAGAAGAAAATTTTGTGTGGGAAATTTCCTTATTAGGAAATTTAGGGTTGTGTTTTCATTGCAAAAAAAATGGTCACACAAAGAAAGAGTGTTAGACCCTCCATAATTTGCAGAACCCTAAATTTGATAAAAATTTTAAATTTAACCCTAAGGATTCTGCTAAACTAGACTTGTCCAAGGAAGATAATACTAATGATATAAATTCTTCTAAGTCTAGCACTCTAGACAATAATAAAGACTCTCTTAAGGACTTGAATGCAAAAGTGTCCAAAGATGCACTAACATAGACTACTGATAGTGGTAAATATGTCACTTTGAATAACCCTCTATTTGAAGATGAATTTGAAGTAATGCCTACTTATGGGTCTAATGTTTCTAATACCCTAACCATTTGTCAACCAAATCCCAATTTTATTGATGCTAATTCTAAGGTTAATGCTAATTCTTCACTCCCACCAAAATTGAATTTTCAACAATTGGCTCTCAACAACATTAATGAAAGACAAGAGAATATTAAGAGAAGAACCCACGGGACCTTGAGTAGAGACAAGAATTTGAATGAGACCTTAAAATTAGTTGTTATCCAAAAGAATGTTAAGAATAGTTCTGAAGGAATGAATGAAGTGCACTTTACAAAAGTCTAGAACAAATCTTCAAAGAAAAAGAGAAAAATATTTGAGAGGCAATCCCTTCCAATGATAGTAGGAAATCCAGGAAGGATATTCTTGATTATTTTAATAGACTCTATAGTAATTCTATATCCCAACAATCGAAATGATACATCTGCATAGTTTGAATGTAAGAGGCCTTGAGATGTCTGATAGGAAATATATAGTTAGAAAATGATGTAACAACCTCAAGTTAAAAGATGTTATTTTCCTACAAGAAATTAATATTGTAGGGTTTCAAGCCTATACCATTTTGAGATTTATTTGGGACCAAACTATAGGATTTTATTCTAATCACCTTAGAGGAAAAGGTGGCATTGCTATCTTAGTTGGTCTACATTGAGTTGATAAGGTTATCTAAAATGGTTCCGACCCCTATAATAGAGCCTTATGGGTTATCTATAAACACAATGACATGTGTATTGGGGTTTGTAGCATTTATTTACCTAATGATTATAGGGAGCAAGATACTCTATGGGAATATTTAACTAATGATTTTCAAAAAGCACATTGGATCTTTGTTGAAGACTTCAATATGATGGAAAACAAAAAGGATAAGATTGGCGGGGAAAGATGACTATTGGAAAGGTAATGAACAATTCTTTTGGTCCAACTTCAAGAGAAAAATTAAAATTGTTGACCCTCAAGCTCTTCAAAAGAAATCATTCTTTGATATATGGTTTACATGGTGCAATTACTAATCAAGACAACAAAGGGTCTATTGTCAATTGGATAGGGTATATGTTGAAGAATTTGTATTTTCTATTGAAAAGAATAATGACCATGATCTAGTTTGTATTATTCCTTCATCACTTTCAAATCACCATCTGATATATGCTAATGTGTTTTTGGACAATTATTCTGACAACAAGAAAAAGAAAAGAGGTAGCTTCAAACTCAATACTTCCCTCCTTAATGATGAAGATAGTGATGGTGTCATTAATATGATGACTAGTCTTGATAAACTATGAAATCTAGAGTTTAGCCCTAGAGAAACGTGGATCTCCCTAGTGGAATCCTGGAGGAAGTTGTATCAAATTATTGGTAAGAAGAAAGTCATGGATAGGAATAAGGAGGAAATATTTTTGCAGAGTACATTGAATACCATTGAACAATATCTACAACTTAAAGATTATAACTTATGAACCTCAGTTAGAGGAAAGGTTGATTTAGGTTAAGTGCCAACTTAGGAAGGTGCAACAATATAGGATTAAAGGACAAAAAACAAGGGATAGAATGAACTAGATTAAAGAGGGAGATAAAATTTCCATATCACAAGACCCAAAAATAAAAGAGAAATGATAGGAAATATCTAGATATGTGAGGAGAAAAGAAATGATCCTAATTGCATAAAGGAGGTTTTTCTTAAATTTCTATGCAGATTTATTTACCTAAGAAATCTCTAAACATAATAAGGCTAGTTTAGAGAAATGTTTCAAATTTATCCCCAAAAATATCTCCAAATGTGATGCTAAGAAGTTCATTATGTCTATAAATCTTGATGATATTAAGAATGCCATCCTCTCCCTAGAAAATGTTGTCACCCAATCCTGATGGCCTCCTATTTGAATTCTACAAATATAATCTGGAATGGATTGGCCTCAAGCTTTTGGAACTATACACTAGTAAATTTGGACCTACTTTTTGATGAATATTTGTTGATTTTTTGGTAGAATATAGTTGAAACATTTTTTCATTATAATTGCATCGAAATATCGACACAAGACACGACTATATATTTATCAACAAATGACATCATAAAAAATGAGTCCAATCTCTATCAAGAAAATGGCATCAGGCCATAACCAATAGACATCAAAAATTTGATGATTACCAATAGTTTTTGACAATCTTTCCATGCCATCGATGACAGGCCTCGTCGAAACCTTAACAAAACATTGTCAAAATCCTAGGCAATTTTGATGACGTTGCCATATCATCGACAAAAAACATCATCGAAGATTGATGAAAGACCATCAAAACTTTGATGATATCCCTGTTTTGGAAAAAAAAAATGATAATGAATTGAGGGGATGTTGATCAATGATTCACATATATGTGGGGGGTCTTAAGATCGCTAAGAAAGTTTCATGCATGGGAAGTTTAGATGTTGCTAGTGGGGATGAAAATAATGATAGTAGGAGAATAAAAGAACAAGAAGGAGATGAGAATCAAAGTGACGAGGAGGATGTGGAAAGGGATAAATTGGGTGAATATTGTAGATTTATGAGAGGAAGGGGAAGAAGAGTAAGAGTTAGAGGATCTAAAGTTAGTACAAGTGTAATAAATGATGCCATTTGTGATAAATTTAAGGATAAAGACTTAGATTTGCCTCCCAATCATAGTGATAAAAAAGATTTAGATTGCAAAAAGGTCTTACTGATGTCAATGCAAAGACAAGAGAAATAAATTTAACAAAAGTTTCACATACCTCCCTCTTTTTTAGAAAATTTGATCTCAATGTAGAGCTAGATGAAAGTAGAGATGTTGCAAATGTGCAGATGTGCTTTACAATGAATTATGAAAGCATCCTCGATGTTTCCCTTGATGAAACAAAACTTGAGAAGTTCAAGGCCAAAAATATAGGCTTGTTCAGACTACTTGAGGGATATCTCATTGCAAATACCACTTTATACTTATAATAAAGTCTAAGAATCCATGTCTCTGTTGTAATAATGATTCTATCGTATTACCCTTTCTTAAAAAATGTATATATATTGTCATTATGTGTGATAATATCCAATGATATTGTCATAATCTTGTATGACTAGATGCATGGCTCAAGAGGATACTAAAAAGTCATAAGCATGAATGTAGGTATATCACACAAGCTAATTATTTACAAAAAAATTGCCTCATACCATTGAAACTCCAAGGGAAATTAAGAAGTAAACATGTACATTTACAAGTTTGTAACTTTTGCAAACCTACTCAATCATTCTAGAAATGAGTTTTTATTGCAAGCAACCTAACATGGTAGTTTTAATTCATATCAACATGTACTATCCAAAATGGAAAAAAAATCTGTAAGAGAACTACTTATTTTCTCCTTTATGTAGCTCATTAGAACTTGCTCCTTGTGCTTTAGGAATACAAAACTTTTCTATGGCTACCCCATTGGTCATTACCTTATTGATCTTAGTGAAAATTTCTACTTTTCTATAGTATGTAGTAGGTTATCAACTATTTTTCTCTCATGTCCCAAAAATGTTTCAAGATCATTATAGTTCAATGACAAAGTTATCAATAATAAAAGTCATATTTCTAGTTTGATCCTAACTAGGATTCATCATATCTTTGGTCATAGAACAAGTAGTTGGCATATGCAAGACTAAGGAATCTAATTTTTGTTATTTTTAATATTAAATCTAAGGTAGATATATTATATGACTTCAAAGGAAAATTATCTAGACAAGGTTCTATATCATTGTGGATTTTTTTGATTTCAAAAAAATAGGACAAATAGGTGATAAGAATATCAGTCAAAGACAAATGTAAGGTGCCTAATCCAAGGTGAGTGAATATAAATGATGTTTGAGAAATCAAGGAAATATCTATGAGCACTAAAGGAATGACCTATGAAAAATGTTCCTTCTAATTCAAAAAACAACTCTCCCTAAGATATGTAATCTATGTTTTTGTATTTTTCTAGGCTAATATGATGACTATGAAAAGAAAAGAAAGGTTCTAAAAGCAAGATGTCAATTACCTTTGTATGCTAACCACTAAGAACTTTTGTGGTTTTCACAATGCATGCCCCATTTATCTTGGAAATGAGGACCCCCTAGTTTATTTTTTTGCTTTGAGTCCTTTTTAGGGCTCTATCTAGTGTTTGAGTCAACCCTAGTCCTTTGCTTGAGAAACCCAATTTTTGGAAACTGGAAATTTTGATAAAAAATGTGATTTTTATGGTTAAAGGGTGCACTAGTACAACTAGCACACCCTTCAAGGTGCACTAGTGTGCTAGTCGCTAGTGTGGGAGCACATTCTCTTGGGTGTGCACACCTGTGCACATGCATAGGTGCACACCCCCAAGAGGTGCGCTACATCTCGGGCCTATATAAGCCTTGTTTCACAAGGTTCACACCTTATTATTTTGCAAAAACTAAAAAAACTATAAAACTTAACACCTTATTTAAGGTGTGCATGTGTGCACCTATCTAAGGTGCACACATGCACACCTTACATTGACTTGGAGTGAAGACTATCATAAAAATGGTGCACAATTGTGCACCATTTTTTGGTTTTACAAAGGCCAAGTCTTGAAGAAATTTGGGTGCACATGTGTGTGCATATGCGCACCCGATTTCTTTATGAAAAGGCCCTTTGTAATATAGGGGTATGCACCTTGTGCACCCCGCAAGGTGCACAAGGTGCACACCCTTTGGTGTCCAGAGCATGTTTAAGTTTGATATTTTCCACCTTCCAGACTAATAGGCTTTTGTTTTTTAGCAGATATAATGGCTTCTTCTTCATCCTCCCTCACCACAAGATTGCTCCTAAGCCAATGGTTTTTAAGTTTCAAGGTGTCCAACTAAAATCACACTTCTAGAATGTGCATTTAGAGATCCAAGATAAATAAATGGGTCACATTGACTAGAATAAATTCTTGGTTCTATGCAAAAAACCAAATGAGAGGCCCCCAATGGTGTCTGAACTTATAAGATTAGGATTAGTAAACGCAACTTTGCACCTAGTTTCAGCAAAATCTTCTAAGTTGATCATGGATTTGGCTAAGAATTATGTTTCAGAAGAGAGGGTGGTCAAAAGAATAACTAGAGAGATCATTCTCAATCTAAGACCCAAGAATATAGAGAATGTATTTCATCTTTTGAGGACAAGTCAGTATATAAGACTGACATACCATCAAGTAGAAAGGTGGTATAGAAATCATGAACAAGAAGCCACAATAATTATTCAATCTTCATATCTCATTGATAGAACATCTTTGGGAAGAAAATATGGGAAAGTAGATATAAAAAGACGTTACATGAAGGATGATATTGGACATTCCATAGTACTCTTAAGTAGAATCATGGGATTACTAGCAACATGACACTTAAACATATGGATGGTAAACTTCATTGAAACCATTAGAATGAAAAATATGCCAATTGACTAGGCCATAAGTCTCAGTGAGAATTTAGATGAACAACTACTAGTGGTAAAAAATGATCTAAGGTTTTATATGCCATCTTATTTGGTGTATCTGTTAGCAGCAAGGACTACAGACTACCCAAGATTGTTTAATTACAAGATTTTGATGCATGGCCTTATGTGGTATACCCCCATCTAGCAAAGAAATATCTCTTGGATCATAGTAAAGAATACATAATAGTGAATGATTCTTTCATTTTGGCAATCACCTGGTTCATTGAGGGAGACTATGCAAAAAGGGTGCCAGAAAAGGCAACAACAAAAATTATAGAAATAGGTGCCTACTACATCCAATTCAAGACATTCACTTACTTAAGGTAGTGGGTAGAACTATAAATCCCAAGAAGCTCCCTAGGTATCCATGTGATAGACTCATTTTGATAGAGATTGCACAACAACTCTTGTCTGCATATGACAGAGTAAGGAAACAACATAAGAAGACCTGGGTATGGCCCATCACCATAGTTTTGTTTGGTGTCAAGTAGAAGCAGGATATCTTAACTTTTGAGTTAGAATGGGATCAATACTTCTTGGAGGATTATAGCTCCCCTTGTCCATGTTTTGATAATTTTGGCAAAGTCCAATTGTTGGCAGGAAAACAATTTAAACATGAAGATGCTATAGAGGATCATTGGATGAATGTAGTAGATGACTATGACATTTAGATAAGGGATTATTGTAGGATGAATCTTTATTTGGTAGACAGTACCTTGAAAATAAAGGTCCCATTGAAGGTTGTTCAACAAGACACTTTAGATGTTTTGAATCCTCTATATAATCGATATAAGATATGCGATCAACTGATAATGAATGCAAAGATTCACAGAGAAGAAAATGCAAAAATCAATGATAGGGTGAGGCATACCATCCAATTGACCAAGAAATAGATTGAGAGACCATTTAAGTTGGACTCGATTCCTCAAATAGTAGTTTTCCAAGCTATAGTCGGCCCAGTGAAAAGTAGAGGGGCAAAGGTTACAGTACCAATGTTCACAGCCCAAACTCCAATTAGGCTAGAGACAATATATCACTATGATAGGGAAGTTGGGTACTTCAAGGCACAAAAGGGAAAGA
The DNA here is from genome assembly GCA_028749045.1 of Cupressus sempervirens. Classification (NCBI taxonomy): domain Eukaryota; kingdom Viridiplantae; phylum Streptophyta; class Pinopsida; order Cupressales; family Cupressaceae; genus Cupressus; species Cupressus sempervirens. The sequence continues at coordinate 349,352,830 of CM053785.1, forward strand.
ATAAAAGGAAAAGAGTTTCTCCATAGTGAGTTGAGCTTGAGGTTGAAGGGACTCAAATCCAAGAAGCAACTCAAGTCCAAGAAGCCACTCAAGCTCAAGATAATTCACAAGTGCCACCACCAGAATAGGGACAAGGATCTAAAGAGAAAGAATAGGAGGTGTTCCCACAGTTTCAAGAAGAAGAAGCCTCTCTATTAGCTCCTAAGAAGAAAAAGGCTAAGACTCCAATTAAAAGGACTAGGAGACATAAAGTGCAAAGTAAGGTTATTCCTATTCCTTTAGTCCCAGAAACCATTCTTGAAGAAGATGAAGAGGATGAAGAAGATGAAGAGGATAACCTTCCCTTGAGTTAGAGGACTCATCTGGCTAGGAAAACTAAGGTAGAAAAAAGGAGTTCCACTATAATGCCACCATCCATTCCTACACAACCCATTCAGGTTACTACTTCAGAGGATGAGCTACAACAATGGATTGAAGAGCAAGAGAATCAAGGAAATGATGAATTTAATATGTCAAATTTTAACTTCATGATCGTGGGCACTGAACTTGTTGGTGATAAGATAAGGGATACACCAACAAATCAGCCTTTGGAAGGGGATTAGAGTCAATCACTACCTCAGTCACAAGGAATTCAAGGTGCCCCGCCATCACCAAGTGAAGATTTATCTTTCTTGGATAAAGGTTCAACCGCTCCTCTCCCTCCAGTCAATGAAGAACAGGTGCAACCAGTGTAAGAAGAAGAGCCACAACAAAGACCCATTGATGAAGTATCAGAGGAGGGGAAAATATATGAAGAACTCCAACAAACTTCTCAAGATATAGAGGTAAGGACTATGGGCTCAACAAACACAGGGATGCCTGGTGTAGATCCCTCATAGAAAGAAAGGACTCCAGAGAGGAGAAATAAGGGAAAGGGTCTAGCAGAACAAACCCGCACCTTCATCCAAGTATAAGTCTCTAATGGAAACTACTCCAAGATGGTTGAGAAAAGAGGTGATGGTTATGCATTAGAAGGGAACTATATTGTACCGAGGAAGAGGGAATGAGAAAATTAGTAGAAGCTCTCAAGAAGCCTAAGTTACCTAAGGGTGATGCACATACATTGGCCTTCATTACGAGGGACCAAAATCAGGACTTGTTCATTCACATTGCTATCCATCCTCTAAATGTAGCTTTTGAAGATCTAACTACAAATGATTATCATATCAAAGAAGTCTTGTTGGGAAAGCCAACTATGGACATGGCTAAATTAATGGTCACCATAAGAATTAAAGAAGTGTTTAATTACTTAGATAAATATGAGGCTGAATTGGTCAAGTTGAGAAAGTAGAATAAAATCATGAGGGAATTTTTGCACGAGTTCGTCAGTCCTATTGACCCAGTTAATCTAGAGGCCACTCTTCAAGTATCTTTAGAGAGGAAAGATAAAGAAAAGGAAGTTGTACAGTTGGATCCATTTTTGAAGGCTTTTCAGTTATGATGAGAAAGTTTTGAGGAAAAGGGTGTGTAGATAATATAGGGGAACCTCAATTTATTGCACCATATGCATAATAATGCAGAGAAACTGGTTGCTATTTTAAACAAGGATTTTGGATTGATGGACGAGGTACATACCTAGTGAAATGACCATTGAGCATTGCAATCAATAAGAGGTTAGAGGTATCATATGCTGATGGATGTATATATAGGGGATGAGTTAGATAAATAGATTATTGGATTGAGAAGATTGCGACTGGTAATAAAGTAATGGAAACATTACATGTGGATATTCATAAGCTCAAGGATCAAACCCAAGAGCAAATTTTGGAAGCAAAGAAGTATTATAGTGATGTGTGCATTGACATCACTAAACATGAGTCAAGAGATAAAATCCTACTATTGAAAACCATCATCAAATATTTTTGAAAGATATTTGCAGAAGCTTTGATTGATGAAGACAAAAGACAAGCATTTAAGATGGAGGAGGCATTGCTAGAGTTGGATGTAAAGCTCAAAGATTTTGCAGAGACTCGTATAAAAGTGGGAAACTATCAGCAAGTAGTAAAAGATAAGTATGATGCTTTAGATTTTCTAGATACAACCCAAGTGACGAATATCATAGAGAAATTCAAGAGCAAACATCTAGACATAGCTTTGGTATGAAGGGGAACAAAACCCAAAAGCTAGAATTTCAGCTTTGCCACTTGGGAAAATTTTGCATTTTTTGGACTTGTCTCCCAAGGTGCACTTCTTCCAAGGTGCACAAGGTGTGCTTCTCCAAAGGTGTGCTTCTCAAAAGGTGAACCAAAAGTTTTTGAAGAAGTTAGAGGTGCATCGATAGTTAACTGCCAGTTCCAAATTTAGAGGTTTCCATGCAGCAAAAATGCATTCTGACAGCAGTTCAACTCTTGCAAACCTCCAGATAAGGTTGAGCTTCTATTTTTGGCATCTCTAGAGACTCCTACATCATCTAATGGATTTATTAGTCTTATTTTCTCATGCTTTCTTTTTTTAAGACATGTAAAGGCTCATGCACACATTAAGTGATATAAACAAGAGTGGAGTCCTACTTAGCACTAGTTAGAGAGTCAGTTTGTACATAAATAGATTTGTTTTATTAGTTTAGAAGCATATATTTGCATAAAGAGATATCTCACTCTCAACACAAATTGATGAGAATATTTCCTATAAATTTAGGAATAAGATATGTATTCCAAGCTATTATTTTGATGCAATAATATATGCTTTTGATTCTCTCATTTTGAGTTTAGTTATTCTTGCCAAAGTGTGTTATATTTTGTGGATGTATGTCCGTGGAGTGTAATGGAGCCAATTATTTTATTGTTCTATTTTGATTGAGAAATCTTTTAATTCTAGTGTTTTCCACATGTTTACAAATTCCACTGATGTACTTAGTTGGAGAAGAGATCACCCTATTGTTCCTGCATAGCTTTTTGTCTTGCATGAGCACACTTTTTGTGGCCTTGCAATCTAGTGAAAAGTGAAACATCTTATGGTTACGGAATTCCCATTGACAATTGCATTAGTGGAATTAAAGAAGCATTGCTCCTATTTTCATTGGTTACCTACCAATCTTTTCAAAGGCTTAACTCACATACCTGTTGTTTCCATGGCTTATGTCCTTTAGAGATTTACTTTTGAAGTCATTTGCTTAAAATTCTTGTTACCTTATCTTTGTTATTTTCCTTTACAAACACTTGGTTAATTTAGGAATTTATATAGTTTCATAGTTAAAACTGGATTCATTATAAACTGAAAAATACAAAAATATATTTATTTTTGTGTGGTTACTTTTTTGAGATAGCAAGCAAATTCAACATCTTTTCACAAATTGGTTAGAACTAGCAAAAGCCTCTACATGAACATTCACATTTATCTTCTACTAAGTGGATTCTAGTAGGTCACAAGATCACCTAGAACCTTGGAGTTGATCCTAGATTAGCCTTTCAAGAGAGGAGTTCGAAAGGATTCCTACTATTAAGCATCATGTACAATGACAACTCAACAAGCACTAGGAAGAAAGATAAATTTATACTTAGTAGGACAAAGTGTTATTGAATTTGTTATATTGGACAACTACTAGTGATTCTTGGTTTTTTGTTGGTCCCTCATTCAATACCAAACATGTAACAAAACAACATTATGTAGGAACCTTAAATTTTTTTATCATCAATACTTTCCTACTAGATCAAACCATAAATAGATTCAATCCTTACTTGGAATTACCCTCAAATGATGGAGACTTTCTTTCTTTACCGTACAACCTTAATTTCTTATTCAGTTCTATTGCTTGGTACCTTACAACCAAATACAAAAATCATGATCAATAGTGTTATAAAAGATGTTGAAAAGTTTAAAGATATGTTCTAATTTTGTTGCATTGGTGAGTGTGCTATATGCATATTAAGATCTATAGTGTTATAACAACAACTTTAAGAAGAGTAAGATCAACATGTTACCAATATGGTTGCAATTAGTAGAGATGACTTTTAGTGAATTAAGGCATGACACATTTTGAAAAAGTAAACAAAATATTACTTATAATAACGTCAAAATGTAGAATGTACCAATAGTCAAAATAAGGAAATCAGTGATAGAACTACAATGTAAATAGTGAAGAATCATTTTCTTTAACCACTAAAGCACCCATATGTCTTTGGCTTCTCTCCCTCCCATTCAAAATAATATTCAACCACTTTAAATCAAGAATGCATGTGCAACTGCATTCCATATGCATAGACAATAGGTGGAGCTGAAAAAATGCACCATGTTTACATTATTTTAACAGGTCTCTAAGTTTTTTAAATTAATAAACCATTATGAATGTTATAACTTTGTGTTGAGATAATGGGTGTTGCACACATTGCATAATATTGTTATTTTATTATTTTATTTTTATTATGTAATGTTGTACCTAGATGGACGTGCAACATGTAAAGATTCCCATGGAATATTCTTGATGAGTTGTATTGTAACATTGTGAAAATATTTCATGTAATTATTTAATATTGGGGAAAAGAATTAAATGCCCAATATTAGATGTGGGGTCAGTGGGTTAGGTAGCACATGGTTTTAGCACATTGTTTATGTAATACCACTTCGTGGTTTTGTGGGACTTGCTACTATATAAGCAGCCACAAGGGTAGTTGTTGTAGAGAGAGAGAGTGACAAGGAGAAGACAAAAGGAAAGAGTCGAGCGGGACAAGGCTTGACAGGTTAGCCAAGGGAGCATTTGTGAAGGTTGAAAGCATGGCATGGGATGTGTGGATTCATGCTTGTTCACATAGTTTGCTCGGTTGTGGCTATGGCCATGAAGGCTTCCATGGTTGTATGGCAATGGTATTTTTGCTGAATAATACATGATGATGGATGCTTTTGGAGGCTGGGTTTTTCCCTCAATGAGGGTTTCCCAGGGTATATCTTGTGTCACAATTTTGTGGGTATGTTTTCTATTCTCTTGCATGTGAATTTTAATTCTATGTTTATTTTAGATCTATTATGGGTTATGTGGAAACAGTTATATTCTTTGTTTCCAAGTTTCCTATTGTTGGGTGATGCGACACGCTCCCCTACCCACAGGTGGTTAATTATGTGGTGTTCCATGTTCACTAATAGTCATGGCTTTTGGTGCAATGGCAAATGGGCCCACCAATTGGTATCAGAGCCTGGTTTTGGCCTGGTCATGGGTTCAAATCTCCCCGGTGCCTTCCCGACCTGCGTAAGCACTTGGTATGCGCGTCGAGGGGGAGATTGTTGGGTGATGCAACACGCTTCCCTACCCACGGGTGGTTAATTATGTGGTGTTCCATGTTCACTAATAGTGATGGCTTTTGGTGCAACGACAAATGGGCCCTACACTTTGGCTTCTATGGCCAAGAGAATGTCCTCAACAATGGAGAAAATAAAAAGTCTTCATTTGCTTGCATGCTAAGGATATTACCCTCGACTATAAGAGACAAAATTACAATGTTCGTGATGGTCTATATCTTAAAATACCTAATTAATGACCTGTAACAAAAAATAAAACCTGTTGCATTTTTCAGCTCCACCTAATGTCCTATGCATATCAATTGAGATTTCATATTGAACTAGGGCCTCATTTGCATTGCCTAAAACCAAGAGATTGACATAGTTAACATCTAATACTATCTCCATTAATTTGGTCCATTCAAGCATAATATTTTAATTTTTGTTTGAAACATAAATAGTAAAGGATATGCAACATATTGATTACTAATTTCTCTTGAATATGTTCACTAATAGGATCAACTCATAGATGGAAAACAAAGTGTCTGATGCAGATGCAATGAAGAGTTTAAGTGTTGCTTCAATTGAAGTCGATACCTATGAAATAGAAATAGAAGAAAAACAAATTATCAGTATACAAAGAAGATTTTAAGAGTATTACCAAGTGTGTAATGTGTTCATATGTTCTTGTCTTATATTCATCATATGAGAACATGATTAACTTTTTTATATTTCTACTCTAGTTCATAAAGGAAATAATCATTTCTATTGAATTTACTTCCCATATTCTCTTATTTCATATTTTTTGAGTGTATATGTGTTGTTTATAAATCAAATTTTCATTATTGTGCACACATATGCATAGTCTGGGGTTTGGATGGTGGATCTAATAGGGTATTTTTAATAAAATATTCAGAACTATTTGTACATTTGTTATAAGGGATCTCAAGTAGTAAAAATCCTTTAGTTTACTCAAAGGATTCATTCTTAAAAAATATATACAAGGTAGTTTCCCCTCATAAATGCAGAGGAATATCACACTATGAAGTGGTTTATCCTATAGTTGTATCTAGTTTTTCACACTTTCATTGGGCACATTGTCAAGAGTTTCAAAGTGACAAGTTTATTTACCAATAGATAATATTTATCATAGAAGAGAAGAATATGATTCATCATGGAAATGTGATAATACCTAATAGTGTAGACATGTGATGAAACTTTTTGCCAAAATTTTAGTCCATCCCTTTTGAGCTTCTAGCTTGATGTGTTTTTATTGCAATTATATTCGGTTTCTTGTCTAGATAGCCCCTAGGTGGCTCTCTTACTCATAAGAATCCTAGGGCATTCTTTTTGTGTCTTTTTTGGGTTTTCCCTACTCTACAACCCCTTGTACCTCCATGTGGGATTCTTATCAGTTCACTGCATTAAGGTATTAGGTGATCTAGGTTTAATCGGGTTGTTGTTTGAGTGTCTCCCCAATGAGAGGAAATTCCTATTTATTTTGCAATTTTATTCCTACCTAAAGTAAGCATATTTCCTACGGATTATGATCCATTCTGCTGGTTATCCATCTTTGGTGAACTTCATTAAGAAAGAGTCCAAAGAATAGAGTAACAATGGCATCTATATATATATATATATATATATATATATATATATATATATATATATATATATATATATATATATAGTTGATTCATGATAAAAGACCAATAGAAGCAAAGATATAAAGCTAAGAAACTCTTAGATCAAAGATTTGAAGTTAGAATTTAACTTCTATGCAGAGAGATGAAACTTCATGTTTTAAGCTGCTCATCCTCTAAAAGCAAACATTTTCTAATGTGTTTCCAAAGCTAAGAAAACTTGTGATCCATTCAAAAGATTTCTTTAATTCAGTGGGACCTAGATGCAATGTTATAAAGAAGTTAATCCTGCCCTTGATACGCATAACTAAATGATGAATCTATAGTCAATAATTCATTTCAAGGATATACAAGGAGAAGTGGCCAAGGTATGGAAAAATATTTCAAAATGCTTCTATCTTTGAAAATAAAAGGTCTCAATGGTTCCTTTCTATCTAATAGAAACATTCAAGGCTTCCTTTCTAGAGGACAAGGAGGAAAAAAGTTCTAAGAACTACATATGGGGACATTGTATGGTGATGGTAGAAAGATGCTTTTGGTCAAATTAGTTGCAAGTCTCTGCCCCCGAAATAAAAGAAATCAAGTATTTGTGATTGAGGTAGAGAATTAGTTCTACAGCTTCCCCAAATTAAGTTGTAGAATTAAGAGAGAAATCCTTGTGCGGAGAAGAGGAAAATAAAGTGCTCAAGGTGCCGAAGGAGTATTGCTCATGCTACAATCCTGAATTAAAGGAAAAGACAAGCTTGCAAAAATATAATTCTAAGATCTCCTTCCCCACACATAGGAAATTGTGGTGAGAACTGTTGTTCCAAATTTTGAAGTAAAGAAGGGAGTTTCCATTAAGCCAAATTCAATTGATTTGGTAAGTGGCTAATATCACTACTATATGAGATTTAAGTGAATGATATGATCATCATATTTATGAATCATCACATCGGTGGAAGTGGAAAGCTTTAAATAATCATTAACCATCAAATTATTACAAATCCTACCATTATGGCCATTAGTTGTGATTTATTTCATTCGTGTGGCACCAACGTTTGGATTCTCGCATCTATAGGATCATATTTTTCCCAAACATAGTTGTTTATTGTTTTAATGACTATTTATCAAGCAATTTGTCCCCTTTATGAAATTGTAAGCTAATGGAAAACAAAGCAGTAGGGTATGATTGTCTGATTGGTTTTGAAAGTGAATTGAAGAAATTCTTAGATACCTCATTCAAATTTACGATTTAGGTGATCTGCATAGAAGGTCAATTCACCCAACAACCCAAAAATTGAAGGAAAGAAGATTAGTTGAAGTTGTCAGATTCCCCATGGCCGTGCAAGTGCCAGGGCTGGTAAAGGAATGTATTTAAAGATACAACTCAGAGACAAAGTAAATATTGCTACCTAATTTTTCCATTCCACTATCTATAAACAAAGTGTTGATGCAATTTGCATTTGGCATCCCAGTGAAAGAAGAAAACTTGTGACATTGAATTCTTATCCTCTACATCAATGTTAAATGAAAAGAAGACCCTAAGAAGAGAGTACATGTAGAGAAATTGGTTCTAGACACCTCATTCTAAAAGAAGTATACTGTTGAAGACTCTTTTTGGAACCAATTTAAAAAGAGAGATTGTGGACATCTTGGCACTATTGCCAAGATTGAAAGGAAGGGAGGAAATCTTAGATTTCATCAAACATCACTTCTTCTTGCTACATGCCATATGTGTTGATGGACTATAGATTGATTGAGCTCAAATAATATGTGAAGAGCTTGCTTCTTGGCTAAATTTGGCTAAGACATTCAAGAAGTTCTGTATTGCTTCATACTTGATATATGCCTTAGCCATACACCACCTTTGGTTGGGTCTTTCCAATATTGAAGAGTACGATGAAATTAAAAAAGTGTGTGAATTATATCCCCATCTATATCTATAAAGTATATTTGAAGAATATGTAAAGGTTAATGATGCCTTCAAAATTAGGTTATGTCAGGAATTGCAGGGTTTCCCTGAGCGAAGGTTTTCACCTAAGGCTATATCAACTATGAGCCAATTTAGATTTTGTTTCATCTAATTTCCATCTTTCTTCTACTTGATGATTGGTGCATTTGATGGTTTCCCAAAAGGCTTCCTAGGTATCCTGAGCACAAGGTTGTTCTTGTTGAACTATGTAGACAAATACCAGAGGTGAAAACCTTGTGTTCCTATGTGAAGAAGATAGTCATGATTTCCTTCCTAATAGTGGTAGGACCTTACTCCTATGCTTCTAGGTTAGATGCCCAGAATCTAGTCAAAATCTTTGATAGTAAGATTAAATTTATTGATTATGAGGTAATAAAGCCTTGGTATGACCCAGTGAACTTTGTGAGATATCATTTGAAGCTTGGATATGCTCACAGGCATGTCTCAGATAATGAAGACTATTGTACTGGATGTTATGATGAATACCAGACTAGAGAGAGGTATTGGTCTAGGCTAATAATAGATGAAATTAAATTATATAATGATATTGTTGATGTTTATGATCTTGAAGATGATGGCTCTTACATGCATCCCTCAACCTATGAGCAAGTCAAGAAGACTCCCATTGTATAACCTCTACCTGAAGGTCCTCTTGTTGACACAATTGAAGTCCTAATGCATGGAATCATCAAAAAGATAGAAAAGTGAGTGGAATGGACTAGAGTGAGGAAGAAAAGAATTGGAAGTGCAAGTTTTATTGGTGGAGTATCTTTTGGAATCACTTAATCAACTACTGCTACATCCACAACTTCTGCTACTTAAACATTAGCTGGTTCAAAATAGTTTTTCAGTGGAGGAGGAGACCAATCTCCTAAAAAGAATATCCAAATTACTCCAACCTTTGGAGGAGGATCTCTTCTAGACACGAGAAATGTGGGGTATGATGAGAAGAACAAAGAGAAGTAGGAGGAGGAGTCAATGGCTAAGCCCTCCTCTATTGTGCAAGTCATCAACCTGGATGGTTACAATAATCCCTTGGACAATCAAGAGAAAGAGGCATCTCAGTAGGGTGACACTCACCCTCTTAGTCACCAAGGTAACTACTTTTCCTACTATCACCCAGAGCAAGGACAAACCCTCAGTGGTGAGGAAGTTCTTCAATCCTACAACCCTACAATCAGCAATCAATGTCATTTCAACTGAGTCATGGTTGGAAGAGACTATTGATCATAAAAGAAAAGATCTGAAGAAGTTGCCTCATCCAAGGAGCTCATTGTGCAAGCAACTTCAGATCAGCTAGCATTAAAGATGGCAAAGAAGAAGAAGAACATAATAGCATTGGCAACTGATTCCTCTACTAGTCATATACTAGTAGAGATTGTAGAACCTTAGAAGTAGGGAAAGTCTCATGAACTGACTATGAGTGATTTCCAAATTAGAACTATTGACATAGGCATTCTAGTGCATGATTCTATGGTCAACATATGGAAATCAACAAATAAGAAGATTGAGGATAGACTGGAAGAATTGAGGGTTGAGAAAGAGGTACTCAAGGACTCAAATAAAGAATTAATGGATTACACTAGAGCTATACTTGGTAGAGCACCTTCAATTACATTTGATCCAAGTGTAGAGGAGAATAAGAATTTACTGCTTATGCTACAACAAAAGAGGCAACTTGGTCAAATTTGTCATGCCTAGATAGATGAACTCAAGTTCCAAGGTCCTCCCCTCATAGAGAACTTGGGAAATCTATTATTAGACATAGATAGATTGAGGGAAGTAGTGTCAAAGCACTAGGACTCAATGAAGAAGGAATAAGAAAACTCAACAAAGAAATTGGCTTTGTTACAAGAGGTGATTGGTATAAAGACCAATGTGGTTGTGAACCATGGGATACTTTAAACTGGAAAAGAGCCATTGCTTCATTGGAATCAATCTTTGGAGTTAAAATATGAGAGTTTGGTGAGGTTTGAAACTAACTTGAAGTGTGTCTATGATTTAGTGAAGGAAATGGATAGGATATTTAATTGTTTAAAGGTCCTTCATACTGAATCTTATGTCACCAATAACCATCAGCTGGTGGACATGGAGTGAATGGAGACTAATTCTTTGGCATTCATTGAAGAAACTTATGATCTAGAAAATTTCCAAGTGGGAAAGCTTCTGGAACTCATAACAGTGGACTACATCATAAAATGTGCAATAGAGAAGCTTCAATCAAAGATTACAGAGTGGAAGATCTAACAAAAATGCATGACTATTGGATGGTCAAAGCTGAGAACATCCTTATCCCGAGTGTCATGGAGCTAATGAATGCCTATAGAGCTAAATCCATAACTCCGAAGAAGAACTGATACTCTGTCAGATGTGTTACATACCTCTTGTCTACAATATGACAAGTCTTGCCCCCCCTCTCTCTCTCATATGATATTGTAGCCATATTTGGCATTCTTCTCATAGGCTTGGAATTTGTAATGGATGATGACTCAGTCAATTGTATTTTTAGCATTCATCTTTTTAGAGATTCTCTATAATGTAATCATCAAATGTAATTGGCCATTCGTAACAAGGCCTATAAGTGTAACTTTTTGAAGAGTAAAATAGATTGAAAAATTATTATATGGGAAAACCCTTGTAGCTGGGACTACTATCTAAGACTCTAATTTTGCATTTTAATCTTGTTGTTTATTTAAGTCTTGTGTTGTGCTTGGAATGAAACATGTTGCTAATGAAAACTATAAGATTGCAAACAAACCAGGCTTTGTTTCCTTCTTTTCAGTGATTGTAAGCTTTACTTTCCTCATTTACAATGTTTTTTCAATTCCTATGTTCTGTGCAAGATTAGTTCATATGCATTTCATTGTTGTGTGATAAGTATGGGATTTTGGTTAATAAAGGGGACTGAATAGGAAGCAATATGTGTATTGCCAAATCTCAATAACTCAAGCAATTTAGGTATTGTCTAGTTGACCATTTTTTCTCTTCTTATACATTGTGCATTTCTATATCTTACATTCAAATGTAGAATAGATTACATTTTAGGTGTTAGATGAGCCTAATAATGACTTACATACATTCATGTCTACGGAGGTTGTGAGTTAAAATACGAAGTCGACCTAGATTGTTTGAAGTGTCAAGCAATCTAGTTATACCACTTCTTCTCTCTAGTTAAGAACATACCCTCAAAGTTAGTTGATCTACTTAAAACAAATTCCTTGCAAATCTTTGCACTACAAGGGAGTTGTACCTTTCAATTTAGGGGTCTCTAATAGATTACTACATTGACCCATTTTGTTGTTAACTATTTTGTTTTTCACCACTTTGGACACATTAAGAGTCAAGGTATAAACCAAAATCTAAGGAAGATAAATTGTTAGCCAACAAAACTATAGTGGTAATTGATATGGAGTCTATAGCAACAAAAATCATAGACATGTCTACGTCGACATGGAAGAAATGATAGTCGTTAGTGACTATGGTGAAGTTCTCCAGTCGCTCGATGATGGGACCATATTTTGGTATTTAGTTTTGATAAGTTTAATTTGAGATTCACTTGGTTTCAAGAATCCTTTAATATTCTCTACTTAACAAGGACAACCACATAAAGGTAGAAGCTCATTTGGCCTCTCTTCCCCCCCTATAGTTACTCTAAATTCCCCATTAACATCTAAGTAAATATTTCATTCATTCATTAGGAACTATAACATTGAATCATTATAATCACATAACATTCATTAACATGACATAAAATTCATTAATACATATAAACATTCATCAATAGTTTGTGAACACATCAATCATTATAATCACATAACAATATTAAATAACATTGCATAAAATTCATTAATAAGAATCATTCATAAAAAAAGTCATCAACACATTCATCATCAAACAAAGTTTTTAACATTCATTTCTTATTTTGTTTTTTCTTTGATGTTTGTCAAAGATAAAGGCTAATATGCACATCGTAACTATCTTTGGCATTCTCCTCTGTCTCTTGTGGTTCTGATCTTATGACAAGCACAAGGTTGATGAACCCCTGTAATAACAAACAAATGGGTTTAATTCTAAACATTTGTTTAATGTTATAAATGTTTCATTAATCTGAAGAACATAACATGGATTTTTCCTTACCTGATAGTGCCACATCATCTACTATCACATTTTTTTTAGTCCCAACCTCAACATGATCAACACTAACATCACACTCGACTCTGTCACCATGACATTCTACATACTCAAAAAATTTCACATAAAGGTTACACCAATTGTAATTGAGAATGTTAAATTTTATTAATAATTACATAATTAATTATCAATATAAATTTAATAAATACCTATATCACTATAATGCACATCAGGGCCTTCCTCATGTGTAGGATATGTGTCATGAGTAGAAGGTTGCAATGAAATGTCATGAACATAGTTATCATTGTTCAAAATTAACATCAAATATATTATTTCTCATGAAGTTCTCAATTTGAGTTATTATTCATTAGGCATATTTACCTATGTTTGGACCAATGAACCATAATCTTCTACATCTCTTTGGCCACTAGAATTTGTGCAATGGTGGGAAACCACTACTTTATAGCCTTACTTGAAGCCAATTTGTTTGTCCTCTTCTGTAGATGCTAGATTAGATTCAAAAGCCCTACATTTTTTGCATAATGTCATAAATATTGAATATGTTTCTTATTTTTAATTTTATATTAAAAAATTGATATGAAATTTCATCTATTACTACTTATAAGTTGTTCATGAAGTTTCATTTATCCACTAGAGCCAAGATGGTGTTGGCCAACCTTATCTTTTCTAGCTTGTGTAGCCTTTGATGTATCCTGCAGCCTATATATGTAAAATTTGAAATATGTTAGATTATATAAATATAAAGATCACTAATACATGCATAATTACATTAATACTACCACAGACCTATTTTTCTGGGTGGTCATTTAATTCCTTTATCTTTTAGTCTTATCTCTATTTCATCATCAATGATTTCATTCCACTCCAGCTCTAGAAGCATAGGAGGATGCTCATACTTTGGGTTGACCTATAGAGCCCTTCTGTATTGGTCTCTCATAGTCTTTAGATGTTTGCAATCTTTTTTAAGAATTTGGGCTCTATTAAAAATATTTTGACCAAAGAGATCCTCTAGAGACTTTATGAGCTGATCTTTTAATTCAGGGCCTTTCTCAATCCACCTTTTAACAAAAAACAAAAAATTTAGATAAAAAAATTAGTTTAAGCTATGTACCTTGAATATATTACAACAAATGGATGAATGGAAAAATATTCTACCAATTATACAAAGATATGTAACTTTTACACAATGTGGGCCCAAATATCTTCAATGTTAAATAAAAAATAAATTCATAAAAAAAAAATTCCTACAAAATCATCGTGGGATCATTAGTTGAAAATGAGTTATGAATAAGTAAACTACAATTACACTCTAAATAATTACAATTTTAAAGTACCCAAAATCTTAGGCAATTTTAAGGGAATCGTATCTTTCTCAATCATCAATAATGATGTCTCCAACAATCCAGTAGAAATAACATAGGTTGCTCCAAAAAAGGATGGTAAATTATCACCAGTATTGGTATATGTTCTATCATCATGAGAAGGTGTATCTATCACTACACAAAGTTAATCAATGACATACTATGATCAAATGAACAAGAAAGTACAAATCAAATCATATTTAACACATAACAAAATATATCAAAACAAGGATTTACCAGCTCTAGTTGCAACAGGCATGGATGATTGCATGCTCCTTGTTTCTGATCCTGCAATCAAAAATCTTAGAGTGTTGGCCGACCTCATCAAAGGAGGCATATGCACATCATCAAGACCTAAAAAATAATCATATATAGAATGTATTGTCTTTTTAAAATATTAGATTGCAAAAACATGATAACTATAATATACTTTACCTTTCTTATAAAATTGTAAATAATAATCATGAAGAAAATAATGGTGCAATTTTGACTATTAATGTACTATAATAGAGAATCGTGGTACATGGTGATTTTGATGATGTCCCTTCTGATGGTTGAAAATTGAAATCACATACTTGTAGGAACTGCAGCAGTACCCTCGTTGGGTCCAACAACTCGGTGAGGTCTCAAATTTTTTTGTAACAACACATACATATTTTGGTTCATGATCCATAAATTAGTATAAAACATAAAGCTTTATTGAACTATTGTACTAGCTAAATATTCATTGTTTCTTACTTCTAGACAATGTGCTCTCTAACACAATTCATTTCTCATCGCCTCTTTCTCTTTGGTTGGATTTGGATCCATCACAAGCACAAGAATTTTTAGATTGATTCTTTTTAGGCTCTTTCTATACATGTGTATAGGGTCAGTGGTATATGCAATGTCATCATCACATAATACTATGGCTGCCATATCATAAACTTATTTCTCTTGTGTTATTGGTTCTTTTCCCTTTCCCTAAGCATCAACTTGTGATAAAAATATCAATAAAACAATAAAAAAAAGTCCAAAACCTTAAGGAAAATAACATAATAATATGGCATTTTGTAAAATTACAATTACACCAAATTTTATACAAAAGGTTTACCTGCACTAAAGAAGGGGTGGGAGCAACATCCTTGCTTTTGTCATCCGATGGATTGGCCATGTTGTCCTGTGACAAAGAATGTATATAAAAAAATTGACATAATGAAAGAAATAATTGACTTAGCAAAAAAATATATTAATAAAATGGTATATTATATATTGAAGTTATTAATTGGAAGTAATTAGTTTAAATATTACATTTATAGTACGTACAAGTCCCATGATAGTAACTTTCTTTGTATCTATGCGATTTAAATTGTAATCTATTAGCAGCTCTTCCCTTGCACTTATTTATTTTATCACACATAAAAAAATATGATTTCCCTTACGCACCTCAAAAATACAATTAGGTTGCTTATTAGTTGGCCTAGGATGCATACTATTTATAAAACCTACAATATTCCCTATTTCTTTTGGCCTTCCATCAATGTACATAGCAAGTCTTTTACTTTGATCATTTTCTTTCCATTGTAGATAATTTGCTGGCAGTGCATACCTATGCATACTTTTTTTTTATTGAACTGTCTACATCCAATTATTGTAATTGTAATAAGGTCCTACATATTCCATCAATTCAAATTTTTTTTTATAACTAACCTTTATGCCATCCATGGAAAATAGGCCAAACCATGTAAGGATGATGGAACTATGCGATATATCCTCTTATTAACACAAAAATCAATGTTAATTAGAGGTAATTCCTTGGGTACCCATTCTTTCTAAAGATATGTGTACCTCAAGGAAACCTTGATGTCACCTTTATTCTCATCATCATAAGAGCATGCTTCTTGTAATGCCCCACCTGAAGATCCTTGGAACAAGGATGAAATATAGCAAGAATATATATTTTTAAAACCAAGTGTAAGTGTACATGGTAACAACCTACACAGATCAAAAATACTACAACAAAAGACAAACAAACATCCAACACCAACGAATCTCCAAATGTCATCACTGACAAAAACATAACCAATAAAACATAAGAGATCAACCAAGCTGAAAGACAAAAGCAGATTCCTCTAAATTGGCTAAGGCTAAAATCTTGAAGTCTTGAAATTTGGCTAAGTCTGAATTTCTGAAGCCTTGAAATTTCCTAGAATCTTTATCTTAGCTCGTAGAGGTCTGCAACCTATCTCAAATGAATTGTCACATATATTAAAATATATCTTAAGTATAAGAAAGTGCAATCTCACGCGAGATCTTAAATCAACATGCAAACATGAAACACAACAGAAAGCTACGAAAACTACAAAACAAAGTTCCTCCACACCAGGGCGTACCAGATCCACATTTCAAAGCAATAATGAATGACATAAATAGAAAGAAACATCACAGTAAATTGAAAGTAATATTACATTTAAATGTAAATAAAAAGCTAAGTACACTGTTCCTCCCAACCATAATAGCATCATCAGACCATCATGGGCCCTAGCCATCCCCCGCACGCAACATTCCCAAGCTACTGATTGAATTTTTGATACTATCATAACAGAAATATCACTACTAAACATGCTACAAAAAGAAAAGGAAATCTAACATGCTAGTAGTAAAGTAGAAGATAATCCTACAAAGTTGATAACGTCACCTACTACATGCTAGTCATCATAATAAAGAATGCGTTAAAAATAACATCATCTAAACATGATAAACAACATCCCAATGAAAGCATAAATCATAAGAAAGCATACTCCATAGACTGAAGTACCAAGTGAACACCTCCAACAATGGTCGCACTAGGATACAAGACCATCTTTGTACATCGGTCCCTAGCAATGGTGTAGGTAGCTATGCCTCCCAACCATGTGGCACTCATAGGTGCACACCTACTATGCTAATGGAGATAATGAACCAACCACAACCACACACAAAGAAAACATCCATGGCCAACACTCATGCCAAGAAGTATGATGACTAAATCCAATACAAAGACAATGCATAACTGTAGGTCTTGGTCAGACATCTTAGAGGGATACTATGTAGGGGATGACATCATGGAGAGTCACTTGGCATTTAAAAGCCCAAGCTCAGATTGTGTATCCTCAAATTTAAATGGGTGCTCACACATTGTGTCCTCGAATTTAACCGGGTGCTCACACATTTTATTATCTTAAGTTTTATTACCACCCAGTATTTTCTTTAGTTATCACTTATATAAAACTTCCTTTGCCAACGCATGGCATCATGATCACCAAGATGCAAGATAGAAGCCTCCTCCATATGCTACCCTACCCTACCCATGCTCATCCCGCAATGAGTGCCCGTAGGCATGCAAATTCCTAACCCAACCCCAATGATCACACTTCCAGAAATACCATGGAAGATCGAGACTCGCAAGTCATCCGATAATGTATGCACATGTACTCGTGTGTCGCACACCACCATCACGAAGATCATAACAAAGGATTGGATGAGAACACAAAGCAAAAAATCCCTCAACCAAAAATAGAATCGAGAGGACGGATGCAAGATGCATCCCAATGCAACAAAAGATGCAAAAGTGGTTTGACAAATATCCAAACAGATCATCTAGTTCCACGACCCACATTGTGCCAAGAAAACTTGAGAAAATAGGGTGGCACACAAAACGAGGTTAAAAAACTCAAATTTTGGAAAAATCCCAAAATTAAAACCCATTGGGCCTTTGGGTACAAAAACCCTGAAAATCCAAAAATAACTAAAATCAAATACCGTATGCAAAAACGGCCAACATAACGGCTCAAAAACCCAAACCTCCATTTAAAAAATAGGGAAAACGTTCATACTCGACCAACTGGGTAGAACAACCAAATAGAAATGAAGGGGGACAATAGTTTTCAACCTCCTAACATACTGCTATAAGAAACAAAAGCTGAAATGGAGTGAAAATAATAAAACAAGAAGGCCCTACCTGACAGCAAAAAGGGCAGAAATTGAAACTCGTGCAATAAAATAAATACTTCGCCAAAACTACTGAAATTGATGGCAAAGCAAAAACTCCCTGAGCCGAATCCAATGAGACCAACTTCGCAAGGATCCCATGCTCACAGCTCCCAGAATGAACAAAACAAGAATCCTTCAGAAGAGGATTTCCAAATCGCTCTCAAATTCTATTTCTAAAATGTGAGAAGTCAATAATGAATTCACTTTTCAAGTGAATAGTTGATTCTAGAAATTAGCTAGCTAGAGTACCTAAACTCTGAATTGACCCAAAAAAAAAAAGGTTATTAGCTATAACATAATTTCACCTAAGACAAAGCTACTAGAAATTAAATCCGAAAAGATTTAAAACTTGAAAACCCAAAATCACAGAAAATTACTTAACACTTTCGTGATAGAGTGAACCTCTAAATGCACAGACACGCTCACTAGTCTAATCGCATAATGCAGATGAGTTCAGATTTACTAATCACCGAAAGGTTTAGATTTAAGTAATTAAAATAGGGATACGTCGACCATACAAGGATGACATTGGTAAAATATGAATAGCTGAATCAATATCTCCATGTACCACTACCAGGGATATAATTCCTGTACACTAAAACACATGATCAAGTGCAATTGCATATAATATCATAGCCAAAGAAACATGTATTAAAATACCTATTTAATCCATTTACATCACTCACATTCATAGAAAGTGTAGAGATACAAGAATGCAATAAATCACCATAGCATAAAACCCATCACATAACATGACCAACAATTATTTCCAAATAAATCATATAACTAGATATCATCATAGATCTATTGTCATCTCAAAATAACATCAATATGCAGATATGATAAACTGAACATCATATTAGCAAAGCATCTATGGTACTGAATCAAGTATAACATATGACCCTCAGGTCATCTCAATGTACATAAAAACAATAAGAGTAACAAGTGTCTCTCGAATCAAAATAGACAAGGTACAGACTACAAACACGAGAGGCACTACACTTCTATTGATTCTTCTTCTAATCTTTTGACCTCTAGTTTGTCTCTCTTTCTTAGACCTACTACATGTCTCACTATCCTTTTCTATTCTTGCATTTCCCTAACTCTAGGAAGACACATTTGACAGATACCTATTTGGCGGTACCTATAGCCCATCAAATGAGAGATATAGTTGAAGGAGAGAAATATTTTGTTATAAAATGAGCTAATATTGATGAAGTTGGCCTAAATTTATTGTTTAAGGTAAAGAGAAAGAAAGCATGTAATAAACTTATACCTCTTGAATCATGTCACTGTGTATGATCCTCATCAAAGGGGTATAGTTTCTTGCATCTGTAAATCATTTGTCTTAAGTTAGTTAAAAATTGCATGATATTTATGCTATAAAATGCATAGAACATAACATAAACAATATGCATACATTGTAATCATTGTATATTTTTTTGCCTCTAAAAAAAAAATATTATAAGTAATCAGCACCATGAATTGAGCATCATAACACATATTTACAACATGTGTATCATAAGTCACCAATGTTGTTATCATTAATCATAATAAAATATTAATCATGATAACTTATAACAACTTAAAAAATAATTCAATGAATAGATCAATAACTCTTACATTTTATTGATCATACCTATTTAATTTCTATTGATCATGTCATTGATCATCTTCTTTGTCCATCTCATCATCATGAATGTAAAGTTATAAGAAATTTATATCAGATTTCAAAATATGTTTTTAATATCAGTATAATGCTTATTGATGAACAATTTTATTTTTAGGTTCAAACTTAATGGAAATAGATATGATTTACTTCAAAATCTACGTATTTAATCTATAGTAACATAATAGAGATATTCTTCAAATTTTGATGCTTATGTTCCTATAGATATGCTTTTGCATTAATAGATTTTGATGCTTAGCAATATTGGGCAAATCAAAAATATATATGTCAAGGAAGGGTGTGAGAGTGAATGGGCATGTCTCTAAATGGAGACATGACCATTCACTCTCATACCTATCTGGTGTTTGACTATCATAGCCACTCGGTGATTATTTAGACATAACAAAAGTCTAATCATATATCGATAACTATAATGGTGGTGATTCAATCATAGCTCGATAATGATAATTATGTAGATCGATATAGGGCTAAATGAATAAGGATTAGAATATATCTCGATCATTAATGAGATATGATCTTAGATGAAAATACATATATGAACATCGGTCTTGATGTAGTGATCATCATATGTAGAATATGATTCAATTTGGATTATATCTATGTGTATATATATCAATATGTAGATCATATTAATATATATATAAATATGTGTACATATGTATAATCTCATATCATTGATCACACATATTGTCTAACTAAAGCTACATACTTTAACAATGAACATCATCATTATCACCATCATCATCACTATGACCATCATCATCATCATGATTATCACTATGACCATCATTGCCAATGTCATCATCATCTACTTTGTCCTCCACTTATTTGGTATCTTCTTCTTCAATCACATTATACTTTACTAGGCTTCCTCTTGGATCGTTTCTAATGAAAAATAACCAACCCAGTTTATGTGGAATGCCAAACTAAAACAATTGCCCACATTGTCTTGGAAGAACATAGGGCTCATTTCCAACTCACTCAAATGACCCTGTATTAATCATTATAAATCCATTATCATGTTTAATAATAGTTTTATTAGGATCATTTTGATTCAGTCATAGCCTATACCATTTGACAATGAATAGAACTAGTTTGAAGGAATTAAAGTTGCACTTAATTATATCATCCAAAATACCATAGTATCTATTTTCATATTGTTGAGGATGCATGTCATTTCTAGATGAAATATTAGTGACCTCAAAGACTATAGTTATCTCAGAATCAAGACTTTTCTTCACGTCGTCTAAGTTTTTTATATGAAATTTATGACCATTGTAGTACATAGCTTTGTGGTGTTTGACTTGTTATTTTTAAA
Organism: Cupressus sempervirens; assembly: GCA_028749045.1. Classification (NCBI taxonomy): domain Eukaryota; kingdom Viridiplantae; phylum Streptophyta; class Pinopsida; order Cupressales; family Cupressaceae; genus Cupressus; species Cupressus sempervirens. The sequence goes on from CM053785.1 coordinate 349,374,206, forward strand.
ACATGTCAAAATTATGCATCCATTTTTGAGTTGATATTAAACATATGGGTCATTGGCATAACATTGGAATCTCCATTATGAGGAGCTTCTTTAACCAATGAAGCAACACCTTCCCATATTAATGAGTGACCATTTTGATGAGATCATTCAATCTATACTATCATCCAATCAAGATTGTTAGCAATATACAAATGAACTGCATCCACTCATGAGTAACTATATAAAATAAATAGACCAATTAGAAATGACTTATATTGATGATGGATAAGAATTAATTAACTACAATAAAATCTTATAATTACCTCTCACTTTCCTCAATCTATCTTTTCCCATCAAGTACTCCTCTTCAAATCTATTAATGGAGTTGGGATCCCAAATGTGATCTACATGGATCTTTGTTAGAAATTTGAGAAGATTGATAAGTAGGAGATGATTTCCACAGCTGTGGAAATCATCTCCTACTTATCAATTGATGAGCTTAAGGGGCTTTCTAATGAATGGTTCATAAGGCACAACACTTGGTGAAGGTTTTGCAAATGGGGTTGCAAGCTTTGGGTTTAACTGTGGAGGAAACTCCGTAGTTAAGCGCGCTCAGGCTGGAGTAGTACTGGGATGGGTGACCTCCCGGGAAGTCCCGGTGCTTCACCCTTGTGAGCATCACCTAGATCCAATGAGTGCTAAGTGTTCCATTTATTCTCATGAGAGATGGATTCATGTTGAATCACTACTCATGTAACATGTGTCATCGAGTTTGACTCAAAATCACATAGTTAAATCCTGATATTCACATTACAATTTGAGAAGATATTTACTAATGTAAACCATGGTTTAGTATACCATATATCGCTCCACCATGGAATCCTTAAGACATGCTCTTTGCTGAACCAAGCCCTTCAAAAATTTCAAGTGCCTCTCAACCATCCACATTGACTTAGTTGGTATAGGTCTATTAAGATTAAACCACAAACAAAAATAACAATTACATACAAATATAAACAATATCAGAAAATATTGAATCACACAAAAGAGAACACAAGACACCAAGATTTAATGTGGTTCACCCAATCCCCAGGCTATGTTCACCAAACAACAAGTCCAATATTATTATGATCCAGTGATTACAACCTAATTACAATCTGTAATCACTTACATCTCAATATCTCTGCAAGAAGCAATTTTTGCATTGCATATTATAAATGATACCTAACCCTAAGCCTGGTTACAACATGTCACCACAAACTATGAAGTATGAAGTATGTACAATACTTCCTTGATCAGTCACCACAAACCAACAAGGTCCACACAATTTAATCTCCTCAACTAGATGTATGAAGTAGTGTTCTTGTGCATTGAAAAAAATTGAAGGTGGACACTTTTGCATCTCACAAAAAAGCTAAGGAAGTTTTCTCTTCCAATGTTTTATGTCTTTTTGATCAATTTCTTTATATGACAACCACTTAGAAGATATTCATCATGCAAAAACATATTAATGAGACTCTACAAAAAAATTACAAAAAAAGAAGAGCAAGATGTAAAAATAATATCTATAAAACAAATTAAAAAAATAACACTTCTAACCTCATGTATTTCCCAATATCATATATAACTTGTTTGACACTCATGTTGTTAAAGTTGTGTGGAAGAGATAGAGGTAAAATGTATTGCAATAATAATAAAATGATCTTTTCAATATATTATAAAATAAAACAATGTAAATTACATGATATTTTACAAATTTATTGTAAATAGAGAAGAACATGACTTACCTTGATAAAGGTATGAAAATCATGCATTTTTAACCCTAGCCCAAAATTACCTTTCTTTGATATGAGACTACTTATGTTTACAACAAATCTTGTGGAAAATTTAGTTTTTTTTTATGGCTTCAAATATGGCATCAGTTTGTTGCTACATTAATAACCAACAAATGACACTCGTATTAATCTGATTTATGTTGCTATTTGATTCAATGAAAAACTTTAATACATGATTGGATTCATGAATGCCATTACAAATTTTTACCAATTTTTCTTTGTCACGCCTTCCATCCAATATATTTCCATTGTGTCTCTATTACAATATTTCCAATATGCACAACATCAAACAAATACACAATTGGAAGGTGCTCATAGTACAAAAACATACTAAATTATCTAGGATAGCTTTTAAGTCATTTTGGAAGTTTCTCATAAATGCCTTGACAACCTTCACAGACATCAATCACATCATTAGTAAACAAAAGAAAATATTCAAATTTAAATTTCATACAAAAACCTACATCAAATGGAATTATATTACCTTGACGATTCATTCTATTGTATTCCAACTTTCATATGTGAGGTGTCATTCTTTGTGGCTTTGATTTTGTCTCTTCTTTTGCATTGAAAAGATCTTTTTTCAGTAATTTGATACTTATGATTTTTGTGGAGAAAGTTCCTATGCTCATCGAACACCATCTTTCCTAAACTTTTTGAATGACGAGATTTCATCTTTGGACCACAAATTGGACATGTAAATTTTCCCTTTGTCTAAAGACCTATGAGATCGTGTATAATTGGATGACATGTGTAGAAGATTCATAATTAGAATTATCATGTGCAACTTAAACATACAAGGAAAATGCGTTAGCACTATTACATATCAAAAATACACTATAACAGTTTTACAATATACTGCAAAAATGTGTAAGTCTAGGGGCATCATGTATTGTCCTTACAAGCATTGCATGAAATTGAAATTGTACTTCACCTATTGATCTAGAGATGTCATACATAGTGAGCCCATTCCATATCTCCAGCAACTCATAAATAAGGGGTTCAATATATACATTCATATCTTTCACTTGGTACTTACCTAGTTGAATGAATATAAAAAGACATAATTATTATGGTTATTTTGATAATGTGTCTATAAATTAATTTAGATGACTATAAAATGAAAAAAAACCTGGTATAATCATTACCAACATTATGTGCTCCCTCTTTATATACATCCAAGGAGGAATATTATTGCTAATAACAAAAATAAGCCAGACTAAGTAAACATATTTCATCTCTCCAAATGGGTTGACATTGTATGCTGCCAATGAAAGGTTCAGATTATGAGGTTCTTCTTTAAATAGTGGCCACCTATTTTGCAAGTCCTTAAATACAAAACTATCCATATGCATTCACATAATGTCATCTTGACTTCTATTGTGTGCATGGTAATCCATAAATTGTGCCAAGCTAGTGCACTTGAATAATCGTTGTAGATGTGGAATAATGAGAATGTATCGAAGAACCTTATGAGGAACCTTTTTGGTTATTTGATCTAATTGATATCTACTAATGTGATAATCAGGACATTTTTTTGAAAATTCATGTTGTTTATGATATATAATATGATCAATGGGGCATGCATGTATTGTTTGATACTATATTCCAATATCTTTCATAATGCTCAATAATTCTTAGTAAGAGCAGTCACCTCAACCAATGGAAAAAAATTTGTTAATATAAAGAATATTAATGGTATGCTAGCATAGAAGATGAAAAAATGTGCTATACCTTAGCATACTGAGATTTCTACATTGGATATACCATTCATAACCTTGAAGTTCACCAACAATAATACAATAGAGAGAAGCATTGTTTGGGAGCCTTGGTATAGGGCTTGTATTTTTTTTCAATTATAGGTATTATCAAGGTTCTCTTGATCTATTGACCTTATGGTAAAATCATTTGTCTATTAGTGACTTAACACTTAGTTAGTTATTTAAATTTGCTACCAAGCTCCATATGCAGAAAGAAGAGCCTCCTGAGCTTCACAATGTTTACCAAGCATCTGAGACAAAATGTAGTGTAAGTCATGTTTCACAATTGCTAACAAGCTAGTTATTTAGATTGTAGTGTTTATTGAGCTTTATAGAGACTACCAAGCCTTGTAGAGTCTACTGGGTTCATTAGCACAAACTATATAGGATATAGTGTTAACCAAGCTCTTTAGTGTTACCTGAGCTAATTAGTATTTATTGAGTTGGTAATGTTAACGAAGTGAATGAAGGTAGTATTGACCGAGCCATTCAGTGTCAACCAAGTCTACCAAGTTCTTCAGTATATGCTAAGTCATTCAATGCTAATTGAGTTCCTACTACTCTTAGTGATCAATGTGGACCATGCATTAGTGTCAAATGAATGCTAGATTTTTCTGAGTTGACAGTGTTGTTGGGTATTAGAACATTACCTGACTAGTCTTTAGAACTCAAGTTATAGCAATAAGCTGACTTAGTGAAGATTGATTAAATTAGGTGTTGTAGCTGATTCTAGAAGGTAATTTATTGGATTGGTATATATGTAATATATCTTTTCATATCCAATGTAACATTGAAATGAATTAAAAAAGAAGTAGTATGAGTGTGAATTAAGAAGGCTACAAGAAGTATAAGAAAAAGTAGTCTTATCTATCATAGTCAGGTGATCATTGTATTTCAAAGGAATCTAATTCAACAAATTGAGTTATAGATAAGAGATCAGCCACTAATTCATCCTAATAGGTGTATTAGCAAAATCCTCTAACAAGGTGGACTTAACAGTCTTTTCCAAATCTCCTAATAGAGTGCATACTTCATTGTATGTTGTAAATCCTTTCACAAGGTGGACCTAATAGTCCTTATTGCTCCAAATAGGGAAGATCACCAGAAGTGATCAATTGTAAGCATTAATAGGATAACTTTATATTGTAGTAATAAAGCTTGTGGGTATCATCCCCACCCCAATTTTACTTTCTATTTGGAAGGTTTTTGGGTTACCAAATATTGTGTCAAGTGTTATGAATGTTTTATTGCTTTCAATGTTTCATGCATGCAGTTCAATTAGATTATATTATGAAGGTTTAATTGGTGAATTAAAACATAAGTTTTATTGGTTCCTGATTCACCCCCTCTGCCTCTCAGTAACCTAGTCTATACTACATTTCCAACAATTGGTATCAGAGCATTGGTTCTCACATCAAAATTTTAGCAACTTGAGAAAAGATCAGAGACAATGGAAGTATATAGGATGGAGAAAGTTATAGAAAATGAAAAGTTGGATATGGAATTGGCCATGGAACAATTCAAGAAAATGAAGGAGCAACTCTCTCAATCCCTGAAAAGAAGAAAATATCTTGCAAAAAAAATTATGAATGATAATCCCTACATTGAAGAATGAATTGAAGACATTTATCAAGAAATAAGTTTAGATGAAGCTAATGCAGTAATCATAGATCTAGTTGAAAATAATCTTACTCTTCAAGAAGAAGTCAGAAAGCTGAAAAGAGAACAAAAAATTCAATCAGTCAGAATGTGTAACGTCATGGAACAAAAGGTCAAAACCAAAGAAGAAATAGAAGAAAAGGACAATGAAATTCAACAACTATCTCTTCAGCAAATAGATCTAATTGATCAACTCAATGATGCAAATCAAGAGCTTATAAAATTGAGGATAGAGAATGAAAGATTGTAGAATGATCTCAACATAGAGAAGAAAACCAATGACAGGATGATAAAATCTCAAGAAAGCATGAATAAATTGAATGAGCAAACTCAATTTAGACACAAAGGAAAAACTAGATTAGGATACAAAAAAGAAGGTGAATCATCTTAGCAAGGAGCTCAAAAGAACAAAAGGCTTACATGTAATCATTGTGAAAAGATAGGGCATACATAAAACAAGTGTTGGAGCAATGGAAAACCAAAGTTTAGTGGAAAGTGTTACAATTGCAATGAACTAGGACATAAAGCAAGTGAATGCATAGAGAAATATAAGTTTGAAGGAAAGTGATACAATTGCAACAAACAAGGGCACAAATCTTCAGAGTGCAAGACCAAGAAATGGAACCCGGTAGAACAAAAATTGCCAAAGCTATATTTGGTTGGGATTACAACACATGGTGCAGATGTCACTATTGTGGTGAGTATGGGTACATTGGATCAAATTGCATAAAACATTGCACGAGGAAGAGAGACACTACAAAGAGACATTTTGTATATACATAACTTGGACATCTTTCCAAGAAATGTATGAATCAAGAAAGAGTTGAAGATGAAAAGAAAGCAAAGGATCAAAATATCAAAATTCAAATGAGGTAGCAATGGGTAAGGAAATCTCTTGAGGATGCAAATTAGAGTAATGAAAGTGTTGACACCCAAGTCAATGAGTTGGGTGACTGAACCATTTCAACCTAGTTATTTATGGAGATTACTAGAACTATGATTTAGAATAATTTATCTCACATTAGTTCTAGATAGGAAGAAAAAGATCCATATCAACATCCCAAATGCAAAAGGATCACCAAGTTGGAATGATAACTGAAGTGATGTCTTAGATCTTACCAAGCATGTTTGGGTTGCAAGACCTAACCAAGCTTGGATATAAATGGCAAGATTGGAGTTCTCACAATCTTCAAGTTCCTTCCAAGCTTTGAGACCTTACTGAGTTGAGGGTATCTTCCAAGCATTGAAGACTTAGCCAAGTTGGATAGCCTATCACTAAGCCAAGTATTGTATGATACATTAATGGTGACTTGAAGACAAAATTTTGTTAAAAGGAAGAAATTGAAGGATTTTTATCACCGCTATTTTTTGAGAGCTAAGAGTGAAGAGCTTTCCAGAGCCCTGGAGTGATTCAGAGAAATTTCATCAAAGTTTACTCATGCATTTGAAGTATTATCTAGTAGTATGGTATCTGCCAACATCAAAGTGAAGAAAGGTTCATAAATGTTAGTCTGAGGAGTCGATTGTAAAGGCCCATGATTCAAATTAATTCCAATGATTGCAGAAGAACTTGACCTAGCTAGAGCTCAATCACAGATTCCTCCTAAGGTACTCCTAATTCATGATATTTGGTCATATTATCACTATTCTATCCAAGAGTTAGGAACCCTAGAAATTAACCATGAATATAATGAGATGTGTGTGGATGAGAATCTAAAACCTAAGCATAAGCACTTGGAAATCAAAGGTTTAACAAATATCCTACATATGCCAAGAGAATTTCAAGGAAAGTGGATTAGGTTTATTCTAAGCTGAGTTCATGACATGTATTTATGGTTTGATCAACCCATTCAGATCACCAAGAATATGATTCATAGAATCATAGGTTTGTTAATGCTTAACAAGGTAAAAACTACCAAAACCCTAGGTCAGATTGAACTTACAAAAAAGAATCTTGTTGAATGGGATGGGAGAGGCATGAAATTGAATAGAGTTATTGACATGGAGATCAAATTTGACATCCATGTTATTGCACACAAGATCTAAAGCTTGAGCTATTTGAACATTGTTATGTGTGAAGCTATTGACCTAGCTTACAAAGTTGTGAAGAACAACTTGTCTTTTGACCTTGCTGAGTTGCAATTCAATAAACTCAAGAAAAACATAAAGAGCATTCAATCATCAAATAATAATCCATGTAAGTTTCGATCTCTTTTGACTTGCTTATTCTTTTATGTACAAAATTTCTTTCCTTCCAAAGGTAATGTGGCATGGAAGAAGGACACACCCATTATGTATCTAATCAATGAATGCATAGCTGAAATGGGAGATAATTTTGGAGGAATTATGGATGCATATTTTGAAACTTTTAAGGAGAAAATGTAGAGTAGATACAAAATTCTAAAGAAACTAGTGGAAGATTATGAGAAAGATATTTATTTTCTTGTGGATTGTGACAAAGTTCACATCCAGGTAGTAAGGCTAAAAGTGGCATGGGTTAAACCTCTAGGATATGAGGTTAACATTGATGATACAAGGGATATAATTGAGGCCATTGTGAATGAGCTAGTGGACTCCAAGGCACCATATTTGGTACCTATGAGGAAGCCAATGCTAGGATTTCATTAGAGATCAAACTTCCCCAACTATGAAGAGAGGAAGGAAATAGATTGATAAAATCTTGAAGGAAACAAAGAAGTCCAACTCTCCTCTCCTACTAATAGAGGGCAAACGAGATGACATTGAAGGAAAGGAAGAAGTTGAGGAACCTACAAAGGAAGAAGAATCTAAAGAGGGGGAGCCACCCAAGGAGAAAGAGAATCTTATCATAACCAAACCTAAAAATTTCTCCCCTATTGTGTTCACAAGGTGATATGCAAAGTCCAGGAAGAAATTGAAATTGTAGAATGAAGATGAAGAAGAGGAAGTAGTCTTCAAGAGGTCTGGCCCTACCTTCCAAGAAAGACTAAAAAGACTGAATAATGGAGGAGGCATGGAAGATTGAAAATCACTCAAGTATGAAACAAGGACTAAACAAGAGCATAATCAAATTGAAGAAGCCCTAGTGGCTAAGATGGAAAAGTGGAAGTACTCCCCAAAGGAACTGACCAAGAAAATTCTTGATGTCTTATTGAAGGCAGTTGTACCAAAATGGAATAATGCATTAAACATTTCCAAGGACATCAAAGAACAAACCCTGAGACAACTTGTGTTGAGTCTATCTAATCAGGAAGCGAAGGAATCATTGAAGAAGAATGAAACAAAGCTTGCCCCTAAGTTCAATGCATTTTTGGTCCTATCAAAATACATGAATCTATTGTGAAATCTAACACAACTAGATGGAAGAACATCTATGGTCTGCATAAGCCTAGTGAGGAGGTTGTGCAAATAGATGATGAAAAAGATGATAAAAAAGATGTTGAGAAAGATGAGGAGGAAATAAATGATGATGAAATTGATAATTTGGATGAAGAGGTCAATAATAAAGAAGATGAAGAGGATCAAACTACTAGTGGAGACCTCCTTGAAATGTAGAGTATTCAAGACTTAGATCTAGAGAAGAAAGCAACAGAGGTGATGGCCTCTCTCCCATTCTCTTTGAGCAAAGACTTAGTTCAATCTAGCTTAGAGAAGGCCACTATCGAGTCAATTATGATAACCACTATTGTATCAAGCATCCAATTGACAATTGAAATTATCATACAATGTGCTATGTTGACAACTTCATCTACCGAGAAACAAGTTCCAGTTGTTACAACAATGGATCAAACTAAGTCATAGTCAACTTTAGTAAGTTTTCCTATTATAACTACTATTGATTCTATTTCTACTATATCAAGTGTAATGACAGTTGAGGTTAATCCTTAATTGAGCACTAAAGTTTTGAAGAAAGAAAAGGAAATTATTCCTTCTAATATTCGAGAAGAAAAGGGTAAAGAGGTAGAAACCTCTACTGGAGAAATTGATATAGAGGAGGCCATTGTAATACCAGATTGGGATCTTTCTAATCTGACTCCTAATCAAATGGATGCCCTTGGTGAGCTATGGAAGAAGAGGGCAAAACAACAAAATCTTAGAGAAGAGAAGAAAAAGAAAAACCAAGTTTTTGAAGATATTAAGAGCATATTTGTTGATGCACTAAGCACTGAGGTTGATGAAAATCAACCAATTTTGGATCAACTTGTTGAAGTAGTTCACAAGTATAATGAGGAAGTGAATGGACAAGAAAAACTTTTGTAGAGGGCAGAAATGAAGTTTAAGAACAAAGTCTTGGAGAAAGTAGCCCAGAAAATAGCCATTGATCAAGTAGAATTATATGCTATTCTTATTTCTTTTGAAGATTCTGTAAATAATGTTGTTACTTTATTTGTAAAGTTAAGTGATACATCAAATTTTACTAAGGAAATAAAGTATAAGATATCCAAGATAGACATTGATATGAAGGCAAGTACACATAAGTTGTCACTTGATCCTAGTAGTAGTTCTACACATTTTGTAAAAATTAGATATTTGATAGATCCTTAGGCAAACTTGTTGAGGGAAGAAGCCAGGATAAGGGCCACCCTAGCAAAAATATAGAGCATGATACTCCCTAACATGGATGCAATGCAAAAACATCGATCCATGACAAAATTTCCTCTATAGCTGATTGCATAATGGAACTATTAGCAGAGGTGTAGATAGTTTTGCATAGTTCAAAAGTTTTTCAAGAGTATTGGGAGAAGACAATGTCCATACTTTTGAAGTTACATAGTGATTTTCTTTCATATTTTGGCATTGCCTTGTAGTTATGCATTTTTGGCATTTGTGTCAAAAAGGGGGAGAATAGTATTATCATACACAAGGGGGAATGTAATATATATATATATATATATATATATATATATATATATATATATATACATATACACACGAGAAGGAAATATATGTACACTATGAAAGATGCATATACAAAACAAAAAATATGTTTACAATAACAATTTTAAAAAATAACAAAAATAGAGTCAGAGGTTACTGAGCAGCAACAACAAATAGTAGTCAAACTAAGTTACAGGTAGAGACATGTTGATAGGGGAACTTTTGACTTGAATTTTGAGTATTTAGTATTTTGGTATGATAAGTGTTTTTGTCACTAATGCCAAAGGTGGAGATTGTTGACCTTATGGTCAAATGATTTATCTATTAGTGACTTAATACTTAGTCAGTTGTTTACATTGTTATTTAGCTCCATATGCACAAAGAAGAGTCTCCCAAGCTTCACAATGTCTACCAAACATCTGAGATAGAATGCAATGTAAGTTATCTTTCACAATTGCTATCGAGCTAGTCATTCAGATTGTAGTGTTTGTTGAGCTTTGCAGAGTTTGTTGAGCCTTGTAGAGTCTATCGAGTTCATTGGTGTAAACCATATAGGATATAATGTTAACTAAATTTTTCAGTGTTACCCAAGATAATTAGTGTCTACCAAGCTGGTAGTGTTAATGAAGTGAATGAAGCTAGTGTTGACTGAGCCATTCAGTGTCAACTGATTCTACCAAGTTCTTTAGTATTCACTGAGTCACCCAATATTAACTGAGTTTCTACTACTCCAAGTGATCAATGTGGACCTGCATTAGTTTTAAATGAATTCCAAAGTTTCCCAAGTTGACAGTGTTTTCGAGTATCATAACATCATTTGAGTGGTCTTTAGAACTTGAGTTGCAATAGTAAGCTGATTTAGTGAAGATTGTTTGAAGGTGTTGTAGCTAACTCTAGAAGGTAATTTATTGGATTGTTATTTATGTAATATGCCTTTTCATATCCAACGTAACATCAAAATGATTTAAGAAAGAAGTAGTATGAGTGTGAATTAAGAAAGCTACAAAAAGTATAAGTAAAATTAAAGCCTTTGTTGACATTAAGGTCAGTTTGTCTATTAGTGACTAAACACTTAGCTGGTTTCATTGCTATCAAGCTCTATAGTTGCTACTGAGCTTATCATTCATCTAGCAGTGTTAACCAAGTACTTTAGTTTCTTCTAACCTAAATAGTTAGAATGTAGTTCATACCAAGCTTCACAATGTATATCAAGCATCTAAGATAGTTTATAGTATCACTTGAGCATAGCAAAGTCTACTGAGCTATCCAGTAGATGTGATGAAGAGCTTAGTGTTAACCAAGCTCTATAGTGTTAGCCAAGTATATCAGTGTCTACTAAGCTCACAGTTTTGACAAAGAGAATTCAATGTTGACTGAGTCATGCAGTGTCAACTAAGTGATTCAGTATCTACCGAGTTTCTCAGTGTTCACCAAGTCACATAGAGCTAACCAAGTTTGTGTTACTTTACGTGATCAGTATGGACTGAGCTTCAATGTCAATCGAGTTCCAGAGTATGCCAAGTGTTTTTCAAGTGTTGAAACATCATTGAGTTTGTCTTTTGAACCCAAGTTATAACAATGGGCCTAATTTATGAATTATGATGAATTTGGTATTGTAGCTAACTCCAGTAAGTAGTTAATTGGATTGATATATATGTAATGTATCGTATCATATCCAAATGTAATCAAGTATCAATAAAAGAAGGAAGAAGTAGATGAGTGCAAATTGAAGAAGGCTACAAGTAGTATAAGGGACAAAAGAGACTTATCTATCACAGTTAGGCGATCATTGCAATTCAAGGAATCTCATTCATCAAATTAAAGTTGTAGATTAGAGATTAGCCACTGATTCATTCTAATAGGTGCATCAGTCAAATCATTTAACTGGGTGGACTTAACTGTCTTTTGCTAAATCTCCTAATAGAGTGCATACTTCACTATATGTTTGTAAATCCTTTAACAAGGTGGACCTAATATTCTTTATTTCTCCTAATAGGGTAGATCAAAATTGGTCAATTGTAAGCCTTAATAGGCCAACTTTATACTATAGTACTAAAGCTTGTGGGTATCATCCGCACCCTAGTTTTAGTTTCTATTAGGAAGGTTTTTGGGTCACCATATCTTGTGTCAAAGTGTTATGAATGTTTTATTGTTTTCATTCTTTTATGCATGCCATTAGATCAGAATAATATATGAAGAATTAATTGGTGAAGTGAGTTAAAGTTTTATTGGTTCCTAATTCACCCCTCCCCTCTCAGTAAACTAGCCTACCTTATATTTCCAACAATTGGTATCAGAGCATTTGGTTCTCTTTTAGCAGCTTGGGAAAATATTAGAGGCAATGAAGGTATTCATAGTAGAAAAGGCTATTAAGAATGAAAAATTGGATCTAGAATTAGCTGTTGGACAACTCAAGAAAGAAAAGGATAAACTCTCTCAATCATTGCAAAGAAGGAAAGATCTTGCAACACAAATGGATGAAAATCTCTACATTAAAGAAAGAATTGAAGACTTATGCCCAAAAATAAATTTAGATGAAGCTGACAGTAATCCAAGACCTATTAGAGAGGAATCTCATTGTTCAAGAAGAAGTTAGAAAGCTAAAAAGAGAGCAAGAAATCTAATTAGTCAGATTATGTGAAGTCACGAAACAAAAGGACAAAGACAAAGAAGAGATAGAATAAAAAGATAATGAAATTCAACAACTATCCCTTCAACAAATAGACCTTATTGATCAAGTCAATGATGCAAATCAAGAGCTTATCAATCTAAGGATAGAGAATGAAAGACTACATAATGATCTTAGCATGGAAAAGAAAACCAATGAGAGAATGATGAAATCTCAAGAAAGCATGAATCAGTTGAATGAGAAAACTCAATACAGACACAAACACAAAGTTGGATTAGGATATACAAAAGAAGGTGAATCATCTCAGCAAGGAGCTCAAAAGAAAAAAAGACCTACTTGCAATCATTATGGTAAGATAGGTCATACATCAAATAAGTGTTGGAGCAATGGTAAAGAAAAATTCAATGGAAAGTGTTACAACTGTAATAAGCATGGACATAGAGAAAGTGAATGAATAGAGAAGCCTAAGTTTTAAGGAAGGTATCACAATTGCAAAAAAAAAGGACACAACTCTTCAAAATGCAAAACCAAGAAGTGGAACTCATCAAAGAAAATTGTGAAAGAAATACTTGGTTGGCATTACAAAACATGGTGTAGATGTCACTACTATGGTGAGTTTGGGCATGTTGGAGAAAATTGTGTAAAACATCACATGAGGAAAAGAGACACTATAAAGAGATGTTTTGTTTGTATAGAACTTGGGAATCTTGCCAAGAACTATATGAATAGAGGTAGAATTGAAGATGATAATAAAGCTAAAGATGACAACATCAGAAAACAAATGAGACAATAATGGGTGCATATATCTCCAAACAATGCAAACCAAAGTCATGAAGTTGTTGACACCCAAGTCAATGAGTTGGGTGGCTCAACCATTTTAACTTAGTTCCCTATGGAGATCACTAGAACTATGATTCATAAGAATTCATCTAACATTAGTTCTAGCTAGCAAGTAAAAATATCCATATTAACATTTAAGGTGCACGAGGATCACTGAGTGATGATGGAAGTTCAAAACCTTATCGACCAAGGTTGGGTTGTAAGACCTTATTGAGAAAGGCAAGGTTGCATATCTTTTTCAAGATGCAGATGTTGAGTTGGTGACTCTACTAAGTGTTTCAATGATTGAAGTGTCTAACACTTCATCTGACAAGCAACAAGTCTTTCCAACATCAGGCTTGACCGAGCAACAACAAGGCATTCTTGTTGTCAATGACATTTCTATTGTTAGTACATTTGTTGCTATTCCTACTTTTTCAATTGTTGTTTCCACTATGGCTAGTGCAATGATAGTTGAGACTCAGTCTCGACCAAGCACTGAAGTTTTGAATAAAGGAAAAGACATTGTTCATTATGTTATTCCAACAAAAAAAAAAGTAAAGAGGAAGAAATTGATCTAGATGAAGACATTGTTATTCCAAATTAGGATACCTTTAACCTCACTCCTTAAGAAATTGATACCCTTGGAGAACTTTGGAAAAAAGGGCTAAGCAACATAAGCTTAGAGAAGAGAGGAAAAAGAAAAATCAAATCCTTGAAGACATCAAGAACATATTTGTATGTGCTTTGAGCATTGAGGTTGATGGGAAATAACCTATTCTAGATTAGTTAGTTGAAATTGTCTACAAGTACAATGAAGAACTGAATAGACAAGAAAAACTATTGCAAAAAGTAGAGAGAAAATTTGAAAATAATGTTTTGGAGCAAGTAGCATAGAAGATTTCTATTGATCAAGTAGAACTATCTATTATTCTTCTATGCTAGAAACACCTGTCAGTAATGTTGTTTCTTTATTTGTCAAGTTCAGTGACACGTCTATCTTTGCAAGAAAAATAAAGGATAAATTATCCAAGATAGATGAGGATATGAAGGAAAGTGCACATCCATTGTCACTTGATCCTAGTTGTAGCTCTGCACACTTTACAAAGATCAAATACCTGACATATCTCCACATGATTGTTAAGGGAAAAAGCTAGAATTAGGGCTACACTTGCAAAAATTCAAAGCATGATTCTTCCAAACATGGATGCACTAAAAAATCACATTGTACATGAAAATACACTCATCCATGACAATAAAATCTCCATAACTAACCATATAATGGAACTTTCAACAGAAGTTTAGATAGTCTTGCATGCATCCAAGGTATTGCAAGAGAATTGGAGCAAGACCATGACAATCTTTTTAAACGTACATAGTGATTTCTTATCATATTTTGGTATTAACTTGTAAATATTTTGCACCTTTGGCATTTATGTCAAAAAGGGGGAGAATACTATTGATAAAGGGGAAGAAGATTATTTGTATAGAAAATGTTATCATACTCCAGATATATGTATAGGAGAGATATATGTATGGGGGAGTAGTAATATGGAATAGATGTACAAATTAGCAGAAAATATGTCTACAAAAGAAATTTTGAAAAATCAAAAAAATAGAGTAATTTATCAAGCTACAACAACAGTAAGTCAAAACCGAGTTGAAGACATGAAATGTTGATAAAGGAAGTTTTTGACTTGCAATTTTTAGAAATAAGATTTTTTGTATGATAAGTGTTTTTGTCACTAATGCCAAAGGGGGAGATTTTTGACATTAAGGTCAATTTTTCTATTAGTGACTTAACGCTTAGTGAGTTATTTGCATTGCTACTAAGCTCTAAAATTGCTACCAAGCTTATCATTCATGTAGAGTGTTAATCAAGTGTTTTAGTTACTACTAAGCTAGACAGTCAGAATGTAGTTCATACCAAGATTCACAATGTCTACCGAGCATCTGAGACAATTTATAGTAATGTCTGAGAATAGAAGAGTCTTCTAAGCTATCCAATAGAAGTGATGAAGATCTTAGTGTTAACTGAGCTTTGTAGTGTTAACCAAGTATATTAGTGTCTACAGAGCTTGCAGTGTTAACAAAGAGAATTCAGTGTTAATAGAGTCATGTAGTGTCAACTGAGTGATTTATTATCTATCAAGTTTCTCAGTGTTTACTGAGTCACACATTGCTAACTGAGTTCATATTACTTGAAGTGATTAGTATGGACCGAGCTTCTATGTCAACTGAGATTATGTCGAGTGTTGACAGTGTTTTCCAAGTGATAGAACATCATTGAGTTTTTCTTCTAAACTTGAGTTATAGCAATGGGATACCTTTGTTAATTACGATTAATTTGGTATTGTAGCTAACTCCAGTAAGTAGTTAATTGGATTGATATATATGTAATGTATTGTATCATATCCAAATGTAACCAAGTATCAATCAAAGAAGGAAGAAGCAGATAAGTGCAAATTGAAGAAGGCTACAAGAAGTATAAGGGGCATCAGAGACTTATGTATCACAATTAGGTGATCATTCCAATTCAAGGAATCTTATTCAACAAATCAAAGTTAATGATTAGAGATCAACCACTGATTCATTCTAACAGGTTAATCAATCAAATCCTTTAACCAGGTAGACTTAATAGTCTTTTTCTAAATCTCCTAATAGAGTGTGTACTTCACCGTATGTTTTTAAATCCTTTAACAAGGTGGACCTCATACTCCTTATTGCTCCTAATAGGGAAAATCACTAGAAGTGGTCAATTGTAAGCATTAATAGGCCGACTTTATACTACAGTACTAAAGCTTGTGGGTATCATTTGCACCTTAGTTTTACTTTCTATTTGGAAGGTTTCTGGGTCACCATATCTTTTGTCAAAGTGTTATGAATGTTTTATTGCTTTCATTCTTTCATGCATGTAATTAGATTAGAATAATATATGAAGGATTAATTGGTGAAGTCAGTTAAAGTTTTATTGGTTCCTTATTCACCCCTCTCCTCTCAGTAACCTAGCCTACCTTATATTTCCAACAATCTTATCTATCATAGTTAGGTGATCATTGTATTCCAAAGGAATCTCATTCAACAAACCAAGTTTTAGATCAAAGATCAGCCACTGATTCATCCTAACAGGCACATTAGCCAAATCCTCTAACAATGTGGACTTAACAATCTTTTCCAAATCTCCTTATAGAGTGCATACTTCATTGTATGTTGTAAATCATTTCACAAGGTGGACCTACTAGTCCTTATTGTTCCTAACATATCTAATCACCAAAAGTGATCAATTGTAAGCTTTAATAGGCTAACTTTATATTGCAATAATAAAGCTTGTGGGTATCATCCCCACACCAATTTTACCTTCTATTTGGAAGGTTTCTAGGTTACCAAATATTGTGTTAAGTGTTATGAATATTTTATTGCTTTTAGTATTTCATGCATGCAGTTAGATCAAGATTATATTGTGAAGGTTTAATTGGTGAATTAAAGTATAAGTTTTATTGGTTCTGGATTCACCCCCTCCCCCTCTCAGTAACCCATTCTATACTACATTTCCAACATCATTATCATCATTAGATGCATTACTATCATCTTCTTCATCATTTTCATTAGTTTCTCTAGTAACATCTTCTTCAATCTTATTCTCTAGCACATTATTAGTTGTGCCAATACCAACATGTTCGATTGTGTTCTCTACCTCAGGATTATCTTCTTCCATGGGATAATTACCTTCTTCTTTGATATTCACACCTCCATGTTCCACTAGCTGGAAATCCACATTCACCAAATAAAAAAACCATTTCTCCCTTTAATTTGATCATGTTGTGTACAATGTCTTTGAGCTGTTGTGATTAGAATTCTTTGATTCTTTAATCCCTTTCATTTTTTGCAAGGACAATAACATTTTCCATCACCTTTTCCTTTGAATTGAGACTACAATCTAGCAATTGTTGCCTTATTTTGTTTTGGGTTCATATTGTTAGGCATGGACTTTCTTCATAGGCAAATATTTAAACTATAAATTATATCAAACATAAACATACAAGAAATAGTAGTATCTTCTATATAATAAAAAATAATAAAATAACTAAATATTACTATCTCTTTAGTATAGGTGACATCTAAACAAATCATATATATATATATATATATATGTATATATATATAAGAAAAGATTTCATTAAAAAAATATCATTTTAGAGACATAGATCAAAAGGGTGCAACAAGAGACAAAATGTATATTCATTGTTGAATCCTAAATAAATGAATGACTAGAAAATCTAGGTGGGGGCATAATTTGTAAATTAATCAATTTAACAACTTTTAGTTTCCCTTCCATTCCCCCAACTCAACAATATATTCCATTGCATAGCCCCTTAGTTTGTCTTTATCATTGATTTATGTGTATGTAAAGAGGACACAGTGAAGAGCCCCCTAAGAAAGATTCTCCAAAATGTTGGGCACAAAGAACCATTGTAGTTCAATTAAATAGAGATTAGTAAAGGGCATAAATTTATATTTGAGATTATGTTATAGAATTCCTCTAAGTGGTTCTAATATTTGGTCAAATAGAAATTAAAAACTTAGTGTATACAATGCACTGCAAACTCTTTAGAATGAATATGGTCCCTACATATCAATAATAAACACCAATGCAACATGGCTTTAAGACAAGTAGAAAGTAAAATATTGAAAAGGAAATAAGCTAGGGAGGAATTCAATTAGATGGTGATATTCAATAGTGTACTTTTTTATGTTTTGGGGAGGTAGAAGAGCTAGATAAGGCAATAGAAGGAGCTATGTAAAAAATATTTCCTTCTTTTTAAGTTTCTAACAATGAACTTTTTACATACATTGAGCTCTAACCTTGGAAAGAAAAAGAGTGGGGGTTGAAGGGGATAATTTAGATACACAATTCTATATGTGATATGGAGAGGACAAATCCCTCTCCAACTCTCATATTTGAAGGGTTTTCTAATGACTATATAGTTGGAGAGTTTGAATGAAAGAGAGAAAATGAATCCGAAATAGGGGATTACAAGTGATAAGGATTTAAATATCGATAAGTAGCAAAACAATTCCATGAAAAGTCATATTGTGATATTCCTTAAGAATCAAATATGTATTTTTTGAGTCAAACATATTGACCTTTGAGTTTGAATTGAAAACTACACTATTGAATGTTGATAGAAACATTTGAATTTAATTTTCATTAAAAATAATTGCAATATTATTCAAGCTCTATTTTGCAAATTGATATAGCACATTGAATCATAAATGTATGGTATTTTAATCAATAACACCTAGGCTCTTTACCATGATAAAGGGAGGTATAAATGAAGAAAAATAAGGGATAGGTATTTAACATAGATGGTGAACTCATTCCATTGCATATTGGATGAACATAAAATAAATACCCTTGAATACATCAAAGCATATCATAAACCTCTTCAAAAAAGGAAAAACAGTAAAGTGATTAAATGATAATTTGTTATTGGAGATAGTACTTTACGATAATCAGCATAATGTTAATGCTCTACATGGTGAGAAAAGAAAGTCTAGTCCAAATTGGCTTTTATCTTGCATTATCGTGGAATCCTATGGAATTGTTGCATACACAATAGCTAAAATGGATGGTATACCACTTAAAGATCCTATATATGGACTACACTTGTATTGATAGTATGTTTAGCCTTATCTTTTCATTTGTCTTCTTCTTTTCTTATCCACATATTTTTTTGTGCTTGTATTTTCCTTAAATTTAAAGCATTGTGTGTTCTTTCATATCTTTCTTCATTCCTGACAGAAATATTTCACATTTGGGTCTTGAATATTATGTGCAATATATTAACTATTTATGATTAAGGTATTACTTAGAGGATATTGAAACATGTCATCTTTTAATTCAATCATATACTATAGTAGATTCAAATTTAAGGACATGTTAATATATTCTATATAACTATTCATTTATTTCATCAAATGTTTAGTAATTTAATTATTATGATATTTTTCACATGAAAATCAATCAAAGAGATATTATAAGAAGAAATAAAGATGAAACATCACCAACACACACACACACAAAGAACATTTGGGTCATAGTCAATACTAGACAAAATATGCCCTATATATTGAAACATGCATTGTCTATACATCTACCATGTGCTCCTCTATAGAGTGTGACTCCTTGATCTCTAAGATCCTCGATGGGAAGAAGATGCTTGATGTCTATTGGATGGCCTTTAGGATGTCATGGATTATTAATGTCTCCTTAATGAGATTATCTCTCATAGACCTTGTATCTTACCTATATCTCTTTTATCTCATTTTCAACCTCTTTCAATCATCTCTTGAGTCACTCAATATCTCTCCTCAACCATAACTCTAATGCAATTGATGAGAAATATGCCTATATTTGTTGAGATCTAGTGTCTTATATTTGAATTATGACGTGGATGATACCCTCAATGTTATATTTATGTCCCTTAATATGTCATTAAAAAAGAATATTCATCCCTTAACATCAACTATAACATGTATATTCTTAATATATACCACATACATTTTCATACATATTTATCTTGTTGTGCCCTTGTGATCTATGTCTCTGTTATGCCCTAGTTGTGATCTATGTCTCTGATGTTCCCTAGTTGTGATCTATGTTTATTTTGTGCTCTTGTGATCTATGTCTCCATTGTGCCCTTGTGATCTATCTCTCTATCTTTCTTTCATTTTTTCTGTTGTGCTCGAATTCAAAAGCTCTTTAATTCATGACCTCCAATCACACTTGTAGCTCCAGCGGTTGAGGAGATGGATTTCTCTTTGAGCATCCATATCTAAGATTGACATTGATATACTGGTCAATTGAAATCTAGCCTTAAGGAACTTCTTTAATAGGAGCAAACAATGATCATTCAACATGTATACAAGATGGAATGAATACTAAAAACTATTACTTTTACTTAATGCTAAATGAATGTATGGATGGAAAATTTTGGTGGGGGAAGAGTTTATAACATAATTAATCAAAATTTAATGACTTTATTTTCCCTTTCATTCTCCAAAAATGGCCATAAGAATGGAAGTTGAAACTCTCACTTAAGTCAAGTCACACTAGTCATGGTTTTCCTGGCTTGAGAATTGGATGCAAAAACCCTCTCGCGTACTTGTAATCTAACGAATACAAAATGAAATGTTTAATTTTATTTTTTCTTTCTTAATATCCTGACAATGTCAAAATTTTGATAATAAACTTAAGTGTTGTCAAAATTTGGACCACAAATTTAAGTGTCATCAGAATTTTGATCTTATTGGGAGCATAATTTTTTTTTAAAGTGAATTTGACAAGCCAAATTGTCTTGTTGTCAAGAATTTTGGTAAAAAATGGAGGCCTAATGTGCTAGTGATGTGAATATGCCTTTCATTTAGGATGACTTGGTACAAATATCAATAGAGGTATTATTAAACTTTTACCAAAGGGGGGTGACAAGTCTTAGGTGAAGAACTGGAGAGCAATAACTCTTCTAAACGTGTCTTACAAGATTGTGGCCAAAGTGGTTGTTAGAAGGATTGGAGGAATCTTGAATGAATTCATTTCACCTACACAAACATGATTCATTAAGGGGAGGTTAATTCTTGAAAACATTATTACTAGTTGGGAAGCAATGTGTTTGGTTAAGAATGATTATTAAAATACAGTGATGGTTTTGTTAGACTTTGAAAAATCCGATGATAGAATATAATGGCCTTTTGTTATGGGTATGCTTGAATATTTTGGTTTTCCCTCTTATTTTTGCAAGTGGATTGACATTCTTCTTAAGGACTCGTCACAATCACAGACGTGAATGGTGAGCTCATTGAAAATATTATTTTGCAAAGGTCTAGAAGGAATGGATACCCAATTTCTCCCTCTCTTTTTCAAATTTTTGTTGATGCATTGTACTACATTCTTAGGTCTTCTCAGTTAGGATCCCCAGTTAGGGGCATTACCTTGACCAATAAAGAGGTGTTATTTAATGCTCAGTTTGTTGATGATATTGCTTGATTTATCTTATTGGATGAAGACAACTTTGATAACATGTTTCACAGGCTTTAGTTCTTTTTTGTGGTCTCTTGAGCTAAATTCGTCCCACATAAGTCCTCCATTATTGGATGTTCTCCCTCTCCCCCAAAATGTCTTGTGAGAAAAGGGTGGTAGTGGATGGGGCCA
>CM053785.1:350665952-350913452 GCA_028749045.1 Cupressus sempervirens
AAAAGGGAGTTAGTCTATTTGGGATTTGTTATATCACCTGAAGGTCTCAAAATAGATCCAGAGAAGGTAAAAGCCATCTTGGAATGACCTACTCCAAGGTCTGCTACTAAGGTAAGATCATTTCATGGTCTGGTTAGGTTTTACATGAAGTTTATTAAGAATTTCAGTGGCATATGTGCACCCCTAACTGATACAATAAGAGGGGATAGAAAAGAGTTCAAATGGACTGCAGCAGCTGCGAGAAGTTTTGAATTGCTGAAGAAGAAGGTGACTGAACAGCCTGTGTTGGCACTTCCAAATTTTAGAAAAGTATTCCAGGTGGATTGTGATGCTAGTGGTAGCGCTATTGGGGTTGTATTAAGCCAAGAAGGCATTACAGTACCTAAATAGCCAAGGTAAATTGAATCAAAGGCATATGAAGTGGGTAGAATTCTTGCAAAGCTATACATTTGTGTTGAAGCATAGAAGTGGAAAATCTAACAGGGTTGCAGATGCACTAAGTAGGAGACAGTTGTTGCTTACAACAATGTAGGTTGAAGTAGTTGGGTTTGATGAACTCAAGAATTTGTACCCCGAGGATCCTGATTTTGCTGAAGCATGGAAAGCTTGTAAAGAACCTGTTGATGTAGATAGGACCAAGTGGTTAGACTATTTGATTCAAGATGGCATGTTGCTCAAAGGTAGTCAATTGTGCATTCCAAGGAGTATAGTTTCTGACAGAGATACTAAATTTGTGGGGTATTTCTGGAGGACATTGTGGAAGAAGTTGAGAACAGACTTGGAATTCAGTTCCACGCATCACCCACAGTCTGATGGCCAAACAGAAGTGGTAAATAGAAGTCTGGGCAATTTGCTGAGATGTTTAGTTGGAGATAAGCCCAAGGGATGGGATTTGATTCTACCACAGGCAGAGTTTGCTTATAATAACTCTGTAAATAGGAGTACTGGAAAATCACCATTTCAAATTGTATATGGGAATAGCCCAAGGACTGCACCAGAATTGAGGAAGATAGAACAAGGAGAGAGGACAAGTGCTGAAGCTGAGGAATTTGCTGAACACATCAAGCGTCTACATGAGGAGGTTCAAGCACACATTATCAAGATGAATCAAGAGTATAAAGCTAGGGCTGATCAAAGGAGAAGACATAAGGAATTTCAAGTAGGGGATCTAGTCATGGTGCACTTACGAAAAGAAAGATTTCCAGTTGGTACTTACAACAAGCTGAAAATGAAGAAATTTGGCCCCTGTAAAGTTTTGAAGAAACATAACTCAGGAAATGCATATGAGGTGGAGCTGCCAGATGGTATTGACATTTCTCCCATTTTCAACATTGCAGATTTAACAGAGTATCATGATGATGGTGCAGATGAGGAGCTGGTTTTAGAGCCATGTCCAATTCCTACTTCTAAGAAGGAGGAGATAGAAGACATTCTAGATCATCGTGTGGGTAGGAGTACCAGAAACAGGCAGTATGAAGAGTATTTGGTCAAATGGAAAGGACGGCCGATCGAGGACTCAACTTGGATTTCAGCAACTGAGGTTTCCCATTTGGGATTTTCTCTACCATCCATAAAGTGACAGGGTCACTTTTCAATCTACCTTGGGTGTCTGATGCAGGAGCATCCAGAGGTATAAGGGTAATCCTGTGTCACCCAAAAAAATGTACTTAGACTTAGTTTCTGTTTCATGTCTTTACATTTTCGGATACCCATTTGGCTCAAATAAAGGTTCCAACTCTCATAGTTCAACTATCAGTGCGTTTGAAAATCTCAAAAAAATAGGAGCATGTATTTGGGCCATCATTTCGGTAAACTAGAAGGCGTGAATTGGCTAGATGAATGTAATCATGATTTAGAGCATTCCAAAAAAAGAATCAGGTCAATAGGCCCCACGGTTTGAAAGTTATTGTAGTTTTTCGGGTTTTGGAGACCTCCTAAGAATGCTTCAAAGTCAGGTTTGGGGCATTAAATAACCTCGAAAAGGGTCAAAAAATGGGGGACACATGAAGCTTTTCCATAGGGCTATAGAGCGCTTCGAGAGCTTTCCGAAAATGTAAACGGTTCGTCAATCGGAGCTACGGTTCAAAAGTTATGCCTCCCGAAAGTTCGGTTACCATTTCTGGATTCTTCTAGATTTGCACCGACTTCTAACGTAGCTTTCAGAACCTTCTATTTAGTTGGTGGACGCTTACTAGCACTTTCTAGAATGTACTCCTAGTCCTTAACCCTCTGGGGTCTATTTAAGGAAATTTTCGGCATTGTAAAAGGCAGTTCAGAGTGGAGTTTGAGAGGAGGGACTAAAAGGAGAAATCATCTCCAGATTTATGCTATTGTAAGCCCTTAGGGCATGTTTTGAAGCTTAGTTTCTCTGCACTATTTGTACTAGCTTATTTTCTCAGTTAATATAATTTTCCCTTTCTGTTGGTTCCATTTTGTTCTTGGGTTGTGTCCCCATCAATATGTATATATATATATATATATGTGTGTGTGTGTGTGTGTGTGTGTATATATATATACATATGTACATATACATGTATATGTACATATGTACATATACATGTATATGTATATATATATATCTATATATTTATAACTAAATCAAATGATAGATTGGAAAAGTGTGTTATTAACTCAAAAATATTATCAAGAATGATGTTCAAGCAAAGAACAATACACACAATTAAACAAAGGACAATACACATGATTAATGTGTTTTTTGATAAATTTTCTAAGGACTCTATCGTAGATTACAATAGATACCAACATTGACATGGTCACAAAATATATGAGGGAGATATAGGGTATTTCAAAGTGAGGGCTCATGTTTATGATGAGGACAGTGAGCTAGCACGTGCGCGCACGCGCACGCGCACACACATACACACACACACACACACACACACACACACACACACACACACACAGAGAAGAGAGAGAGAGAGAGAGAGAGAGAGAGAGAGAGAGAGAGAGAGAGAGAGAGAGAGAGAGAGAGCATAAAAATGTAGAAAGCTAGCTAAGTTATTAATCAATGTCTCATCTATCATTTTGATAATAGATCACAGTTATTATGATTTCAAACTTGGACTAAAATATTAAGACACAATCAAATCTATAAATAACATCTATTTATATTATGAATTAAGAAACATCATATTGTTAACCTGAGATAGGTTATGTTATAGACAAAAATCTATAATCACACAAACATATACATGAATGATGTTATTATATTTCTAGAAATATAAGCAACACCAAACAAGTTGTTTGATGTGTTTAGGCTCATCATGTTGTTTGATGTATTTTTCTTTGGACTCAATAAGGTCACGTGGACCAAGAGTCAAGTCTATGAGTTAACCACTAGTCAAAGGCTCTAAGGAAACTCTTCAATAACTTCCATCAATATTTCAAACTACTCCTGTACCATAATCATCATTAACCATTTCAACTTAATATTTTTAAATGATTATTATTCTTAACATTTGGAACTACTCTACAATAATCACCATTTAGTAGTTATGAGATGATCAAACAAGAGGAAATAGTTGAGAGCTTAGATTGACACAATTTTCAAATGATCGTATCAAATGAAATGGGTGTGTGAGTAGAAAGAAACTAGAAAGACATTGTGTAGAGATGAAGGTATGAAATGGATGATTTTGGAGTACTCAATATAGACACTAAACATATAGTATTCACATATCATCATTCGAGATTAAATGGGTGTGTGGGATTATACACATAGTGAACAATAAATGGGGGAATTGAACATACCAAGGAGGTCCCAAGGCTCACACTTTTTGAGATCCACTTCAACAATGACCCTTCTTGTGAAACTATTTTCTAAAACCTTTCTCATGAGATAATGTGTTATGTTCTCTTCATTGGTGGGATGGAACCTGAAGCCAAGAGGTAGTTGTGCATCATTGTTATCATGACTGTAACCAAATTTAAGAGCCTCCATTATTGAATTCTCTTCTCAATCTACCCACTTAGCCTTTTGCAAAATCTGATTTGTGGGTTGTGGGGAGATGTTATGTTGACTTCTTATATGGGTGTTAGGAGAGGTGAAAAAACAAGATGAGATGGGATGTGTGGAGAGGCAGATATTGAAGATGAATATGGATGAAAGTAAGTGAATATGTGTATTGTCAGTAAAGGTAGAAAGTAAGTGAATGCAAAATTAGGTCACAAGTGAACATAAAGGAGTTTGTAGGGTTGTAGCTAAGATCGAGAAATGATTATTTTGGATTGCATATTATATGTAAAGAGAAGAGAGCAAAATGTCTACTGTCTGAAAACCACATCAAATCCATGTGTAAGGAACTGTATTGTTCAATGCCTGGTCATTCATAACTATTCATATTCTTACCCATCATGGAAAAATCTTAGCTATTTCTCATCAAAGCCCAACTAGCTTTATGAATCAAAACCCCATAAACCAAAATTAAAAAACAACCATAATCAAGGTTAACGAATATAGGAAATGAAAATATGAATGCCATGTGAATGGGCATGTTGTACAGTAGGGGCAGGGGGTTGTGTTTGTAGTATAACTTAGTACTAGTGGGAAGTTATCTCAAAAAGATTGGGGCCACAAATTGTGTTGCTAAAATGTGACAAGAGCTATAATGTCCTTAGGGTGTAATTGATGGTGTTTTTGCACAGATTTTTAGTGGTTTGAAGAAATTTCATTTTTAAATAAAATAAGGTTTCAATCTAGGAAAAAAAAATTTTAAATCACATAAATCAAGTTTCAAACAATTTCATTTTTTAATAAAATAAATCAAGTTTCAAACAATTTCATTTTTTAATCAAATAAATCAAGTTTCAAACAATTTTGTTTTTAAATCATATAAACTTGAAGCAGTGCGCACACATCCTTACCTAGGTAGTGTCGATGATATGTGGGCTTGCAACATTGAGTGACATGCATGAAAACTTGGTGCTCAAACCCCACACTGGCCAAAATGTACCTTTCATGTGCGAACAACTATGAAAATGAATTTTTTTGTCTTTCTTTTATAATGTTAGTGTGTAACTGTCAAAATTTTGACAACCATGTAATAAGTAGTTGATATTCTAATGATATCAAGTGGTGATTGGAAAAAATGTGCTTTGTTGTAGTAAATGGATGTCAAAAACTACGGCCAAATGTAGTAGTGTATCTTCTCGAGAAAAATCTTTTAAATGAACTTGCACGTAGATAAACTCAAATCTCTGTAAGATCTTGGTCTTTGTGTGTACCCAAATCTTAATTGTGCATTCAAATTAAGCTTTGGGTACACAATGTCACCAAAACCATACAATAATTTGAGTTTAGATGTGTATAATTTCATTTGAAATATTTTTCTAAGGAAGATAATTGGTTGCCTAAGAGAAGCCTCCAATTATTGTGCAATAAGTGTGATTGAAATTCAGGATTATGAGTATACATTTAACTATACCAAAGTATGCAAATTTTGAGGTCAAGACTAAACTAATGTAGGATTTCTCTAGGTAATATACACTCATATTCTTCTTGCTTCTATATCATGCAAATATATTTTGATGAATTGGTTTTCACATTTTTTTGGGAAATTGTTTTTCAAAGCTCTTTTATTTCTATCATAGCTTCCTGTAGCTTATAGATTGATATTGTAGCAAATGCTCTTTTTATGAGATAAAATAGTTCTTGGGTGTATCCAATATTTTGAACATGGATTTTTCTGAAAGATGACATTTGTTACTAATTCTCTATTTGGATGAATCAATTTTTCTAGTTAAGTTTTATGATTTTAAAAAAAAGAATTACATTTCAAGTGACTAGGTTTATAATGTGATGGTCAAATGTGTTGTACTTTAAAATCATAAAGTTGGGACATAGGGATAAACAAAGATGGAAGTAAACACATGATGAGGAAGAAAGAGGGAGATACAAATATTGAGATATAAGAAGTGAAGAGAGTGGGGGATACTCAGTAGAAATATGTAGAGATAATGAGACAAATACATAGAGATATAGTATAATGTTTCATTCATTTTAATATACCTAATCTTGTTTTTATTTCAAAGACTTCTTTTTTCTTTTTTCATTTAATTCTATTTTCACAGATTTTCTAGGATGTACATCAGGTTATAAGTTCTTTTCCTATGATGGATACAAAAGTTTTTATTGTTTTCTTTTGCTAAAAAACTGCATAGTAGATTTGTTACTAAACAACATTAGATTTGTGTGTATTGCAAGTGTCTGCTCTAACATTGAGACACTTATGCATGATTTACGCTAATGATGGTTTATGAGCGATTCCTAGCTTGAATCTGAATTTTATAGGCTGAGATATTCCTTTTATGAATCTCAGAAGTTTCACTCATTTAGTTTTCAAGTAATCTAAAATTCATATATATATATATATATATATATATAATTTTAAAAAATGAATTAAGTGAAGTACAAGATGAATACTCACGTTCTTCAATCGTTACTTTCTAATTTAACTTGAAATCATATATTTGTGAGCATGGATGCATTACATACTTAAACTGGCAGAGCATATAAAGATACATGTAATTATCAGAATAAAAACAAATGACAAGATAGATGGATGATTTCAATATCTGCATACTTGTTGCATCTGCCACATATTAGAACATGCGAATTTTGATGTTGGGAGATCTTCAATAATTGTCTCTCCCTCCACACAATCCTCTATCCTTCTCACACACTCCACTTGCAGAAGTGATTAATTCCTAAAAATAAGCTCTCTATTTAAGCTCATATTTTACTGTCATTATATATTGTCAAGCAATGGGAAACTTCATAATTTCAAGTGTCATTGATGTTCAATCCCATATAAAGCTCTTGGGATTTATATTTTGTGTTCAGGCTAAGGAGAAACTTGTACAAGATTTTAGGGATAAAACTGTCGATATACTAAAGAATCATCAATTTTCTAGTTAGTTCTGATTCGTTAATAATTGCATCAAAGATGCAACTACATAAAGAGGACTTGTGTAGTCTATGGACACTACAGGTTTCTCTCATTTGCACAGCAACAAGGGAGGCCATCTCTTGATTGAGAACAAGGCGCACCAATGTAGGATTTTGGGAAAAGGAAAAAAAATATCATTTGTAAATTTTTTTGGGTTAATCTGGAGAAGGAGGTCATATCTATACATTGATTTTAGGTGGTTTGTACGAATATTGCAAATATTCAAAATATATATATATATAAAGTTAAATTTTGTATAAATCACTACGATGTGATAAATAATGATAAATTTTCAATTCTTGGAATTGGATTTACTTGTACACAAATATTCCTAAAACTAACAAGGATATGAAAGAGTTAAATTTATTAGAAATAAAAATCATTTCCAATGTTTTCCACAACAATCATAAATGAAATTTTTGACATATCAGAAAAAATAACTACTTAAGCAAAATGTCAAACCCTAGAGAGGAGTAAATATCATATTTGGCACTTTGAAATTCATTTAATGCCCCCAAAGTTTGCATATCCCTTACTATCAAATATTATTTTTATTATAATTTCCAAATTGTTTTGAAGTTTTATTGAAACCAAGAATTCTCAAAATGCTATATAGTAAAGAGAGACAAAAATAAAAAAAAATAGTATCGCAAAAATACTCCACAAGTTTATAAAGAAGCAATAACTCCTCGAATCTATCTTCAATAGCTCATAACAATTGGACTTAGTAATTGATCTCTCTTTATATCAAACAATTGAAATATTATAGAGCGTGAATTCATCGAAGGGAAAAATTATTTCACTGGAAGGGCAGCGGAGCATCCTACCATAATGAAAATTTTGAATTGGCTAGATGCAGATTCGTAGGTGTTGATATAGGGGACCTATATGTTTTGATAATAATTTTTATGAAATGATTTCTAAAGCTCAATGCCAGGATTTAGAATTCTTTGTATATCGATATCATTAAAATCATTTCATATTCCAAAGAACTCTGCATATATCAACCCATGAATACCATAACAAAACCACACAATATTCTTAAAAACATTTTTGTATAACATGTAGATTGAACAGAAAAAACCCTTAACAAAATTAACACGAGCGATTGCAATGTAGAGAGAGCGATTGCAATGTAGAGATTCAAATTGCTAAGATTCAAAAATTTATTTCTTGGTTCAATTGCTTATTTGGGTAGGGCATGCCTACCTCTCCCTTTGTGGGCTACAACTTTTATATTCACATGAAATTCTTGTGAAAATGATTTGGGAATTTTTCATTTTTTTGGTATATAACGTGTAGCCATTGGAATTGTGACATTGCTATTGGGATTTAATTGTGTATTTTTTGAGTCAAACACATTGACTCATGTTTGATGTAAAGTGATTCACATGAATCCATCTCTCAAGACAATAAATAGAACACTTAGCACTCATTAGATCTTGGTGATGCTTGCAAAGGTGAAGCACTAGGACTTTCTGGGAGGTCACCTAGCTTAGTACTAGTACAACTCTAATGCGCTTAACTATGGAGTTTTCTACATGATTAAACCCACTCTTCTTGCAACCCCATTTATTAAACCTTCACCAAGTTTTGTGCCTTATGAAGCGTTCATTAGAAATTAAAGCCCCTTAAACTCATCAATTGATAAGTAAGAGATATTTTTCCACAGCAAGTCAAATTGTGATATTGCTACTAGGATTTAACTGTGTATTTTTTGACTCAAACAAATTGACTAATGTTTCATGAGTAGTGATATACATGAATCCATCTCTCGTGACAATAAATGGAACACTTGCCACTCATTGGATCTAGGTGATTCTCATAGAGGTGAAGCACTAGAACTTCGCAGGAGGTCACCCATTTGAGTAATACTCCAGCTCGAGTGTGCTTAACTATGGATTTTCCTCCATGGTTAAGCCTTCTTTTCTTGCAACCACATTCTCAAAATCTTCACCAAATGGTATGCCTTATAAACCATTCATTAGAAATACTCTTATGAAACCACTCTTACTTGTTCTGGAAAAATATCTCCTACTTATCAATTGATGAGCTTAAGGGGATTTCTAATGAATGGTTCCTAAGGCACAACATTTGGTGAAGGTTTTGTAAATCAGGTTGTAAGAAGAGTGGGTTTAACTATGGAGGAAACTCCATAGTTGAGCATGCTTGAGATGGAGTAATACTAGAATGGGTGACCTCTCGGGAAGTCCCAATGCTTCACCTCTATGAGCATCACCTAGATCCAATGAGCTCTAAGTCTTTCATTTATTTTCATGATATCATATGAATCACTACTCATAAAACATGAGTCATTGCGTTTGACTCAAAATTACACAGTTAAATCCTGATAACAATTTCACAATTTGAATTTCTATGAAAAAATCTCTCCTACTTATCAATTGATGAGCTTAAGGGAATTTCTAATGAATATTTCATAAGGTACAACACTTGGTGAACTTTTTGCAAATGAGGTTGCAAGAAGAGTGGTTTTAGCCATGGAGGAAACTCCATAGTTAAGTGTGCTTTAGCTGGAGTAGTACTGAGATGGGTGACCTCTCGGGAATTCTAGGTGCTTCACCTCTATGAGCATCATGTAGATCTAATGAGTGTTAAGAGCTCCATTATTGTCACAAGAGATGGATTCATGTGAATCACTACTAATGAAACATGAGTCAATGTATTTGAATAAATAACTACAGAGTTATTAAATCATGATAGCAATATCACAATTCAACTTGTTGTGGAAAAATTTCTTGTTCTTATCAATTGATGAGCTTAAGGGACTTTATAATGAATGGTTCATACGTAATAACACTTGGTGAAGGTTTTAAAAATGGGGTTGCAAGAAGAGCGGATTTAACTATGGATGAAACTCCATAGTTAAGAACGCTCGAGATAGAGTAGTATTGGGATGGGTGACCTCCTAGGAAGTCCTGGTGCTTTGCCTCCATGAACATCACCTAGATTTAATGAGTTTTAAGTGTTTTAATAATTCTCATGAGAGATTGATTTGTGTGAATCACTACTCATGAAACATGAGCCAATGTGTTAGACTCAAAATCTACATAGTTAAATCGTGATAGCACTATCACAATTTGACTTGTTGTAGAAAAATACCTCCTACTTATCAACCACTAGAACTCTAATGCCAGACATTTTGGTCATCACAATTATGATGACCACAAGCTCTATTTTAAAAAAAAATTTAAATTCTTCACAATTTCATTGGCCATCAGAAATAGCCCCCTAATGTATAAGTGAACAAATTCACCCTCGCCCCCCGTCTCTTTGTTGTTTTGTTGGACTTTACTTTCTAACAGTATTGACCAAGGTTGATCAGGCCTAGAAATAGAGGAAACGACCAATTTTGAAGGGCTTCCAAGCATAAAAAAGTATTTCCAAGTAACATGAAAGAATAAGGTGAAATATTTAATGCATCTCCCTAATTATGTAGGCATAGTGTACAAAGATAAAATAAAGGGGATTTAAAGGGACTATATTAAAATAAATATGGTTGGAATACTGCATGAAATAAAAAGGGTACAACAAGAGAAAAATAAAGTTAATAGTGTTGCATAATTTAAATAGGTAAAATATTGAGTAGAAATAATGGGTAAAACAAACATCATAGGAAGAGGATAATAGTAGTTTTGAGGTTATTTTGGAGGACCTTTAGATATTTATTTTAGATATCTAAAGGTGGATCTCCTCCATTTTTAGTTGAGGTCTTTTACTCTTGTTTTGCAACTGGTAAGAGCCCTTTTAGCAAGACTTTACCAGTATTTTGGTGATTCTTTTTGGATCATTTCAAGGGTGTTTATCTTCACATTTTGGCCAGTTTATGGGTTGTTGTAACAACAATATGATGAGGAAAAATGGAGTTGCAATGATATGATTAAAAGGAATATCTAGCTATTGGTTTGTTGCAACAATATGACAAGTTTCTCTCCTATTGAAGAACATGTGTTTGTGATGAGAAAGACAATGATATAGACCCAAAATAGAAAATGGAGGAAGAGACATGTGTCCATGATAGTTAAGATCTAGATTGATCTTCTCTTGTATATATACTCTTACTATTTATTTTTATGGGGTTCCAACTTCTTTGGTTCATCCTAGATCTAAGGACCAACTTCTCCATTGTTCCATTCTAGCTAAGTTGTAATGTTTTGTACAATTTAAAGTTGAAGGTTTTGTTCCAGTTTGCTTATGTTGTTGGTTTTCAGCTTGTGTAATCATCTTTATATATACAAGAATTTTCTTAAGGTGAAGAATAAAAATACCTAGACCTATAAGCTCAATAGATAGCATAAGGGAGATGAAATAGTATGATCCTCAAATGACTTGATTCATTGATGAAAATGATAATAATGGGCAATAGACACAATACATGTAGATGTGCTTGAATATATATGAAATCCAAGATAACTAGAACTAATGCAACTGATAAGCATAGAAACTAAGCACATGTCCACCAAAGGTGGATTATCCTCCATTGTGCATGAAAGTATGTGAAACAATGAGATGACAAGAACACAAAGGTGTATCACACAAACTAAAGTGTGAGACAACATGTGCTCAAATAAAGTGCAAACTCCTATGTGTCTACATGAAAATAATATGAAAATGCATTATCTTAAGTAAACTTAAGTAAATTTTAATTAGTAATATTTAATTACACCAAAATCCCCTTTAAGTTCAACTTAGAGGAATGCACTTAAGCTTACAAAAGATAGATGACAATGAAAGATGGCTCTTGACTACTAGGCCATGTTAGGTACCCATGTACAATATGCAAGTGCAAAAGATATGTAATGCAATCTCTCATAAAACAAATAAAGAGGGAAAAAATCATGGTAAAACCCTTCCCCCAAAAAGAGAGATAAAGAAGAAGGCAAGATGCATGTATGGATGTAGTAATCAAGGGCCCCCAATATGACATAAACCATGCATGTACAACAAAGAATCCCCATATAGGAGAAAAGAAGTGGAAGAGAGACCAAGTAGCCCCCCTTCAATGTAGAATGTACACTTGTGGTAGATACTCCAAGCTTGATGTAGAAACTTAACCATGAGTGTAGAACAACATTCCTACTCCTAGGAAAAAACAAATCTAAAGTGCATCAATAAAGCCTCCCCCATTTGCAGGAAGAAATCTCAAAATCTATGGAATCTTTGAAACTTTCTCAATTGTCCCCATGTCAATATTGAAAGGTGTCTCTTCCAAATCATGTATACTATGTCACTCTACTGAAAAAAGACAAGTTGAGATCAATTGAGATGAATGTAGAACATGTATTAAAGAATCAAGTATCTATTGGAAATATAAGGGGAGTAACTGAGAGGGGAGGGGTGAATTAGTTACCACTAAAACAATTCCAAATCCCTTAGATGTCAATACAAACTTCTTATCAAATCTTTGCACAACTTAGATAGAACTAGATATTCAATGTAACTCGGTTAATAAAGAAATCTTGAGATATTAATGTGTATTAACCTTTAGTAACTTAGTTGTAGAAAGATAAAGCAATAAAAAAATAAAATGAACACATGAGACACCAAGATTTAACATGGAAACCTAATTTAGGAAAACCACCAATGCAACTAGTTATAACTTTTCACTCTTTTGAAGTGAGCCCTGTTAGGAGCCAACCTTGTTAAAGGTTACAAAACACATTGTTATGTGTGACCCTGTTAAAGGATTGAAATCATCATGTTAAGAGTGGCCTTGTTAGAGGTCTTAAGACACTTTGATCTAGAAATGCAACCTTGTTAGAGGATTTACAAAAGTGATTGTTAAGTCAACTTTGTTAAGAGATTTCTTCACTACTACAATTGTTAGAGAGTAACAATGATTGACCTGATTGATGAAGCAATTGGATTGCAGATTTAGATCACTATTTTGGTTTATCCTCTAGATCCTTCCTAATCAAAATATTATTTTCAACTCCTTGAATGGTCTGCCCTTTAATCAGATATCCTTCTTAATTTGCATCTTATCTTCTTACACAACTTTTATTATTCAACCCACAACTTGACCTTTCACACATATAAAATACAATGTCAAGTCCGCTTGAATACCCTTACAAATAAACAATTAACATCCATTAAGTCATCTTACATAGACAAAATAAATAAATAAATTTATCCTTATGCAGGTCGGCTTGAATTGAAACTGAGTCACTCACTTACCACTGAGTTCCTTGGTAACTGACATGACTCAGTTTACACTGAACTCCTTTGATGACCGACCTAATTCGGTTACAACTAATCACTGAACTATACTTGACTAATATAGGAGTCTTCTAAGCTCAATTCCAACTGGAAGTGCTTAGTTAGAGTATAACATTTGTGTAGCATCAATGACAATATACAATTGAGTAATTGTTATCAACAATCTCCCTCTTTGGCATTGATGAAAACATAACATGTCATAAGAAAAGAAAAGTTTGGATCAAATATCCTTAGTTTGATTTTGATTCTTCAACCATGAAAACTCCCTCTGAGATTCTCCCTCTACCATCTTATTTTTAGACTCCATTGGATCAAGTTCTCTCTCTTTCTTATATGTAGATCACTTCCTCCGATTCTTCTTTGAATACACCAATCTCTCCCTTAAATGAGTATATGACATGATTCAATCTCTCCCTATTTGACATATGCCAAAGACTTGATACAATGTCTTTATAATGTACCTGATGCACAGATTCATATGCAAAAGGATCTAACTTCAATATAGTTTGGTTGATGCATCACTAATATGTACTCTAGTGAGCATCTCTTCATTCATTGCCTTAATCCAACTTTCATAATAGTTCTAGGTTCAAACTCAATAAGCAAACATGTACCTTTTAGTTTTTCCTTATGCCTGATCTCCAATATTTTTCTCAAGTACATGATGCCTTCTAACATATCTGGTAAGTACAGGTCTCTTCTTTCTAGATTTTGGACTTGATTCACTTGGTTTATCATGCTCAAAGGTTCTAAGATTTATTGATTTATGCTTGGGTCCCACTTTTTGTGACTTAGGTTCTTCTACCTGAGACTCGAGTTCCTCTGTCTAAGACTCAATTTCCTCAGACTGTGACTTGGGTTGCAAAGGCTGCAACTCAGGTTGAACTAGAGATTTAGGGGACTCGAGTGGTGAAGTTTGTTGATTTCCAATTACATTTTCTTGAACTCTAGGTAAAGTATCAGGCTCAAAGTAAAAAAAGTCTACATAATCTTTAGGTTCCTTATTCCTTAGTTCTTCACTCTTTTCTTAAAACTCATCAATTTTTACATGTGCACTTTATATAACCTTGTGAGTGACAAGATTCAAACATTTATATGCTTTGCTCTTGTTGGAGTACCCAAAAATATGCTTTCATCACTTTTCACATAAAACATTCCTTTCCTTGTCTCTTTTAAGATATAACATTTACTTCCAAATACTTTGAAATAACATACATTAGGTTTATAGCCATACCATAATTCATAAGGTGTTTGATATGTACCTTTCTTTAGTTGAACTCTATTCGGGGTATGAACTATTGTGCTGATTGTTTCTTTCTAGTATTTGGTTGCAACATTTTTCTCTATCATCTGTGTCCTTGCACAATCCATGATGGACCTATTCCTTCTTTCTGAAATGTCATTCTCCTGAGATGTACTAGGTGTAGATACCTATCTTTTGATTCCTCTTTCATTGCAAATTCATTGAATTCATTAGAGATGAATTCTCCTCCTTTTTCTGATCTTAGACAATTTTAATTTCCTTCTTGTTCTTTCTCAACTCTAGCTAGATACCACTTGAACTTTTGAAAAGCTTCATATTTTTCATTTAGTACATTACTGTCATCATCCTAGAATAATCATCAATAAACAAAATGAATAATTTGTCTCTAATATAACTCTCAGTACCTATTGGTCCACAAATATTTGTCTGAACTAGTTGTTGGAAATAACAATGGGAAGTAAGCTTTGAGGCGTGAGGTGAATCAGTACTTCAAAACTCTAACCATTAAAATATTCACCATACATCCATCTCACAATTTGCATGTAAAATGAAATACCAAACTAAACATGTTCATCCATAGCATGAAACAAATAACACATATGACACAAGATATTTGGTTAACTAGAAACCCTCTAATGAGAAAGTAAAACTAGGGTGGGGATGACACCCACAAATCTTCACTACTATAGTTGTAAAGTGTAGTCAATTAAGGTTACAATAAGTTTGATCATACACTATGATCTACCCTGTGAAAGGTCTTCCCTATTAAAGGCTTACAAAGATTGTTAAATCTTACCCTATTAAAGGATTTCAACACCATGCTAAAAATGTGTTTGGTTAAACAACTTTAACTTACAATAAAGTAAGCACCATGTCAAAGGATTTAAAAAGCTTACTAGGACTACTCGGTTAAGAGATTTTTATTGATTCCCCTGTTAGAATGTTTTAGCCTTGATCCTTTGGTTAGCACTAGCCTGTGAGCTATCATATCTTCTCTTTTCAAGTATATCCTTGATCCTCCTAATCAGATATGTCTTCTCTATCCTCTATCTACTCTGTTTTGTTCTCTCTAATTGATTCTTCGATTCAATCCTTTTACATCACCTTAGTTACTATGAATGCTCTATCTGCACATGCAAACCTCTCCCTTCATACATGAACTCTTTTAGGGTTTTCCCTCTTTAAGAAGACTTAGGTGACCTAAGGTTAGGAAGGAATCAATGACTATGATCCACCCATTTTTTTGCTTAACTCATCCCTTTATCTAATTGGTTGCATGTATTGCATAGGGATCCTTAATGTAGATTCATTCTTATCTTCTAGAATCATAAAAAATCTTTAAATTGGCCTAAAAATGGTTTACATAGGAATTTGTGCCATTACAAACAACTATTTCTAAAACTATTTACTCAGCACTTGAAGCCTTTGATGCTTAGCATCCACTATATCTTCAATGATGTAACTCAAACTTTGAATTACTCGACATCCACTATTCACTTGACATGTATTAGCTTATTCGTCATTGGAGTGACTTGGCACTAACTATATATTTTTCTCAACATGCATTATCTAACATCTTATGCTCGGCATGCATTATCTAACATCTTATGCTCAACATACACTACTTGCTTGCTATGCACTAAGTATTATTAAGTAATGACTTAAGTGTATTGTAACTCATATGTCAAAACCAAAATGAGATCAACACTAGTTCCAAGAGTTCTTTAGTATTGAAATTCTTACTTTTGAAGTTGGTTTCACCCATCTTTCCAATCTAACATTGCTTGCATATGGCCATTTCAAGTCTCTTCAGATTTGAAATACCTCTTACTTTTATGTTCTTACTTATAGTAACCCTATTATCAAAGTTTACATGACACATTCTTTTATTCCATAACCAACTTTCCTCTACTTGTGCCAAAAAGTATGAACTTTCAGTGAGATCAAGATAGAATAGATTACCTTTTGTTTGATTGCCAGTTGCAACTAGGTTTCTTTTACAATCTAGAAGCCTGGCCTTCCCATTCATGAATTCTACCTTGAATCCAATGTTGTTCAAATGTGCCACACTTAGAAGATTGTGTCTCACTGCTTCAACCTAGTAAGCATAGTCACATTTTAGTTCATCAGTTAATGTAGTGCAACCTTTTCCCTTCACATAACATGGTTCATTGTTTCCAAATTTAACACTTTCACCATCATAGTGCTCAAAGTGTTCAAAGTTAGTTTTATCACTAGTCATGTGATGAGAACATCCACTATCTACTATCCATATGTCATTCTTGCTAACATGAGAAATAAGTGTCATCTTTTTATTACCCTCATCACCTAATTCATCTTTAATAGAAATAAACACCATTTCTTCTTCATCACCATTGTCAAAGTCTTTAGCAATATAACAAGATTTCTTACCTTTTTCTTTTTAGTCTTTGTAGCCTTTGAAATCTTTCTTGCTTTTGAGCTTGCTGGATTTTCTGTCATCTTTGCTTTCCTTGTTTGGACACCTTGCAGCAATGTGACCAACTTCTTCACAAGAGAAAAAAAATCAATGGAATTTTGTCTTTATATTTACCTTTTCCTTTTGGTAACCTTGTTGCAAGGAAAACTTCAATAGCTTCAAGGTCATATCTGATTCTTCTTCTTCTTCGTTGTCAGAATTTTTTCCTTTAGATTTTCCTCCCTTTCTACCAAGAGTTAGTTTTTCTTTGAAAGCTAATGCTATGTTCCAAGATCCAGGATGATAGTTATCAAAATTATCCAACTCAAAAGTTGTTAACCTTCCTACTAATGCATCCAGAGTTAAATCATTTTTGGTATCACATATTATCTCTTGAATAGTTGAAACTCTAATTGCATATATATGAAGAAGAGTTCTTAATACCCTTCTGACTACTGTAACATTATCTATTGTTCCTCGTGAAGCTCTGATTTCACTCACACTTGCTTTGATTCTTTCACTGTAATTTGCAATATTTTCATTGTCTCTCATCTTCATATGATCAAATTGGCCTCTTAGAATTTTTGCTTTGACTCTTCTCACATTTTTATCTCCTCCATAGATCTTTTGCATCTTGTTCCACATTTCATGAGTGGTAGGACAATCTTTGACTTCATCAAATTCAAAATAATTGAGAGCAAAAGCAATGTCAATCATCATTGTGTTGTGATTCTTCTTTTGTACCATTTGATCCACAATCAAAGGATCAGGAGGTGCCACATACTTGTTCTCTAGAAATTTTAAGCATGTGTCTCCAATAGTTGCCAAATGCAGCTTTATGAGTTCATGTCATGCTTTGAAGTTATCTCTATTCAACTTAGGAATCTATCTTCTGTAAGACATCTTGATCTTTAGCTTAGATCCATGAAACCTTTTCTGCAAGCACCAAACGCTTTGATACCCATTTTTGAAAATATAAGAGGAGTAATTGAGAGGGGAGAGGTGAATTAGTTACCACTAAAACAATTCTGAATCCCTTAGATTTCAATACAAACTTCTTATCAAACCTTTGCACAACTCATTTAGAACTAGATATTCACTGTAACTCTCACAAAGAAATCTTGAGATATTAATGTGTATTAACCTTTAGTAACTTAGTTTAAGAAAATAACATGAACAAATGAGACACCAAGATTTAATGTGGAACCCCAATTTGGGAAAACCACCAATGCAACTAGTTACAACTTTTCACTATTCTAAAGTGAGCCCTATTAGGAGCTAACCTTTTAAAGAGTTACTAAACACACTGTTAGGTGTGACCCTGTTGAAGGATTTAAATCACCCTATTAGGAGTGGCCTTGTTAGAGGTCTTAAGACACTTCAATCTAGAAATGACACCTTTTTAGAGGATTTACAAAAGTGATTGTTAATTCAACTCTGTTAAGAGATTTCTTCACTGCTACAATTGTTAGAGAGTAACAATGATTGACCTGATTGACAAAGAAACTAGATTGCAGATTTAGATAACTATTTTGGTTTATCTTGTGGATCTTTTCTAATCAAAATATTATTTATTGCTCTTTGGATTTTATTCCCTTTAATTACATATCCTTCTTAATTCGCATCTTATCTTCTTCCACAACTTATATATTTCAACCCACAACTTGACCTTTCATATATATGAAATACAATGTCAAGTCGGCTTGAATAACCTTACAAATAAACAATTAACATCCATTAAGTCAGCTTTTATTAATAAAATAAATAAATAAAGTTATTCTAATGCAGGTCAGCTTGAACTGAAACTGAGTCACTCAGTTACCACTGAGTTCCTTGGTAATCGACCTGACTTGGTTTACACTGAACTCCTTTGATGACTAACCTAACTTGGTTAAAACTAATCACTGAACTATGCTCAGATGATACAGGATCTTTCTGAGCTTGGTTCCAACTGGAAGTGCTCGATTAGGGTGTAACATTTATGTAACATCAATGACAATATACAATTGAATAATTGTTATCAATAGTATCTCCTCTAAAGATAAAGTGACCTCCTCCAACTATTGTATCAAATTATCCACCTATTAGGATAAACCATGAATAGAAATAAAAATTACATGAAAATATAAGCAATATAAGAAAATAATAAATCGCACAGAAGAGAACACAAGACACAAGGATTTAATGTGGTTCACCCAAACCCTAAGATACATCCACCAATAGAAAGTCTAATATTATTATTGTCCATTGATTACAATCAGCAATCTCTTATAGCTCAATACCATCGTAAGAAGATAAAAATTCATCATATATTATGAAATTCCTAACCCTAAGCCATTTTATACAAGCTTTTTTCACTTACAAAATTAGGGCTAGAATAAGTCATCCAATAGAAAATTAGTAGCTGATGCATTTTACAATAGTGAGTCATTTTTGGCTTCAGAGGCATTGCCCTTGAAAAACCTCATGGGGGCGTTGCCCCTCAACCCCACCTTGTGCTACAATAGGGAACGCACGTAGGGCATTTCCCCTTGACCCCATCTTGGGGGAGCTACCCCAAAACCCCTATAGAAATAACCTGGGGGGTTAACTACACCGAATAAACCTTTGAGTATAATTAGGCTCCACGTCACAACAATATCCCACTTGGAGACTAATCATAGCACCTCTAATCTTATAGCTCCCACTAGAATATCAAACCACCCTGGACTGTGTTACTCTTTGATTTTGTTCAGTCTAGAAGACCAACCAAAGTTGAAGAGTAGTTGAACTTCTCCCTTGTTATGGCATTGATACATATCTGTTAGATTATCATATGTATGTATCTTCTCCAAGTTTAACTATCCATCATCCAAAATTGACTAAAAGAAATGGTACCACAACTATATGTATTTTGTCTTTGAATGTTGAGAAGAATTATTGATAAGATGAATGGAACTTTGGCTATCTGTAAACAAATAATTATCCCTCTGCAGGTGTCCCAATTCTTTCATGAATAATTGAAGCCATATCATCTCCTTGACTACCTCAATAGAAACAACATACTCTTCCTTTGTAGTAGGTAAAGCATTAACCTTTTGTGATTGAAAAATCCAACTCACAGTTATCCCACCAATAGTAAATACATAACTTGTAGTACTCCTCCTGGTATCAATATCCTCTGCCAAATCTGAGTCAACATAGCCCTATAAATCAGTAGTAGGGCCCCCAAAATGTAAACACTTATTGGATGTTCCTCTCAAATAACTGAGAATCCATTTAACTGCATTCCAATGCTCAATCACTGGATGACTCATATACTTGTTAACAACTCCCACTACATGTGTAATATCTAGCCTAGTACATACCATAACATACATTAAACTGCCTACAACTGAAGAATAAGGTACATTGGACATCTTAGCCTCCTCTTCTAGTGTCTTTGGACACATCTTCTTAGTTAATTTTAAATGACTAGGTAAAGGTGAGCTGACAACTTTAGCATTCTCCATAGAGAAACATTGCAACACCATCACAATATAAATCAGCCTGAGATAAAGTTAATTTTCTATTTTTTCTATCTCTACTAATCTTCATACCAAGGATTTTTTTTTCTGCCCCCAAATCCTTCATAGGAAATGAATGTGTTAACTATTGTTTTAACCCCTTAATGTGATCCATGTTAGACCCAACTACAAGTATATCATTAACATATAAACATAAAATAATATAGTTATCATTATCTAACCTCTTAAAATAAACACAATGGTTAGAATGACACTGAGTGTAACCATGCATATGCATAAAACTATCAAATTTAATATACCATTATCGAGGTACTTGCGTCAAGCTATATAAAGTTCTCTTCAATTTGCACACTAGATTCTCCTTATCTTTGATCTCAAATCCCTATATCTATGCCATAAATATATGTTCATCCAAATCACAATGAAGAAAGGGCATTTTAACATCAAGCTGCTTCAAATGAAATTCTTTAGTAGCCACAATACTTAAAACAATGCGAATAGAAGTCATTTTAATAACAAGAGAGAACATCTCATCAAAATCAATGCCATTTTTCTGTGCAAATCCTTTTAAAACTAACTTCGCTTTAAATAGTTTCTTATCTACATCCTCTTCTTTCAAATTGTAAATCTATTTATTCTATAAAGCCCTTTTACCTACACGCAACTTGCATAAATCCCAAGTCTTATTTTTAGCAAGGAGTTTATTTCTTCTGCCATCGTAGACTCCCACTAAATCTTAGTATCCACCTACACAAGTTCACCAACATTAGTTAGTAAAATAGAGTACAAAGAGGGAGAAAATATTTTTGGAGGTCTACTTATCCTTGTTGATTGTCTAACATTCACTGGGGTGTGTGGTATTTGTTGTTGCAGAGTATTAGGGACTATTGGAACATCTTCCATTTGAGTATTATCCAGCACCACATGATCATTTTCTTTCTGCTCATGTTGCTGCAACAAACCTTTGTACAACACTTTCTTATTGAATATGACATCCCTGCTTCTTACAATTTTATGATTTTAAAAATCTCAAAACTTGTAACCAAATTCATCAAATTCCATATCCAATAAATAAACATTTCTTTGACTTAGCTTCTAGCTTGGTTCTATTTTAAAATTCAATATGTGCAAATGCTTCACAACCAAGGGTTCTAAGAAAATAATAACCCACATTTACCAGTCCATGCTTCCTCTAGAATAACACAACAGAGTAGAGGGACCTCTATTAATAAAATATACAATATTATTGACAACCTCTACCCACATATTCAAGGGCATCCCAGTGTGTAACTCCATGCTCTATGGATGCTCCATTATTGTCTTGTTCATGCATTCAACCACTCCATTTTCCTGTGGAGTCCTTGGAACCATTTTCTATCTATGAATACCATTAGTAGAGCAATAATCTTCAAATTTATTTCTACAATACTCACCATCATTATCAAATCTAAGACATTTTATCTTTTTACCAATCTTATTCTCAACCAAGCATTTCCATTTCTTAAAAGTTACAAATACTTCTATTTGTATCTTACTTCTTCTCTATATTGTTACATGTTATGTTGTCCATATGTCATTGTTCATAAATGTTCCTTTGTGTTGTTTTAATTGGGATGATGCAAAACATTATATGTCTATTATTTTTGGTCTCCTTGATACCTCCCCCAAAAGTCTCTTCTTCGTGACTCTCACATGGCTTTTCTTCCATTGTGCTTGTAGTTCTACTATCTTTGGAGGATAAAATTTCATTTTGATATATATATAATAAATTATACATATTTTTAATTACTTATATTTTTATGATAATAATCATATTTCAAAAGTGGCATTTATGTCTTCATGTATATGCCTTTTATTTAAACAATTAAATAGTCTATTCCACTACTATGGTGAATTTTTCATACAAAAAAATTTAAAAGAGAAGCCTAATATTTCTCACATCATTAGTTAAAGTATATTATGCCATCATTACATCATCCTTCAAATTATTTCTCAAAATATAATTGTAGAGATGGTAAAGCATGTACACTTGATTTAGCCTAATGGTAAAGAAATTGTGCTTTTGAAAGAGATATCACCTACAAGGGTTAAGGTTATAACCCTTGTTTATAGTAAGCTAGGTACCTCCAACATGGACTATGAGGTAGTCTCATATAATGTAATTCATATTATAATAGGAAATAAATTAATACATATTGTGGATTAAGATCCATTTCAACCCCTCTATTCCTTCTGCTTGAATTTCAAAGAAAGAACTATTTTTATGAGCCTTCTTTATTCGAGGAACCTCTTAAGTTCTATACTCTTAAAATAAGTAGTTGAGGAGCTTTCAATTAGTAATCAGGCATTGATAAGATTTCAAATAGCTTGGAGAATGAGTTTATTGCTTGCAAATGTTTGAAAAAGAATCCTCGCCGTGAAGATGTTGTTTCTTGGCCAAAAATACAAAGAGTAAATCAACGATACTCTATATAGTTTTGGAAGGCATTTTCCTTATTCTATAGATAATTTGATGTAGCGCATTAGTCCT
The DNA here is from genome assembly GCA_028749045.1 of Cupressus sempervirens. Classification (NCBI taxonomy): domain Eukaryota; kingdom Viridiplantae; phylum Streptophyta; class Pinopsida; order Cupressales; family Cupressaceae; genus Cupressus; species Cupressus sempervirens. The sequence continues at coordinate 350,688,895 of CM053785.1, forward strand.
TCCTCCTTCAATGTACCTGAATTATTAATAACTCCTTGGAACCTATATTTTGATTAACTTGTTCCCTCAACTTCTAAAATTATAATGTAAATGTGTCTTATACCAAAGGCATACCCACTACATGGTTTCCAACCTCATTTACAAATAAAGAGTCAACAATCTTTGCATATTGTATAAGATAATTAAAATGTTTTAAGCCCTTCAATTTCACAATGCTAGTTTCTACTTTTCTCTTCATTTTCAATGTCATTTTTCATGTAATAAACACTTTAAAACCAATCCATAATTTAAAAATCATTTGTTGACAAGCTCTACATATTGTGCAAGACAATTAAAACATCTTAGGTCCTTCAGTTGCACAGTGACATTTTTTGCTTTTCCTTTCATTTGTGTTGTCACTTTTCTCTTATGCTCTCTATCATTCATCCTAATGATGGATTATGGAGTGTGATTCTAAACATCGATGCAAAAATACTTACACAATTAAATCCAAAATAAATTTGAAGAACACTTAAAAATGGTCAAAAGCAAGATGTAATAAAAAAAAAATTGTTTTCCTTTGAGTTGAGAATAAATGCAAGCTGAAATGATGATTATAATTGCCCGGGGTGATGAATGTATATGCAATTGTAATTTTTGTTTCACAACTTCCCAATGGTAGTACTAGAGAACCTCTTTTCCCACAAAATTTCATTTTATATGGAGAAAAAATCTATATTTCAAATGACTACCATTACCATAGTTGTGTAAGATGATAACAAAATTATCCTTATATTCCATCAATGCTTTTGGTAGATCCTGGACAACAACAAAAATTTCACTGCGATCATTGGTGTATAGACTAAATTGAAGAGATTCGAGAGAATAAATGGTATAGCATAATTTTCCTTGCCATGGGATCTCACTATTTTTTTCCTAGTTATTTTTGTTAATTCTATATTTAGCCACAATTTGACAAACATGGTTGAGCTAGTAATAATCATTATTGTTATGATAAATTAATGTTGTTGTAGTTATATCTAAAAAAAGGAGATGAAATCTCAAGGTTATATAGATTTACAAAGATGATATTTCTAAAAGAAACAATCATGGATTGAAGACAACAATGGAAACTACTTAATAAACTAAAGACTAACTAAGAGGACCCTAGTTACCTAGTTCTCCCCTTGACCCTTTGAACTAGGAAAATTTTGAACTAGTCCTTTGTCCTTATACAAGTTCCCTGTTAGTCTCCACTTAGGTTTGAACCCAAGGAGGATTGTTCCTCTAGGTTGGACCTAGGTCAAACCATGGTTAACTGAGAGAATACGCATGCAGGTTGAGTGCAAACTAGGTACAATTCTATTGAGAAACATTCAATAATTTAATGCAGAAAAAAACTATTACAAAATTAGAATAAAGATCTTTAACATAACAAAAAAATAATTGTTGAAGCTAAAATATTTATTACATCAAATTAAACTAGCCTTCAAGATTTCTTCTAGTGAAATTTTCATATCCAGTTGTTGATAATGACCCCTATTTGATTTATTGGAAGCTTTCTATAGTGATAAATCATACTTTAAATATTAAACATTATCTTAAATAGGTGAAGGGAGTTATAAGTTGCTTACATAATATTTTCCAAATAGGATGTTAATCACAAACTAACAAACTCTTTGTACAATGAAAATGTAATAAGTGTTTGACAACTTGGAAAGTAGGAATGATATTTGTACAATTGATCAAATTGACATTGACACTTTTTTTGAATCAACTAATGTCTTTGACAAAGAAAAAGAAAATAAAGATTTAGATAACCCATTAAATGATTGAAACTTAGTATAAAGTTATAATGGTTGAAAGCCAAACCAATGATACTTGAACTCGATATTATTTTAACATTTTGATCTTTTCATGTACTCATCTCTCCCCTACTAAGATCAAATATATTTTGTATTCTTGGAACTTAGTTTTCATCTACGTTGTCATCAATGTCAAAGGGGGAGATTATTAGTATAAATTTTTATGATATTTGAGTATATTAACATTCATGCTAACAGGTTGAACCATGGAAGACCCATGTAGGTTGAGTGCAAACCAAGTACAATTCCTTTAAGAAATATTCTGTAATTTAGTGAAAAAACAATTATTATAGAAATTGAATAAAGATATTTAACATTACAAAGAAAAAACTCTAAAGTTCAAATATTTATTACATCAAATTAAACTACCCCTTAAGATTTCTTTTAGTAAAATTTTCATATCCAATTGTTGATAATGACCCCTATTTGATTAATTCAAAGCTTTGTATAGTGATAGATAATATTTTAAACATTAAGCTTTATCTTGAAAAGGTGAAGGTAGTTTCAAGCTACTTACATAAAAATTTCAAGGAGGATGTTAATGACAAACTAATAAGCTCTTTAAACAATGAAAAAGTAATAAGTATTTGACAGCTTGGAAAGCAATAATGTTATTAGTGTAGTTGATCCTATTAACATTAACACTTGTTTTGAATCAACTAATGCCTTTGATGAAGAAGAAGAAAATGAAGATTTAGATAATCTATTAGATGATTGAAACCTAGTATAAAGTTCTAATGGTTGAAAGTCAAAACAATGATACTTGAACTCCTTATTATTTTAATATTTTAGTATTGATAATAGATATGATGCTATGTTAAATAAGTTATCTTGTTTTAGGATCAATTTGATTAGCTAGTCGTGTTATCTATTAGCTTCCTTATCGGTATTGCCTTCTATTACCAGAGGCTTATCCTCTTTATCTTGGTTATGCTTCTTAGCTTTTCTTTTTGTATCTTTTGTTTGGCCCCTTTCTCTTCCACCTTTTTATTTTTATTTCTCTTTTGTTTACCTTCGATTTATTTGTAGCTTCACACTATGGTCTTCCATTTCACTCAAGTCTCACTTATGATCTCCCTTATTGATCCTTCTGGTAGACCATCTTATATCTTCTCCCTTTAAGGTTATTCCTCTTTTACTTTTTTCTTGTTTCTTATGAAGCCTTATGCCCTATGTCCCTTCCATTTGGTGACTTCTCTTGATTTAGTTTAGCCTTCATTTTAGCTTTATAGTGAAATATTTAATGTAGTTTTTTGTGGCTTCTATCTCTAAGTTCGCCCTTAGTTTTTGTAAATGATTTTCCTCATGGTGTCTTTCCTTTAATCATTGGTTGGTTCACCTCTTTGTTCTACTTTAGTTCTCTCATCCTTTTGTTAGGTGCCTCATTCTCTCATAATGTTGCTTCATCTAAGCATGTTTCCTTCATGAAAATTCTTGGTAGCTTCTCGAATCCTCTGGTTCATTCTAGTCATGTCATGAGTCTTTTATGTTTTTGGACTATGTGTTAAGGGTTAAGGTTGTCTAGAAGAATCTAGAGAAGAGGCTTCCTAGAGCCTTCCATTGTACAGTCCAGATTAGATGTAGAACATTCTAGGATATAGAATACTCTAGAAAAGGAGTTCCTAGATTTTGGTATTACATGTATAAATATGTGATGTGCACATACAAGTTGTGCATTGTTAGAAGACATATGAAGGTCTGATGTATGTAAGCAAGATAGATTAATATATTATTGTTTATCAATTATATATCTCTATTTTTTGGCTTTGTTTTTCCCTATTTTCAACGTTTACTTTAGTTTTTATGTTGTTTATGGCCTGTTTTAACTCTATGTTCAGGATTCCACACTTGTTGGTCTTTAGTTAAATTGTTGTTTTATGGTCTAAGTTGGTAGTAGTAGAAATAGAAATGACAATCATCATGTATCACTCCTAGGAAAACAAAATCATGTTATTCAGAGGCAAGATCAAACTAGAAAGGTGGAGTCATCTTCTAAATAAAGTGGGTGACATAACATGGCTAGTGGTGCAAAGGACCATAGGATAAAAATACTTCAATTACAATTACTCTTGGAGGTCAAATAGCAACGTAAACATAAGCTTTATAGCTTGTTTCTTCAATGCTAAAGTTAAACTATGGAACATAATCCATCTTTGTGAATCTATCTTTGTCTAAAGATGGACATTGGGATTACATAATGAAGTTTTTAGCATCAACTATCATTTATAAATCCCACATTCAGAGGATTATATGACTTGGCTTATAGGAATCCTTAAGCACAAATTCACTCTGATACAGACTTGAAGCATCACGAGAATTTAGTGATTAGGATTCCAAATCTTTGCAAATCTACTAGGGTTAAGAAAGAAGAGAATCCCATGGTGGCAGGGGTTGTAGAATCTCCATCAACAAATCTTGATATGGAAGAAGAGCTTAAATCATAGTAAAACCACAGTAAAGCTAGGAAAACCTCTTTGAACCATTTCATTTGGAAACTAGTTTGTTGTCTCTCTATGGATTACTGCTATGGTAGTCTTTAAATATCTAGTATGGTTTTGCTTAATTTATAAGGGAAAACCCTAGCTAACATGGTTGGGAAATGAAGCCATTGTTGCTTAGTTTTTTCTGTAAATCCGGTCTCAAACTTTATTTTTGGTCAATATTAATCAAGTATAGATGGTGTATAGATCTCCTCCTATGATAAATTGACTATATTATATTAGAAATTCACAAATGACTAAGACTTGGGATCTATTCTTATTTTTGATATGGATATGAATTTTATTTTTAAATTATCTTATGATAAAAAATGGAAATTATGTTATGGCAATTTTCCTTAACTAAGGTTATATAACCTTTTTTCAAGGTGCAAGAATGGGTTTGATGCTAAAACCTAGTAAGTAAAAAAGTAAATGGTGAGAAACAATGCTATAAGTAAATTGGTAAGGATGACTAAGGAAACCAGTTATTAATCACTAAACTAAAACATTTCTTGGTCATATTGATCGACCCAACTATTTGTCTTTTATCTTGGCAATAAATAGACAAAAAAAATTGTTGAGAATTGTGTCTCAACCTTGCAAGATTTTTCCGAAAAACTCTAGAAAATTTTAGCTGCAAAACTCTAGAAATTTTTTAGAAAATTCTAGAATTTTTTTGTGGTAGTTCTCCACTTGTTTATGAGTTGAAAAAGGTGTATGAGTTGTTCAAAATGTGTCCAATCTCTAGAAAAATGTAGAAAGGCTATTTTTAGAATATAAACAACTCATTATATGACTTTTATGGGGGTCTAAACTAGAGGAAAAAATTATGGATGAAAGTGGTATTCTTGGAGTTACAAATTACAAGTGGGTAACATGTGGTATGATTGTTTTGCCCATAGTTTTAGCTCGTGGCTTTGTAAAACCACAAATGGTTTCCAAGTGGAAAATCACTATAAAAAGAGGGCTTGGGGAGGTTTTTGAATTATCGAGTTTAGTTTACAAGATTGGTGCTAGAAGGAGTATCTCTTTGAGTCCAAGTCTGAGTTCAAGTTGTGGTGATGCACTCCTATAAGAACTTGCATTGCAAGTGTATTGTAATCTTCCAGATTTGAGAATACATTTTGTGGCTTTTGGAGGGTGGAATTTTTCTCTCAGAAGGGTTTTTCCATGGTAATCATTGTGTTATGTGTTCATTGTTATTTTGATTATGTTATTATGTATTTCTTGAGATCTTTGCAATAGTTAGTTGAATTTGCATAATCGTCCTCTTAGAAATTAGTGTAGGAAGCAATTCCACGCACATTAGCTTCCTTACAAGTAGTATTAGAGTCTGGCTAGTTTTGATTCTATTTGTTGTGTACAAGGTTTTTTGAGCTAATCATGGTTTGAGTGGGAGCTTGTGTAGAGGTTTTTATTTCTGTGTTGCAGGATTGAAAAGATGGCAAGCACATCAAGAAGGATTGATGTAGAGAAGTTTTCTAGAAAAAAATTTGAAATGTGGAAGGAAGATGGAAGATCTATTGATTAATCGAGATCTATGGGATGCAATTGATGAAAAGAAGTTGAAGCCCATAGATCCAACTTTAGTCGTAGAGTATGATGTGAGAGATAGAAAAGCTAAAAGTCTCATCAGATTGTATCTTGAAGACTCTATACTGATTAATGTCCATGAAGAACCTACTGCAAAGAAGCTTTGGAAGAAGCTAAGTGAGATCTATCAAGCAAAATCACTTGTGATCAAGATTTTCTTGAGGAAGAAGTTTTATTTCTTGAGAATGGAAGAAGGTGGACAAATTTTTGAGCATCTTGAATGTTTTAATATTTTGATGACTCAATTGACCTTAGTTGGGGTGTGGATGGATGAAGAAGGTGCCAAATATTGCTATGTTCATTGCTAGACTCATGGGACAACCTTGTCATGGCCATAGAAATCACTTCAGTTGTCTTGAAGATGGACATTGTTGGTTCTCTACTTTTTGAAGAGATGAGAAGGAAGGTCTCTTTGAATGCCAAAGAGACTTTGAATGTTTGAGGAAGACCAAAAGAAAGAGGCAAGAATGAGAAGCAGCATGGCCATTCTAAGTCCAAGAATAAGGGGAGATCAAAATCTCGTGGTAAGTCCAAGGTGATATGTTGGAATTGTGGCAAACCTAGACACTTCCAAAAGGACTGCAAAGAGGAAAAGAAAAAGAAGAAGAAGCAAGATTTTGGTTCTAAGTCTGAGAAGATGGAGATGCTTTCATCACAACGTTGGCCACTCATGCAGGTGACAATGCATGGTTGGTAGACTTAGGTGCATCTTTTCACATGACTTCTAATAGAAATTGGTTTAGTAAATATGAAAAGTTTGATGGTTGTAAGGTGTATTTGGGTGATAACTTAGTTCTTGATATTGTTGGTTGTGGAAGTATTCATGTGAAATTTTTTGATGGTAGACTTAGTTTGATGGTGTCTCGCATATCTTGGGACTAGCAAGGAATTTATTATCTATTAGTAAACTAATAGATGCAAGTGTGCATGTACAATTTTTTGAAGTAGGTGTGAAAATGGAGAGAGGTGCTATGGTAATAGCAAGAGGAAGTAGATTGGGTACGTTGTACTAGCTTGATGCATGCACGGTTGAGTGCAATAGTACTTATGATAAGATTATGAAGAGGACTACTTTGTTGGAGAAGGAAAGGGTTTCTCTTTCAACAAATGGTCATAGTTTTTAAGTACCCAAGGGTGCTCTATCTACTAAATCAAAGTTACCTACAGAGAAGACTATGTTATGGCATCGAAGACTAGACCAATTAGGTGAGAAAGGTCTATGAACCTTAAAGAATAAAAACCTTTTTGATGGGATGAATGACTGCAATCTTCATATTGATTTTTGTGAGCATTGTATCTATAGTAAACAAAACCATGTTTAGTTTTATTCAAGTTCTCATAAGTCCTCATGTATTTTGGATCTAATTCATTCAGATGTATTTGGTCCAATTGATGTTCCTTCTATTGGTAGATCAGTTTATTATGTTTCTTTCTTTGATGATTTCAGTACAATAACATGGGTTTATTTTCTTAGAAGTAAAGTTGAAGTTTTTAGTTATTTCAAAGAATTTAAAGCAATGGTTCAATTGCAGACTGGAAAGAAGATAAAGCGTTTGAGAACTGATAATGGCGGTGAATATTTTTTTAATGATTTTCACACATTTTGTAAAGATTGCGGTATTAAAAGAGAGAAGAAAACTCTGTATTCTCCACAGTAGAATGGAGTTGTAGAAAGAATGAACATGACCTTTATGGAGAAGGCTAAGAGTATGTTGAGTGGAGCTGGACTGGAACAAAAATTTTGGTCTGAAGCTATAGCCACTACTTGCTACCTAATAAATAGGTCTCCTACATTAGCTCTTGTTGATAAGATACCAATGGAAGCATGGTAGGGCCACAAGCCTTCACTTAGACATCTGAGAGTATTTGGTTGTGAGGCATATGCTCATGTGCCAAAGGAGAAGCAGAAAAAATTGGACAACAAAGTTGTCACATGTATCTTCATCAGATATAGTTATGGTGTGAAACGATACAAGCTTTGGAATCCTATTGCATAAAAGGTATTTTACTCTAGAAGTGTTATTTTTAGAGAAATTGAGCCTTCTTCTGTTATAGTGCAGCTAGAACGGATAGAAGAAAAGAAAGATGTGATTCAACTTCTTGCTACACTTGAGAAAGTTGAATCGAGGCCCTTAGAAAGACAAGTTGTTGAAGAGAGCTTTACGAGTTTTGAATCATCAGAGAAAGAGGGAGAACTTGATCATGAACCTGAACCTAAACCTAAACCAAATCTTGTTCAAGGGTCTAGTATACAAACGAAAGCACTAGAAAGGTATGGATATTCTCCTGATGGTTGGAGGTATATATTTTCTTTGAATGCTAATATTGATGAACCAAAATTTATAGAAGAGGCTCTTGGTATGAATGATTTAGAGTCTTGGAAAATTGCCATGGAAGAAGAGATGGTAGCTCTTAAGAGGAATGACACATGGGACCTTGTACCATTGCCTAAAGCATGGAATCCTATTGGTTGTAAATGGGTGTTCAAAAGAAAGATGGGTTCAAATGGAAGCATTGAGAAATATAAAGCACGATTGGCTACAAAAGGTTACTCCCAAGTTGCAAGAATTGGTTATGGTGAAAAAAAAATTCTTGTAGCAAACATGACATCCATTCAATTTTTACTTTCTATTGTAGCAACTTATGATCTAGAAGTTGAGTAGATGGATGTGAAGACAACTTTCCTTCATGGATATTTGGAGGAAGAAATTCATATGACACAGCCAAAGCACTTTGTGGTGAAAGGTAAAAGTCATTTGGTCTATAAATTGAAGAAATCCTTGTATGGTCTAAAACAAAGTCCTAGGATGTGGTACCAAAAGTTTGATACATATGTATTGAGTTTGGGATTTGTGCAATCCAAATATGATCATTATATATACTACAAGCCTGACGGTGATAATTTCCTGGTTATTGCCTGATATGTTGATGACATGTTGTTTACTGGCAAAGGAAAAGGTTTGATTGCAAAATTAAAATCTCATCTCTCAAAAAGTTTGAAATGAAAGATCTTGGTGCAACAAGGTACATTCTAGGAATGGAAATTATAAGAGATGGGAAAAACTGAAGGCTTTGGCTCGGTCAAAGTAAGTATGTTGGTACTATTCTAAGAAGATTCAATATGCAGGATTCTAGACCATTGAGTATTCCTATTACTATGGGAACAAAGCTTTCTAGCTCACAGTATCCTACATCCCCATTGGAGATGAAAGAGATGATTCAAGTACCCTATCAGAGTGTTGTTAAAATTTTAATGTATGTTATGGTTTGTACAAGACCAGACATTGCCCAAGCAATGGGAGTACTTTCCTGTTATATGTCTAATCTAGGAAGAGCACATTGGGATGCAGTAAGAAGAGTTTTCAGATACTTGCAGGGTACCTCAAAGTACTCTATATGTTTTCATGGAATAGGATATGAGCATTCATTGGATATTCAAGGCTATGTGGATTCATATTGGGCTGGCGATGTTGATAGTAGAAGATTCACTAGTGCATATGTGTTTACAATATTTGGTGGTGCAATCAGTTGGATGAGCAAGCAACAAGTTGTGGTCACTTTGTCCACTACAGAGGTAGAGTATATGGTAGCTACTCATGCCTGCAAGGAAGCTATCTTGCTTAAGAGACTGTATTTAGATATAGAGTTCAAACAGGGTGCAGTGACAATTTATAGTGACAGTCAGAGTGCAATCTGCTTAGCGAAGAACCCGACATTTCATGCCAAGACCAAGCACATTGAGGTACAATATCATTTTGTGAGAAATATGGTCAAAGACGGCAATGTGAAGTAAGAGAAGCTGGAGACTTTGGTGAATGTTGTTGATGCATTAACTAAGCCTGTGAGCACAGAGAAGTTCAGATGGTGTTTGAAGTCTATGGGCCTCTCGGCCCCTAGCAATTAAGTCCATGAAACTATGAATCTCCTGACTCTTGCAAGGTGTTTGACAAGTAGGAGAATGTTGAGAATTGTGTCTCAACCTTGCAAGATTTTTTCAAAAAACTCTAGAAAATTTTTAGAAAATTGTAGAATTTTTTTGTGGTAGTTTTCCACATGTTAATGAGTTGGAAAAGGTGTATGAGTTGTTAAAAATGTGTCTAGTCTCTAGAACAATGAAGAAGGGCTATTTTTAAACAATTCATTATATGACTTTTAGGGGGTCTAAACTAGAGGACAAAATTATGGATGAAAATGGTATTCTTGGAGTTACAAATTACAAGTGGGTAACATGTGGCATGGTTGTTTTGCCCATGGTTTTGGCTTGTGGCTTTTTAAAACCACGAATGGTTTCTAAGTGGAAAATCACTATAAATGGAGGGCTTGGGGAGGTGTTTGAATCATCAAGTTCAGTTTGCAAGACTGGTGCTAGAAGGAGTATCTCTTTGAGTCCGAGTCGGAGTTCAAGTTGTGGTGATGTGCTCCTGTAAGAACTTGCATTGCAAGTGTATTGTAATCTTCTGGATTTGAGAATACATTGTGTGGTTTTTGGAGGGTGGGATTTTTCTCTTGGAAGGGTTTCCCATAGTAATCATTGTGTTATGTGTTCATTATTATTTTGATTATGTTATTATGCATTTCTTGAGATCTCTGCAATAGTTAGTTGAATTTGCATAATCGTCCTCTCAAAGATTAGTGTAGGAAGCGATTTTACGCACCTTGGCTTCCTTAAAAATTTATTGATTGGTAGAGCTCTCACAATGAATACAATAATTAAGCTAAGGGGGTCAGTACCCCAATCAGCATTTGATGAACAAATAATAGGAACCCATTTAAGTATTGTTCTTCTCAATACACATTATCTGATTTCAAGATCTGTTTATTATATTCTAGCTAAATAATTTGTAACCACCATTCATTGGTATCATGTTCACAATGATATCACCTATATGTTTGTAGCTTTGAGATGCAAGATAGGACTAGAATTAAGTATTTATACTATGTAAGAGATTGTTTAAGGTAGAATAACTCGAGAATTTAGAAAAGGTTCTAGCTAATATCAAAGATGATATGTTAATATGCAGACCTTGCCATTACTATCTTCCTCAGCACGGGAGACAATGAGTTTCATTTGATCATGTCAAAATTATTGAATGGTTCCCAATTATGTAGAGAAATTTAAACTTTCTATTATGCTACATGTGTGGTCGTACTCCAAGAAATAGAGATTGGATGAAGTGCTTTATGGTAGAAGACAAGGTGGTAATGTGGGAAAGTATCTTTGTACTAGATGTGAATTTTTTAGAATTACCTAATAGAGAAATTGAAGAAGCATTAGAGGAGGAGGATCCTCACTCTCCTTCTGTAAGCTTGTAGACTGATTTGTTCTTTTAGACATTTCTTATTCCAAGGTTATCAATCCAATTTTCAAACCTGTTAAGGTATAAATTGTAAAAAAAATTAAAGATGTTATGTCTCCATATCTCTTAGTGCTTAAAAACTCTTGGATTCTTCATTAATACTGTGAGAAAGGTCTTAAGGGTAATAGAAATTTTCAACTATCATTGGTAGCTTATAAGCAATAGGGTAAATATGGTATGAATGTTGGTCAGGGTTGTCATAAGGCTACAAAAATTGAATCTTGAAAGAATTAAAGGCAAAGTTTAACTAAGCATACTGACTCTAACAATTTCTCATCAAAACTATAAAGAAACTGGAAATAAACTTCATATGTACATATTTCCTAGGAGTAAATAATTAATCATAAATCTCATTGTGCATAAACAAAATTAATGTAGAACTAGATATAAGGGACAAACATATTTTTATGTTATCTGTAGAAATGAAAAAGAGCAAAGTAAGGAATTGCAATATTGCTATCAGAATTTAACTGTGTAATTTTTGAGTCAGACTCATTGAACCATGTTTCATGAGTAGTGATTCAACATGAATCCATCTCTCATGAAAATAAATGGAACACTTAGCACTCATTGGATCTAGACGTGTGATTTTTTAGTCAAACTCATTGACCCATGTTTCATGAGTAGTGATTCTACATGAATCCATCTCTCATGAAAATAAATGGAACACTTAGCACTCATTGGATCTAGGTGATGCTCATAGGGGTGAAGCACCAGGACTTCACAGGAGGTCACCCATTCTAGTACTACTCTAGCCTGAGCACTTGCTTAACTATGAAGTTTCCTCCATGGTTAAACCCAAAGCTTGCAACCCCATTTGTAAAACCTTCACCAAATATTGTTCCTTATGAACCATTCATTTGAAAGCCCCTTAAGCTCATCAATTTTGTCTCTAAGATCTATATTTTTAGTCTTCAAATCAGATTCAACTTTGCTAGGATCATTCTTCAAAGTCAACTTTAGATTGGTAATCTTCAATTCATGCTTCAAGATCTTGTACTCTGTCTCCAATTTTGAATAATCATCATCACTAGTTTTAGATTCAATAGATTCAGCCTTGGATTTGAGATGTTTAATCTTGTCTTCAATTGTCCAATATATACTTTGTAGTCTTCATATATATCCTTCAGCCTATCTCTTTCTTCAGTAAGGAGATCAATTTTTTCAAGTGCCTCTTCAAGGTTCTTCATCAACTGTTCCATATCTATAGGGATCTTACATGATCTACTTAAACTACTCTCACATGATAAACCAATTTGGATTTTCTAGTATAATTTCCTTAAGGGCCTTGCTGGAATAATTCGTGAGCTTAAGCAGCTTTCTAATGAATGATTCACAAGGCACAACACTTGGTGAAGATTTTGCAAATGGGGTTGCAAGCTTTGGGTTTAACCATGGAGGAAACTTTGTAGTTAAGTGCGGTTAGGCTGGAGTAGTATTGGGATGGGCGACCTCCCGGGAAGTCTCAGTGCTTCATCCCTTTGAGCATCACCTAGGCCCAATGAGTGTTAAGTGTTCCATTTATTCTCATGAGAGATGGATTCATGTTGAATCACTACTCATGAAACATGGGTCAATGAGTTTGACTCAAAAATCACATAGTTAAATCTTGATAGCAATATCACAATTTGACTTGTTGTCGAAATTATATCCTACTTATCAATTGATGAGTTTAAGGGGATTTCTAATGAATGGTTCATAAGGCACAACACTTGGTGAAAGTTTTGCAAATGGGGTTGCAAGCTTTGGGTTTAACCATGGAGGAAACTCTATAGTTAAGTGTGCTCAAGCTAGAGTAGTACTGGGATGGGTGACCTCCCCTGAAGTCTCAATGCTTCACCCCTGTGAGCATCACCTAGATCCAATGAGTGCTAAGTGTTCCATTTATTCTCATGAGAGATGGATTCACGTTGAATCACTACTCATGAAACATAGCTCAATGAGTTTGACTCAAAAATCACACAGTTAAATCATGATAGCAATATCACAATTTGATTTGCTATGGAAATTATCTCCTACTTATCAAAGTAAGGAATGGTAAGAAAGGAAAAGAATAGTCATAACACCTACTCTAATTCAAATTCAATTTGTTCATAAGATTATATTAAAACATTTAAGAAACCAAGTAGTGGCTAGCATAAATTATTCTATTATAAATTATACATCAAAGATCAAGATTGATATTTAATAGTTGGTAAAATCTTCCCTTAAGTATGGTTGACATCTTTCTAAGCGTCTCCCCTCTATAGTTTTTAGTCTGAATCTATAGTTTCTGCAAATTATGAGATTGATTTCAAAAAATAGTGTCATCATAAGTGGATTCACTATAAAATTATAAAAGATATTTTGATTTAGCAAACCATTATTAGGAAATGGTTTGTCTTAATCCAATATCAAGAGATAATTCGGTTTCTAATGACTAGAATGATTTATTGTGGCTAATCTAGTTCTAAGGAATGTAATGGTGTTTCAAGCAAAGGATGGCATTAGACAAAGGACATTAATTGAAAGGCAGTTAAATAATAGCAAGAAATATCTAGACATTAAATCAAGAGTAAAAGTTGGACATTGGAATAATGTAAACAAGGAAATGCCTTCAGAAGAACCCAAGTAAAGGGAAGGGAAAATTGTACTAATTAAAAGTCAAGCCCTTGTAAATTAGAAGGATTCCCTTGGCTAGGGTCTACAAAGTTTTTTCTAAGTATAGTGAAGGTATGCCTTCTAAAGACCTCAATCCAAGAAGAAAATATATCATTCAGTAATAGGACCAAGGTCCCAAACCATACCCCCAGTGCCTAAACTTTGGACGGTGCAAAATGTTAAAAATAACTGATAAAAATAAATAAATAGATATGATGATATGATTACAAGTTTATGTTGTGTTTTTTATTTTTGTGATACAACGTGGCATTTTTATACTTATTCATTCTTCTAGGTTGCATATTTTTGTGTTTGTGTGTATATATAATTTTTACATATTCTTCTACTAATTAATTCAAACCCAAATTCGAATTCAAACTGGTAACTAAGAAGATGACCATTAAAGAAACATTGTAATATTTTAATACCTTCCCTTAATGGTTGTTGTCTAATTGTTGTCTTTTGTCCACAAATGATTCAAAACATTTTGTTGTTGTTGAGACCCTCCTTCGTTCTACAAAATGCAAATGACCAAGAAGCCAAAACGCATCCATAGAAGAATAGTGAAGGGTACCCCTTCTTCATAAGTCTTTGCAATATGATAGAAGAGCCTACCATTGAGATGAGTCTGCCACTAACCCTCCTAGAATCAACAAAACATCTAACAAGAAATCGGCACAAAAAAGTCCAACCTAATGTTGGATAATAGAGTTGCTCTTCCCTCGAGACACACAAAAACTAAGAACGACTATCACAATTTTCAAGAAAAAATAGCAAAACTAGAAAAACTAGATACAATTATAGAGGTGAAGATTTGATCAAAACCTAACGACAAAATCCAAGACATGGATCAACATATAAAGCATCATTTTTTAGGAAAAATTAGTAAAGCCCAACAAAAAAAAATTGAGGAAAAAATCATAAACCCGCAAAGGAATCCCTTGCTTGAACAATGAGACCATCACTTGCAAATGTTTGAAAAAATATCCTCACCATTAAGATATTATTCGTTGGCCAAAAATACATCGAACGAATCAATGATACACTATAGAATTTTGGAAGACAATTTCTTTCTTCTATAGTTAATTTCATGTAGCACATTGGTCCTTCCTTCTTCAAGATACCTGAAATATTCATAACTTCTTGGAACCTCTATTTTGATTTTAAGTGGTTCCATCAACTTCCAAAATTCTAATTTAAATTTGTGTTATGCCAAAGGCATACTGTCTACAAGGTTTTCAACAATTAAAAAGTTTTAGGCCCTTCAATTAAAATGTTTTCTTTTGTCTTACTCTATTGTATAAGATAATTAAAATGTTTTAAAGGTCCTTCCATTTCATGATGTCATATTCTAATTTTCCCTTCATTTATGTGGCAGAACTTAAGGAGACTCGGGCTCTTGTTGTGGCTGCTAGACAAGAGGGTAAATGGGCAGTGATCAAAAACCTCACAGCTATGATTTGAGACACTTTCCCTCCTAGTTGGGAGTTAAGATCGAAGTAGGTCCTAAAGGATACAGACATTTCCTAGACCTCGGCATGGGCTCCTCAGATGGTGACACTCTACCCCCGCTGCTACATAGAGACAGCGATGGTGTCAGGCCCTAACCCTTGCTCGTCCTAGGCCTTATCCTTCTGTGCAAGATTTCTTTGTACCTTGAAAAGATCGATGTTCTTTCTCTCTCTTGTTTTTTTCCCCAGATGCCTTTTGGTGCTCCTGCTGTTGTATTCTTCTCTATAATGTTGTATCTTTTAGTCCCATAGACCCTAGTTGGTCTCTTGTTGGATATTAATATCATTATCTTATCTTATCTATGTTGTCATTTTTCATGTAACAAACACTTTAAACTAATCCATCATTTACAAATCATTTGTCAAAATGCTCTACATATTGTGCAAGATGACTAAAACATTTTACATCCTTCAATTGCATAGTGATAGTTGTTGCGTTTCCTTTCATTTTTGTTGTACTTTTTTTTTTCTTATGCTCTCTATTATGCATCCTAATGATGGATCATGGAGTGTGATCTGGAACATTGACACACAAAAAATTAAACAATCAAATCCTAAAGCAATTTGAAGAACACTTTAAAACTGTCAAAAGCAAGCTGAAATCAAACTTTTGTCTTTTCCATTGAGTTGAGAATAATTACAAGTTGAAATGGTGATTGCAATTGGTCGAGGTGATGAATGCATATGCAATTGTGAATTTTGTCTCACAACTTCCCAATGGGAATACTAGAGAACATCTTCTAATTTCCCATAGAATTTCATTGTATATGGAGACAAATTCTATATTTCAAATGACTACCATTACCAAATTTGTGTATTACTTGAATTTGTGAGAATGGATTGTTTTTATTAAGTAAAGTAGGTTTTAACGACTACCTAAAATCTAGCAATTAACATAAGTATCAAACATTAAATTCAAAACACGAAATAGACAACATAGAAACAATAGCCCATAGAAGACCAGTAGAACAAGACCAAAAAAAAAATAGCCTCTAGAAGAGCAGACTAGCCTAACAAAACTAGAAACCAAAGGAAAACTTGAAAAACCAAGGGTTCTAGTCAGGAAGCGGTATTCTTGACCAGCTTAGCAGCCTTGAGCTCTAGCATATCCATAGTCTCAGTTGCATCACTGATCGGCTGAATTTCATTAGGAGAATCTTCCTTGTCCCTCTTCTTGATGCTCAGTCTAGTCCTGTTGTCAAGGCCCTCTTCTTGGGGGTGGACCTCATATTTTTTGTCCCTGTTATGCTCATTTCCCTTGTCATCTTTGACCCCTATGCTAACATCCATCATATTGTGCAGTTGTTTGATATTATCATTTAATGCTTTGATAATTTGGAAGCTCTGGTTAGCAGTGTTGTGGAGAGAGCTCTCCATTTTGTCCATCCTTTTTTCCACCTCGGTAACCCTATTTTCCTTATTGTTGATTTGGTCATGCCCAACATACCCCTCCATCCTTTCCAGCCCCTGCAATCTATTTTTAATCTCCTCAACCTCGTGGAAAATCCACTTGATTGACTGAAAGTTGTCCACCATGCCATTTCTAGCATTATTGAGGAGATTCATCTCCACTTCCCTAGCATTCTCATTGAGAATCACCATGGCCAGATCAATGAGCTCATCCAGATGAATTTTGTCATCATTACTCTCCAAAACCTTGGGATGAATAATTTCTTTGACAATGCCCATTTTAGTCATTTGAGTCTCAAAGTTTCTTCAGCCCCTTTTGTCCCCTTGGAGCCGATTATACATGGGTAAAAGCACAAATCTGTGTCACCTTTAATAAAGAAAAAGAATCTCAGAACATAAACTGTTCAACTTCAATGACACAAAAATGGTATTTGTGTTTAGAATTTGAATATGTTGTAAACTGATGAAATGTGTGAAATTGGATGAATTTTTTGTATGTAATTTTTTTTTATTTTTTTAAGTAAGAATTTATTCATTTTTTAATATTTTGAAATCCTTTTATGAGCTACAAAAAAAATAGGGTGTAGTTCTCGTCAAACATGTATATGCAAATCAAAAATTACATATTCTATAAGAGGACTCTCTCCTCTAGGGATAAATATAAATTTTAAATTTTTTTGATATAATTTACTATTTTTTTCCTTTTTTGAGTGAATCTCTTCTCAAATATTAAAAAAATCTACTTATGATATTTTGAAATTATAACATATTATAACTAATCAAAACACTATAAGATTTATATAATGATAATATTGACTCCAAGATCTATAAAAGGGTATTTTTAGTTTTTCAAAAAGTTGAGTTTTGATAGAGAAATGAGATTTGACCAAAATAGGTTTAGAGACCCTAAAAGGTGACATAAATATGTGCTTTTACCCACATTTGGTTTTATCCATGCTATATTCCTCATTTGTCTCTTCCTGGACGTGAAGGCGAGATTCCTGCCTTGTACCAGAATCCTAACCAGCATTCGTGTCATTGCCTCTTCTCTTCTTGGTTGGGCTATCCACCTTCCTATGAACTGGGACATTGCTTGTAACCTCCTTGTTCACATTGATATCCTCCTTCGTGTCCATACCCTCATCCTCATTGTAGTCATTTGTAGAATTAACTTTAAAAAAAATATTTTTATCTGATGAGCCTTTCCCAACCTTGTTGATTTTCTTCTTGGGTTCACTTTTCTTCTTGTTTTTCCCCAAATTCTTAATAATCTTAGCAACCTCCTCATCATCATCTAGATGAAGCCCTCTATTATCCTCATTATCGGATGGGAGATAGGAGCTCTCAATGTCCTCCAAGGACTTGATTTTTTGGGTTGTAGATCTACCACGGGTTTGAGCCTTAAAGTGCTCACAAATCAACAAAAGCAAGCCCTCATGAAAAGTAGGATTGACATAAGATTTTTGTTTATACCTTGTGATATTCCTATTAACAGAGAAGAAGAGGTAGTAAGGGATGGAGATTTTGGTGTCATACTTGAAGTTGTTAAGGATGAAAAAGTGATGGGTTCGGACTCTATCATACCTAGTATCTAGTATGATGTAAGAGATGATCGCCCTAAGAACAAACCTCCAAAGTTTCTTTATGAAAGTCAGTTCATAGTATGCCCTCGTCTTCACCAAATCATTATTCTCCTTAGCATTCTTGGCAAAATCTTTGATAGCATTAAGGAAATCTTCTTTTCCCTAAAGAATTTTATGCCCTCAGAAGGGGAGTTAGTGACCTCTGCAATAACACTTTCATTGACCTGGAAATTGACTCCATCAAATTTTATTTTCTCTTATCTACAAGAATTAACCATAAGCTCAGTCATCGCAAAGTTCCAACCATGTAATCTCTCAATGTAATTCGTAATACCCCCTTCCTTCAGCTTCTCCCAGACCTTTGACCTCCTTTTCCATTTCATCCTTCGGCTCTCTATAGTGTCTTTCGTCCACCATAGTGTTGTAATGAGTTGGGATGTTGCTCTGCAACTCCTGAAGAAGTGAACAACCCTATGATAATTCTCATTGTTTCTTAGCTTGCTTTTGCCCTCAGGATTATAAGAGAGATTGCATATACAAAACACCCATAAAGCATGCCAATAAGCCATCAGTTTAAGTTTCCTCATGTTTGACCTGTGCTTAGCATTCATTAAATGGTGATTGGAATTTAGAACATTACCTATCATCATTACTTTTAATAATTCTAGTCCTTCCCAAGATTCTCTCTTTTTCAATCATGCTTTTAACTTCCACCAGAAGCCTGTCACCATTAGTCCACCTAGTAGACGTGTCCCTTTTGACTACCTTGTTGGTCATCCAATTAGCAACAGGATTAGCCTCTTTATATTCATGTGACACATAGACCTTCTCAAATGTAAATAGGATTAGTTTCTTCTACCATATTCTCAATAGACTAGGAAGGTGAATGTTCACCCTTGAGGCACTTAATGATATTATTTGAATCCCCTTCAAGCCAGAGCCATCTAACTCCAGTATCTTGGGCCAGCTTAGTGGTGTGAAGGGCAGCACAAGCCTTAGCAAAGTGGTTGGTTTGGTGCCCCAAAGGAAAGGTGACAGCTGCAATGCCAAAGCCATAGCTATTTCTTATCACCCCTCCACTACTAGCTTCCCTCGGATTGTCCTTTTCTGCCCCATCAAAATTGGCTTTGTGCCACCCTTCTATGGGCAAAGACCATTGGCATTCTTTTCTTCTCTTCTTCCTGTCATTATTTCTATTGTCTCTTGCAAATGGGTTAGTGCCTTTGCAAATAAGAAAATTTTTCATAAGGGCATTGTGGATTTTACCCAACACAATCTTGGCAGGAAGGTTGGCATCCCTGAAAATACGATTATTATGTTCTTTCCATATCCCCCAACTAAAGTGGAGAAGAGTCCATTTGCTAATGGTGTGAAGATCAGTTCCCTTCCAAGAGTTGTCCCATTGACTAAAGAAGTCAATGATCATGTATGGGGCACACCAATCCAAACCAAAATCTTGACTGAACATGGACCACATTTCTCTCATAAAATTGCAATGAATAAACAGGTGATCCACATACTTGACCTGGTTTTTGCAAAGAACGCATCTATTAAGAGTATAGAGGCCCATTTTCAAGAGATTATCAATAGTAAGAACCCTATTTTGGAGGAAAAGCCAAAAGAAGATGTTGGTTTTTGGAATAAGGCCAGGGTACCAAGCATTCACCCACACCGGTTTGGAAACTTGTTTCAACAAAGCTTGGTACCCAGAAGCCACTGAGTAAATGCCATTAGAAGTACTCTCCCACACTAACTTGTCCCGATCATTATTCAAAATCATAGAATGGAGGATAGTCATAAGAGGTTTGAGATCCTCAACGATAGAAGAAATGTCTCTCCAATCTTGCCCTAATATGTAGTCGTTGACTTTAATGCCAAACTTTTGAATGCAAGTATTAGCCCATCTGTCATAAGCAAGAAAATTGATGAGAGGTCGCTGGATCAGCCAATTGTCCTGCCAGAAGTGAATGTCATTGTCATTCCCCTCTCTCCATTTCACTTTGCTTTTGGCAGTTTCTCTAGTTTGAACCTTTCGAAATGACTTCTTCATTGAAAAGGTATCTGATGGGAGGTATCTGTAGGTATTTGTCCACCATGATATCTCTCCAATCCCCATTGCTGGAAAAGATTCTCCATACCTATTTAGCTTAAAGGGCATTGTTGAGAGGTCTCAGTTTTCTAATGCCCAAACCACCAAAATGTTTGGGGAGGCAAACATTATCCCAAGCAATAAGAGGGAATCTCTTATGTTCTTTTGAACCAAACCATAGAAAATTCCTTTGGATCTTCTCCATAAGGTTAGCATACTTACTTAGTATCCCAAAGAGGCTCAGCACATAGGTGGGAAGATTTTGAAGGGTGGATTTAACCAACTGAATTTTGCATGCTTGGCTAAGGGTGATATACTTCCAACCAGCCAGTTTCTTGTTAAACCTATCAAGAAGATTGTTCCAAAAATAATTAGGGGGTTTGAGGCCTAAAGGGAGACCCAAATAAATAGAGGGAAGAATACCAGTGCCACAACCCATAATAGTCGACATCTTCCTCTGTCTTTCAACTGGGATATTGATGAAAAAAGATAGAATTCTTGTTCCAATTAATAAGTTGCCCAGTACCCTTAGTGTAAGAGCTCAAAACCTTTTTGATAGCCTTGGCTTCCACAATCGAAGATTCACCCCCCATAATGGTGTCATCCATGAATTATTGATGAGAGAAAACCAAGGAACCAGAAGAAGATTTAATCCCTTTCAAAGCCCCCAAATTTATGTTAGCTGACATCATCATTCCCAATCACTCAGCTAAGATGATGAAGAGGATGGGCGATAAGAGGTCCCCTTGCCTTAAACCCATCGAGGGTTTGAAGAATTCTGAAGGAGAGCCATTAACCAAGACAACAAGAGAGGGAGTAGAAATCATTTGGTTGATAAGCTTCAAACCTTGGTATCAAAACCAAAGGCTCTAAGAACCTTGATGAGAAAAGACTAGTCAATACAATCATAAGCCTTGGACAGGTTGAGCTTGAGGAGAAAATCTTCTCACTTACCCTCTTCCAAAGAGTGGATGACTTCATGAATAGTCATGATAGAATCTAGGATTTTCCTTCTCCAAACAAAACTAGATTGTTGAGGAGCAATGATAACAAGGAGGATCTTGATAATCCTATTAGTCAAGGCTTTAGAAATAATCTTTTTGAAAGAGTTGCAGAGGCTAATGGGTCTAAAAAGATCCAAAGAGTCTACCCCCGAAACTTTTTGAATAAGCACTAAGAAGGTAGTGTTAACCTCTGTCAACAAACTTATTGCTACAAAAAACTCTTGGACAATAGCAAAATTATCCTTATATTCCTTCAATGCTCTTGGCAAATTCTGGACAGCAACAAAAATATCATTGTGACAATTGGTGCATAGACTAAGTTGAAGAGCTTCGAGAGAAGAAATGGCTGGACATAATATTCCTTATTGTGAGACCTCACTAGCTTTTTCCCTAGTCATTTTTCTTAATTCTTCATTTAGCCACAATTTTACTTTGATACTGTTGATGACAAACATGGTCTAGCTAGTAACAATCATTATTGTTATGGTAAATGGATGTTGGTATAGTTGTATTAAACAAAGGAGATGAAAACTCCCTATATAGATTTACAAAGATGTTTCTACTATAAACAATCATGAACTAAACATGACAATGGAAACTACTTAATAAATTAAAGACTAACTACGATGACCTTAGTTACCCAATTTTCCCCCCGACCCTTTGAACCAAGCAAATTTTGAGTCAGTCCTTGGTCTTAGTCCCAACTCCCTTTTGGGTTCCACTTGGGTTAAAACCTAGGGAGGTTGGTTTCTCCAAGATGAACCTAGGTCAAATCATGGTTGAAACAAGGAAGACCCATGCAAGCTGAGTGCAAACTAGGTACAATTCCATTGAGAAACATTCTATAGTTTAGTGCAGAAAATAATTATTACAATATTTGAATAAAGTTCTTTAACATTACAAAACAACATTTGTTGAAGCTCAAATATTTCTTACATCAAATTAAACTAGCCCTCAAGATTTCTTCTAGTGAAATTTTCATATCCAATTGTTGGTAATGACCCTTGCTTAATTAATTGGAAACTTTGTATAGTGATGAATCATATTTTAAGCATTAAACATTATCTTGAATAGATGAAGGGAGTTGCAAGCTACTTACATAACATTTTTCAAGTAGGATGTTAATTACAAACTAACAAGCTTTATGTACAATGAAAAAGTAATAAGTGTTTGACAATTAAAGAAATATTGTAATATTCCAATACTCTCCCTTAATGGTTGTCATCTAATTGTTGTCTTTTGGTCACCGCTTCTTTAAAAAAAATTGTTGTTGTTGAGACGTTCCTTGGATCTACAAAATGTAAATGACCAAGAAACCAAAATCCATCCATAAAAGAATGGAGAAGGGTAATAATGTCTAACCGTATCAAATCAGATTGTTGCAACTGAAGAAGAATTACATCACTAGGTTGAGCAAATCCTAGAGGAAAAGCCATATTTTCAACAAGATATTTTAGAAGATCAAGGAGAAAGTATGACCCCTAATAAACGTACTTTGAGGTTGACGAGGTGACATGATTAGCTCATCCACAAATTGGTGTTGGTTGCCACAAATTGGTGTTATCTCTATCCTTCTACATAATATACATTAATCTAAGTATGTGAGGTTGACAAGGTGATATGATTAGCTCATCCACAAATTGGTATTATCTCTACCTTTCTGACCTATATTTCAGAAAACCCCTACAAACCTCTCCTAGCACCGTTATCTTTATCCCAATTCTAAACCTAGGAGTCTCACTTTGCAACCTTCGTGGCATCTTCTTCCAAGCTAATTTCCCTAAAAATCACTAGGATTGTGGTTCATTTTCATCTCCATTTCCCACTCAATCACCCGTAATCTATCCTACCATCCAACATCCCAAGCACGCTAAAACATTTATCTAGCCGCAAAGATATCGTGGCCTTCCACAAAAGCTACATTTTAATCCTTGGCAAAACAAGCAAATCAGTTGGCAATAAGTTAGCAAGACCTATTGTATTTCGAATTAATATCATTTGGAAAAGCTTGAATGGGAAGGATGTGTTTGAGGATAGACCCGGATGTATTACCAAGGTTAAAATTAGAACCAGTTGTTTAAAAAACAATAGTAACCAGAAGTTGTTTTGACAACCAAAAGTTATCCAAGAATAAAATTGGCTTTAGCATAAGCCATTTTGTATAGATACTGTCATCTTCAAAAAGCTTTAAAAATGCTCAATGCCATATAAAGGGTACTGTTTCGCGTATCCAAACTCCTCTAATCTAAGACAATTAATACACATCTGGAAGGCAAATGGGAAACAGATTTGAAAGACTAGAGATGAACAATCTAATTAGTAGCACATGAGCATTATAGGACACAAAAAGCAATGAATGGTTTTAAGATCTGATTATCAGACTAATAAGAAGACATCCCAATAAAAAAATTGAGAAGCGAAAAATTCAACACTCATTTCTATATTAATCTCCGTAAGAATACCCCCCACAGAAAATTTTCTTATCAGCGTCTCTTCTTTTGACTTGAGGCTTCAACAAGAAGGAGGAAGCAGGGAGAATATACAGCTCTATAAACATTAACTGGAAGTCCTAATTATAGGACTTTTATTTAGCTGTAAATGTGCAAAATGTTACAACTCATTTTTAGTAGATTTCTTTGACTTGGAACCAGGCTTTGATCCTTTATACCAATTCCTAACTTTATTAGATATTGTACGAAAGCTCCGTTTTGCACTGAGAATTGCACGGTTGCTTTGACTTTTCAAAGTAAGTAATGTAGATTGGGCTTTGGAGACTAAGTCTTTCTTCCAATCGCTTTTCCCAGATTGCACAAATCTTTTAGTATTCCCCTGCGCAGACAATTTGGTGTTACTTAGCAATCAATAATATGAACACACCAAAACGGACAAGTAGAAGGAAATTAACCTGCCACACCTGCTTCCTACTAATTGAAATAAATTTAACTGCACAATCCTTTCAGCATTACTAACTCAAAGAAGGAAGAAGTGTTATATACAAGAAGCCCATAAAAAGTTAGCACTTTTAACGTAATTATGATATTGCCCTTTTGGAAAAGGAAGTATACGTTTTGGCAGTCTTTCGAATGTTCACTAAGTAGATTGTTTTTCGGTAATTTGTTTGGCCACAGAAACCAAAATGACTTTCACAGTTCCATTGATAAATTAGAATGCATAATCTCCTCACTCTGCTATGAACAAATAGATTCATCTGTTGGGGACAAAATGACTTATGAACTTCACTTCGCAGTAACCTAACTCCTATAATAAAGAGTTCTAGTCATCTTGAAGGTGGCAATCTTCCCACACCAAACACATATCGCTGCTTCCATAACAGATACAGGTAGAATGCATTGTAACATGCATTACTCCTGTGTTTTGAACTCTTTTGCTTATCAGACCAAAGATGTTTCAATGAATATTTGGTTCCAGTGGATTGTGCAATTTTAATTTCTCTACATGTCTCTCTTTTTTATGTGTTTTATCTCTTGTACTGTATGTGACAATTACTTGTTTCAATCTGCAGAAACTCTCAGACATAAACAACGTTTGCATCAAAGAAACTAGTACGGTTATGATAAAAAATATGCTCCTCTTTATGCTTCCATTCTATGAATTTGAACAATACATGAATTAAAACCAAAATCTTCTCTAGAAATTCCAGGAAAAAAAGGCGGGACAGGTGGTGAGCTGTCCCCTACCAAGGAAAATAGCTCATAGCTAACCAAGGGTTCAATCAAGAGGGCATGAGATATATCACACTTCCCAACAACTACCTGTGTAGAGATTCTGTGACCAAAGATGAATTATTATTAGCTACAACTTTAGCCCAATCACCGAGGGACTACAACCTAGCATCTCAATCCTCTCCAATAGACTTCTGACATTTTTGTTTTGAATCATGGAAAAGAGATAAATCTATTTCTTAGAATTCAATGCCTAGGCAACAGTGTAGGAAGGCTACATAAGTTAAAAGCTGCACATAATTCTGATTTCACTTGTTGAAGAGTAGTGGGCCCACTCCCTATGATGTCAAGAATTTATAAACTACAAGTCACAATGTCATCACCATCACTTTTGATATAAGATTCCGGTTGGAAAGACTTCTTCTGAGTCCAGAGTCCTGGAGATGCTGGTCAAGTTTTATAGATCAGACTTGTAGAACTTGCTTAAGCACATACAATTATCAACCTGTACACTAGATGATTATCATCAGGTGCTTGAAAACTCTTAGGCTGCACCATATAGACCTCCTCATCAAAAAAAAAAATCAGTAACGTATCCTTAAAATCTATCTAGTACACTTTTCATTCAGGTTAGAAAGACTTCTTTGAGTTCAGCATCCTGGGGATGCTGGTCAAGTTTAATAGATCAGGCTTGTAGAACTTGCTTTGGCTCACACAATTATCGACCTGTGAAGTAGATGGTTATCACCAGGTGCTTGAAAACTCTTAGGCTGCACCATATAGACCTCCTTGTCCAAAGTTTTATTAAGGTACCCTTAACATCTATATAGAACACTTTTCTTCCAAACTATGTTGCTATGAAGAATACTTAATATGTGAGCATCTTGATTTGTAGCTGCAGCAGCAAAAGTCCCACACTATCTTCTTCTGTTGCAAATATCCTTTTGCAACAAGATGAACCTTACACTTAAAGTTGAATTCAATGGGTTGCTTAGCGGAAGGCAACTCCTCCAACTCCCAGGTATGATTCTTCATCGAGGTATCGCATTCAACTTTCGTAGCAGCTTCCTGTTCAGGTTGTCCTCCCTCTGAATATTTTTGTGTTTGAGGCACCTGAAAAAGATTAATGAAACAGCAAAATAAACATGCTCAACTGCTGGACCTGTCAATTTATTCTCGAGAAAAGTCCTTGGGTTTGCCCTTATACCATGCAACATATAGATTCTCTGAATTTCCAGATGTACACTCGTCAATCTCTGTTTGCTTGGTTACATTCTTTTTGCAACAAGTGCGTGCGATTTTTTAAACAAAAGTCAGAGTCAGATTTTCATCAAAAAGTTTATGACTCACAAGACGGTGACAAGAATTTGACATTCAAAGGTAACATCATCCTTGTCTACCTTTTTGTTTCCAATGGTGAGTTGATCCCTCGAATTCTTCATTTTAGGAAGGTAATTAGGCAAAGATCCATTCTGGCTGAGTTTGATGGAAAACAAGTTCTTCAAAGAGAAAACCTGACATTTGAAAATTTGGTACTTGTGTTTTTAGTTACTCCCACAGTTTGCTTGCATGTTTGGCATTACAATCTTCTGCAATAAGGTCATCAGACAAGTAGTTTTAACAATAGCAAGGCTTCCATATGATATTTAAGCACATAGTCCATACTTAGAAATCTGAAATAGACTTCAGATATTAAAATTCACTGAATCAACTTCAGTGACTCCAGGAGAATTAAATAATCTGCCATTTGTGAGGCAAACATGTATATGAACAGACCTTTAAATGTCAAGATTTATAGACCATAATATATATATATATTCAAAACTGTACATACTTGGGCATGAAGATTTAGTTTTACAGACCAACTGTGTTTATTCCTTTTATTCGCATCAGCTTTAAAGCAGTTTGAGACCTCTAGAACATACTTTGAAGTTTGTACTAAAGTCAAGGACTGTTGAGTTGCTACTGAAGGCATAGCAGGATACGTATAAGCTGGTTGGGCTTGTACGGGATATAGGTTGTAAATTTGTAATGCAAAGAGTGTCTGCAAGTAGGGTGAATATTGTTGGTTGGGTAGTATAGGTTGGTTTGTTTCCAACTTTCCATAGGTTGTAGTAACTCATGGCATATATTTAATAAGAGAAATTTTGCAATTTCTACTTGTTCTCCTTAGGCTTGGGCATCTGTTGTGTACATTGCACAATTGTTGGTTGGCTGTTCATCTCACCCATCATTTTGCTACATCAAGCTCCCTTTGATCATTGCGTGCAATATAAGGATTCAGCCACCTTAATATTATTTTGTATATACAGTTACAAAATGGTACTACAGATAATCTTCTAGAAGGTATGAGGCAAGGCTGATGTTCTATCAGGTGGAAACCATAGCATTAGCCATTGGAAGGATCTGACATCCATGCTTAAGTCCACAATAAGCTGGCCATTCTTATCCATCCATCTAGGCTCAAAATATATATCGTCAGCTCTTTTTGAATGATCACATCATCATAGGGGTTAAAATAATATTGGTGGATGCCTTCTGCAAGAAGTTGTAAATCTGATCCAAATTTTTTAAATACGAATAATTAATACACGATGCAATTGCATAAGAGCAGCAGTAATTAGCAAATAACTTTGTATTATCAAAACTACTGCTCTTTCCCTTTGATTACCTTTTAATACAGCTACTTGATTGTTCATCTATGTGGCTACAAGATGGATTATCCCCACATTGACCATTTTTCTATAAAATGATACAAAAGCTTCAAAGCTTAGAGTTATTTTGATTTTTATCAGAAAAATGTGTAGCAGTACTCAACTATAAAAAAATGTTTTTTACTAACCTAATATTCACAAAAAAATTTGCATAGCACTTAGCATTACAAATTTATTCATCAATGTTCATACTTACAAAGGCTGAAGCAATGGGATTGTCCTCTTCATCATCTTCATCCTCATCATCACCTCCAAAATTACGCATATTCAATATATCATCCTTTGAATACATTTTCATATTTGGTGCACCAGGCATGTCCTGTACCAGCAATTTGGCCCATGAATGTGACTTCTATCTAAATTCTTGTACCCAATGCAGCTGTCCAACTTTGTCACAAGCAAACTGAAAAAGAAAACTATACTTACAGACATAGATCTCAACATCTTTTCCATCTCAGCTTCTTTGGATGATTTTGGAACAAAAGGCTCCCCTGGTGCTCTATCCTGCAATAAAAGGAAATATTTCATCTGAATTCTGTGAAACAAGTATCAATCTCAAATTGATATAATATTTTAGGATGAGTTAGGACCCCTGAACTACATAGAAGATAAATTTAAAAAAGGCTCGGCCATTATACAATCCAGTTTAATGGATTGGATAGAAAAAAGTAAAAAATCTCCACAAAATGTAAGAATTTGATTCCTAGAAATGGATCTTAAGGCTATGGACAAATACAAAAAGTGGTGTGCCCTTCAAAGGACAAAACGTAACAATTGAAAAGGCAAAAATCAACCAAAGAATATCAAATACACACAAATAAAGATTTAAGTCACAAACAGCATTTTTTCCAGCACCAACCATATGAAAATTGCAAATGCTCTACCTTCAAACTCCCACCCACTCCTACGATAATATACCTCTGCACTTGAAGCCCTGCCAATGAACAGAAGGCAGCCTAAAATTTTATGGGCAGCTGGTAGGGTGGGTTGGGGGAGAGAATTTTTTGTGGTGGTTGGTTTGGAGGAGTTCTCAACTCAGTGAAGCTTTGCAATAACTATCCAATCTGTTAATTATCTATAGACTAAATAAAGAGGAAAATATCAAACACACGAACAATGTTGTATCAGGAAAGATTGACAACACGGGAATTTGAAGTATCAAAATCATGAAAAAAGTCAATTATCCTCACCTTCGGAACAGGAGGTGGTTTGTTTGAGCAAACTTTAGTAAGATCATTACAAAGGAGCTTTGATAATGCAGATTTTTGTGGCTCACTTTTGAATAAGAATTCTGCAACATCAGTGTCATGATAACCAATCACCTGCATGGTATTAAAAGGTCAGAGAATCTTGTGACGTGATACCTCTTTGATAAAAATATTTTCCACAAAGAACAAGAAAATTGAAACACATAAGGGAAGAAACTTTTGGAACCATCAACAACAAATCATCATGTATGTCAATTAGATGATAATAAGTCAATGATCCTAGTTAAAGTTAAGTACATTTAGATGTCTCCAATTCACAAGCCTAATGATCTAAAATATAATTGAGCACAACAATAGGTTCTAGCAAAGATTTAACAATTATTGCCAATATCACTTTTCACAGAATATTGCGTCAATGCTTTCAAAGATTAGCTGGATTTTGCCATTAATTTTTAGATGTGCACTTTAAATACAGGCCTCCGTGGTTGTGAAAACCCTAAAATAAAGCCACTATTTTAGATGAAATAAGAAATATTAAAAAAAAATCAGAAGATAATCAGAAAAAAAGCAACAAAAATGAGTACCCATAATTTATACATGCCTCCCACATAATCCCAGCAACAGACTGCAAACCAGAAAATCATTTTTTTGCCAACAGTAATTATGGTTAAGTTATAACTACATTCCATTTCATTGGATTAGAAAGAAATAATATATTTAAACACAAATAACCTGAAAAGGGTCACTGGGACTCAAAGAGAAAAAGAGAAAAATAGAATGTAAAGAGGTGGCAAGCAACCCCCATAGAACAAATGGAATCAAATATGAAGCTGAAATACTAGGTTTTACAGTCATCAGAGACTATCTTGGAGGCTCAAAATGTCAATGGAAGGAACATGAATCATTGAGTTTTAAGGTTTAAATTCAAGCATCTGCACAAAAAATATGAAAATAGTCAATGCATTACTTTTACTTGAAAGAGCAAGGTCTTAAAGTTCACCATCTAAGAGGAAGTATGGACACCAAAGTTCACAATTCACAGCATTTTTTTCTAAATAATACAATAAAAAATATACATTCAACTACAACAGGCAAGATGTTCCAATACTTAATCAGGATATGAAATGCAAATGATCTCTTAATAGATATTCATAAAATAGTAAGCTTATGTTGAGTTAATCCTCTAGTAATAGACATCCTATCCACTTCAAATAGAATACCAATATACAATCTAATCCAATCACTATAAGTCTACATCCTACTCTACTTAGAGATTTCCTATCTAAATCCAAACTTGATCTCTTATTCAAGCTGTGACAATATGTACCATTTTTCCTCTAAATGGCATTTAATAGTACTACTGCATACAACTTCTTGTGTAATTTTCACACCATCGCCCCAAAATTTTTTGGGGACCCCCTTTTTCGGGCAGGCCTTGGCAATTTCGCAAGTGTTGTAATTTTTCGTTTGCCTTTGCAAAATTTTGGAGTTGTCCAGAGGTATTTGAATTGATGATTTTACACCTTGGATGCCTTCAGGCCAGGGGGGATTTGGTTTGTTTTCACCCGGTGCAAAACTTGATTTTCTGGAACATGTAATTTCTTCTTTAGGCCAAACAGATTTCAACAACAACATTTTTTCAATAGTTAAAACCATGGTTACCAGGAGACCCGTCTCCCCCCTAAAAGTGGCGTCTTGGAGACCGAGACGCGTCGCGGAGACTTTTCGCGTCTCTGGAGACCTCAAAAAAGGTTGGAGACTTCATGACGAAGTCTCCTGAAGTCTACTCGTCTCCTAATCCAAAAAGTAAAGTCTCCTCGAAGTCTCCTGATAAAATATAAATGTAAAATATAATATTAAATAATTTTATATATTTTAGCCCTCATTTAAATGTTTTTAATGCAAAAATCTAAGGTACTATATGAATTTCGTAACAACTGCTTCGTGATGTACGTCACCTACAGGAACACGATACAAGTCTAAGACAACATATTGGAAGCTGTATAGGATTGCAGTAAAGATCCCAAATCACATAAATTTATGCGGCTGAGGAATTAGGGTGCAAAAACTGTTGTTAGTGCATTAGAAGATAGTATTACGTATGTTACAAAAATCTGATATGCAAATGCTTGATAATAGTATTATTCGTCATGAAAACCAAGCATCTATTTGCTGATAAAGACTCAGCCATAACAGTGATAGACTAGAGGTTTTATGTATGTTAACATGAATGTATTTGGTCCCATATTTCTGTTTTTTCAAGAGGATATCATGTTTCAGTTTGATGTATAAGTCGTATTTGTTATTTGTACCTGTTTATCTGCTGTTGGCAATATCCTAGTACCAATGTAGGAATCTTTGTTAGTTGAATCTGTGTAACTGGAAAAAAAACACTATTACAAAATGATTTACTCCCTTTTAAATTAAGCAATCCTAACTCTTAGTTAGAAAATAGAAATCCTAAGTGTGTCTCTATGCATGCATCGATGTTGAATAATTCAATAATTTTCACAAATTTTTTGTAGCAATGCCAATTTGTCAAGTTTTAAAATCTATTTCAGTAATGTACTTTTGTATCTGACCGCTTATTATTATTATAATCTTTGACAGTTTGACTCTATGAATCTATTTTAATTTTTAATGTGACAACACTAGTATTATTAATTTATTATTTACTTTAGTCTTTTAGTCTTACGGTATTACTATTTTGAAATTTTGAAATTTTGTATTTACTTTTAGTATTAGACTCTTTAAGTTTAAACTATTAAAAATTTATTTAAACAAAAAAAAAAAAAACTGCCGTCTCCAAGTACCCCCGTCTCCTATTTGAAAAATTGTCGTACCGGTACCAGTACCAGTACCGGAGACCTCAAAGTCTCCCCGTCTCCCGGTGACCTTGGTTAAAACGATATCTGGCAGGATAAGTTTGCAAATTTTGGACTTTAGATTTTTTTTTTGAAAATTTTGATATAATTGTATAAGCTTAAGCATTTTCAAAATGAATTTTAGACTAATGATGTTTTGGAAATCTTGAAAAAATTTCGGTGAAAAGAAATTTTGATAGTGAAATTGGATTTAGAGTTTGAATTTCGAGTGCCAAGAAAATGATTTATTTTGTTAAAAAATTGAAATTGTATTGCAAAATTGAAATTGGATTAAATTGCAAAATCTTATTAATTTGGTTGAAACTTTGCCTAAAGGATTTTAGAAAAGTTAAAGGAAATTGGTAATTTGCAATTGAAAATTGATTTTGGCTTGCTAGATTCGATTTTAATTATATTTTAATTGTCAAAATGTTGTTAAATGAAAATTTCGACATATCCTAGGCTTACCTTGCTTCTATTTAGCAATTCTGGATCAAAATCGCAATTAAAAGGGGTCAATTTCGCTATGGGGCTAAATTATTTTCATGTTTTATTTAAAATTGGGCCATCTTTGGAGGTCTAACTTAAATTTTGTTTCCCTCCAAGTAGGTTGGCCCACTCTGGAGATCGACAGGAGGATATAAGAAGGGGCTTCCCTCCTCTTATTTCCTTATTCATTCCCACCTCCTCTTGCTTGGTTGAGCGATTTTCTTCCAAAGGAGCGAATTTGTCCTTGGCAGCGATTTTTGGATGTCTGATTTTTTCTCCTTGGCAGCAATTTCTTTCTCCTTGGATGGACAATTTCTGCCATAAAACAATTTTGGAGGAGAGGATCTGATTTTTGCAAGATTGGCAGCAATTTTGGGGTCTGATTTTTCCTCCTAGGGAAGTGAATTTTTCCTCCAGCTATGGCGATTTTATTTGGTGAAGAGGCAAAGTGACTTAGACTAATTTTTTTTTGCAAGTGTGGGCAAATTTAGAAGGTCGAGATTCTGATTTGGAGCAGATTTTTCTGCCCTAAGGCAGCAATTTTCCTTAAGTTGGGCAATTTTGGCAAGGAGGTCGAAATTCTGATAAAAGGGGCAGATTTTTGAAAGCAATTCATTTGCTAGGGCATCATATTTTGAACAAGGATTGAAATTTTTGAGATCAGATCTGAATTTGAAGAGGCCCGATTGTTGGAAGAAAGCAGATTTAAGGTATGATTCTCATTCATTTTTAGAGGTGAAGATTGGTTTTAAAGGTGGATTTTATTCCTTATTCTCGGTTGGTTTGTTTCTCTTATCTTCTTCTTGCACTTCTCATCCACCACTTCATCATTTCCATTGATAGGCTGAAGTTGGAAGATATAAGTATAGATTTCATTATAGGACACTTGGAGAGGCAAAAATAAGCTAGACCACCCTAGGATTGAAGTTAGGAGATATAAGTGTAGTCCATCCTAAGGTAACGAAGAGGCAGAAATAAGTGGTAGTCCCACCCCTAGGATTAAAGTTTGGAGATTGATAAGTACGGAGATAGGATTTGGAGAGGCAGAAATAAGCTAGATTCCATCAATAGAAAGAAGTTTGAAGATTAATAAGTGTAGTCCATATCATTTAGAACGAAGGGGCAGAAATAAGTGTTTAGGATGTTAGATGTTAATGCAAACAAGAACCCAAAAGGAACGAATACCAAAAAAAAAAAAAAGGCATGATGCCTAAGACCACCTTCTTCTCGAAAGTGAGGCGAATAAGTGATACCAATATCGGCACGGTGAATATGGTAAAGTTGAAGGATAGATTGAAGGAAGGACAATCCCCCATGGCAAAGAAGATCTGCAAGAGCGGAAGTGTACATGAGGCGGCTTTCCCTCCTACCTTGCCTTGTCCAAAATTGGTAATGGAGTGTGCATCCCGGTTTGATATTGTGACCAGGTCCATCATTTTTTTATGAAGGGAAGAGAGTGTTGGCTAACATCAACGGACAAGTGGTCGAAGAAGTATTTAATATTCCCCAGCATAAAGGCATGACAGTGGTAATGATAGATCAAACGGCCAAGTTATTTTAGGATAATCAGGATGCCTACTTCATTCATCTAAAGTAGAATTGGTTACACAAGGGCAAGAAAGGAGTTACCAAGTCGTCAAAGCTCATCAAGTCAAATTTCAAATCAGAGTATGGTGACCTTATTATGCTTCTCAGCCGAATCATGGGCATGTCTCAAGGTATGCAATTCGAGAACTGGATGTACTAGTTTATTGATGAAATTGAAAATGGAAAGAGAAAATTTGAGTGGCCTAGAATTATAAGTGAAAATTTAGAGTTGCAACTAAGGACAATACAAATTCAAAAGCAATTCTATATGGGGTCCTACCTTTTCTATTTGATTGCGAGACTATATGAGAATCCTAGACTTAAGGCCTTAGGAGTGATTGGCAATGGGCCGAGGCAATGTTTGGTGCATGAGTGTTATCCATAGCTTCATTTGCACAACACCAAAGACTATAAGATGTTTTATGACGCATTTGCCATGAAGACAATAAGGATATTACAAGGGACACCTGCTAGGAGGCTCTCATCAAAAGCAAAGGCAAAAGTTAAGAGGTATGGGAGTTGGTTCATCCAAATTCCGCAATTTACATATCAGGAAGTACAATTTGTCCCAAGAGACTTCCAAGGTACCCACCCGACAAGATAGTTTTGATGGAGTTGGCTAGGCAACTTGAGCATTATGACAAGATTATTTAACTTAAAACTGAGATAGGGACTACATCTCATTTGGAATAGGCAATGATACTTGTCTCAATCCTGTCACCTTTGCAACTACAGAGAAGGAGTTAGAGCAATATCATCTAGGATGGTATAAAGCAAGACAGGGATTCGATCCTAATGGTCTTATCAAGGCATCTCACAAAAACACATTCAAACATATTCCTACTATATAAGATTTTTGGGCCAATGCACAGGATGACTTTCATGTGAGAAAGCTAGCTTTCTCAAGTTTGTCAGTGGGCATGATGAGGGCAATCAGATGGAGAAGCCTTGATATTCCCAATCAACTGGGAGATGATGAAAATGTGCCAAGAGCAGATTATGATACAGTGGATGGAACAGAAATGGGTCCAGTGCATTGGGATGATCATTAGGATCCTTCTTTAGAGGCAGTTACAAGGACAGTTGATCTACATAATGCGTCGTGGTACAATGAGAAGTTAAGGCAATTACAAAGTCGGAAGGTACGCCTTACTTATGAGAAGATGAAACCGGAGAAAAAGGGTCTAGCGGAGTCAATCAGACAGAAAGGTAGGGGCAGTAGCTAGCAACAAAGAGCAGTTAAAAGCAAGAAGAGAAATTTAGAGGTTAAGAAAAGTAAAGAACATCAAGAGCCTCCAACAAAGAGACAGAATGCAGCACTATCAAGGGAGAGCATAATTGAGGCCAGGAGCCAAGGGGTTAATACAAGTGGACAAAGGGTCTCGGTAGAGGTAAACTCTGATTCAGAATCAAGTTGTTATAGCGACAGTACCGAATACTCTCCTCTCTCGGAGAACCACCATGGAGATGATATGACAGTCACTAGTGAAGAAGAGGATAGTCCAATTGATATTGAGGAAGTAAGCTAGGCGCCTGAGGTCGTTGGTGATGCTTTGCTAGTTGAACCGAATCCAGATTTGGGGAGATGCACTACACCACTATGGTTAAGGCAAATGCTTATGCCAAGAGGCGAGGTGGTGACTATCCGAACAGTTGAAGATATTCAAGGGTTAGTGGAAAAGGAAGATAGCAAGAAACAGAAACAAATTGCAAGAATGGTGGCAAAGGTTATTAGCTGGCTAAGAAGATGAAAGAAAAGGGTAGAATCATATTAGAGGATCATTTGATGTAAGCGCAAGTGACAAATTCTCCTTTCTTCTTGGGTAGGATAGGTGTCTGATTCTAATTGGCTACCATTTTGGTGTCTTCTCATTGGTTGCCACTTTTCCTTTTTCCTCATTGGTCCATTGATGAGGTGGTGTCTTCTCATTGGCCGATGGGGTGGCAACCCTAATTAGGGTTTCTAGGATTTGATCTGGATTGTTGATTTTGCCTCTTAATCTCTACCACTGGTTGTAATTTTGGCCCCTATATAAGACCATTTGCTCTCATTTGTAAAGGGTTGAAGAAAATTGTTACTTAAGATAATACCAAAATTGCTTCTCTATCATTGTTGTGTCTTGCATGGCGATTAAGAACAATCAGTGTTATTGCATGGTTTCTACTTCCAAAAGTTAGAGTTCAATTCCATTGAAGTTGTTAAAGTAGATTTTATTTCAAGAAAGTTGTTAAGCAAGAGTAACAATAGATGGATAGTTGCATGGTGATATTAGTGGATGTTTGATAAGGATCCATAAACTAGGCCACTAGCATCCTAGCGGCTTGTAAGGAAGCCTTGCGTGGTAATCTAGTCATTTTCCCTCGAATCATTGCGTTTGTGGAGGTAGAGCCACTGGTAAGCTTTCATCAAATTTGATCCCCATCCATTTGCTAATCTTTCCATTCATAGGAGTAGAAGTAAAGCAGCGAGTAGTTCAATAGTTGGAGTTCATTCAAGAAGAAAGTTAGAAAGTTGGGAGCGTAATTGGTACACGTACCCTCCATCATCACCATCAACATCATTTGGCACTAGTATACATTGCAAAGCTAGATCTCATCATCATCACAGCAAAAGTTTGACATCCTTGAAAGAACAATGTAAGCCTGCCTACGTGACTAACCAGCAAATCACATTAATATAACTGAGTTAGTATCCATAGGTGTAAGGAACCTTGGAGTTTTTCTCATGTTCTTCATGAGTATTTACTTTTCAAGAGAGGGATTGAGTGTTTGGTATTCTATATCAAGTATTCAATTGCTATATGGGATTGAGTGTTTGGTATTCTATATCAAGTATTCAATTGCTATATGTTATGTAGTGGTACAAAACTGACATCAACACAACTCTCCTTCACTGCTTTGACCATACCTAGCACCATGAGATTACTTACATCATAACTTTTAACTTCTACATGTCTTAAGTTCTCTCTTGAGCCTAGCCTTATATTCATTTATTGCATATTCAGATCTGAATCATAAAAGGTCAAGAACTTAGTAATTTGTACTGGAATGTCAGGTTTAATCTAATTAAAGAGATTTGTCATCTTATTGTACAGTAACTAATTAGATTTTCCTAATTTAATTAATCAGTTATGAATTTGTACTTCTTAATTGCAAGATGATATCTTCTATAATCTTGATATCAAGCTCAGTGGAATCTGTACTTGAAGAAGCCTTTACAGCTTTCTCTGTTGTTCTATTGTTTTCTTGTTTAATTCTTGAATCTTAAGTAAAGCTCATGAGATTTCTTAATTTAGAACCCAGGGCTTCTCAATTTGGAACATGCCAGATAAACAGATTGCCTGTCAAGCTTTGCTTCAGAAACTTTTATGCAATTTGGCGGTACAATTTTATGCCAATATTGTGTATTGTTTTGTAAGTTTGCTCTAGTAGGTTACATATTTAAGAACCCATGACAAATATTCACACCTACTGAATGTAGCAAAATGAAATCCATGTACAATATTAGTTTCAACTTAGAAGTAGAACTAACAAAAAAGATCAGGAGAATGCTCACTTTCTATTGAGATTGAGAATGCATTCCATTGGCTTATAATTACTAATTGACTGAAAAATAAGACACGGTGAATCCTTAAATAATGTCTAGAACCGAAGTACATCAGGACAATAATACCTCTTGACAAGCCCGTTCTATTGTCTTGCATTCTGAATTACACTCTCCCTCTTCTTCTTGTTCAACAAGCTGAGCACACACAATGTATAGCCAAACTTATCAATCTTAATAAACAAATAAATACATAATGCAATTTATGTCAATGAATGTTTATATATATACATCAAACTAAGAAATTCATCAGTGAAACAAGATAAAAGAGTAATATATACTAATAGTTAGAAAGGATTTTCATTGACATTAAGGACAAACGTCCAAAGAATAACTGCCCACATTTTTTAGAAGAATCTCATTATCAGCAAGAAGGCATAACTGAAGAAATATGGTTTATCAAGTTCAACATTATTTGCTTTGACTCTTAAAAGATCTTTGGCATTATCTTGAATTTTCGTGACAGAAAATCAACATGAAAATACAGTTTATGGTTTTTTTTAAATCTCTGTTGGGAATATACTGAGCTAGATACAGTATATTGAAGCTTCACATCTAAAGGCAATTTTTTGTCAAATAATCACAGAAATCGTGGCATTGTTGTAGCCACCAATGTAATGCCATTGCGGGGGGTTATCGGGACGAGTTTCCAGAACAGGAAAAAAGGGCCTTGATTTGGGGAGGTGGGCAGGGGATATCATTCTAGAACATGAAATGATGTTTCAGTGTAATATACCAAATTGAAATACTTGCACATAGCAAAATTGCAACACGAATCAGAATCATTGAACATTCAATATAGTAACATAACATACCCAATAGTAACATTCAAAAATAAAAATAAAAATAGAAATCCAACTTATTAGCCAATAGAATTTAATTAGTTCTATCAAATATCAATTATATCATAAAGATGATTAGAATGAGTAGCATCATACACGATATGAATTGTGATCAGTATCAAAATGAGTAGACAATCATGTCAAAACGACAAAAAGTAGCGATGGGAAGCCTCTAATCATCCCCCAAGCCAAAGTCCTGAGCACTAGAACTACTAAACTTCTCACGCTCAAGATCTAACAAAGAAACACCAATAAATCCTATATTTGTTTCTAGTGCAATCTCATCCTCATCAATCTAAGATCGATCCTTTGGCTCTACATGCCATCATGTTGTTGGGCTCTCTTTGTTCACCTGTGTCTTGCAATCTACAATACGCAAGACGTTGTGTACGACAACTAGCTTCTTTGCTTTCTTAGAAGTAAGTTTGTTCCTCTTAACATGGTTAATAAAGCGCACAAGCACCCAAATACCCAAGTACCTTGACATCACCAAGCAGCCAAGTGGTGTCGTGACGAGGCGGTGAGTGCAGTCGCAGTGTGGCGACACTTGGGCAGTGGTGAGAGTACAGTATTCCAAGTACCCATCCCAGGGATGTCCTCACACCAGGTACTCCTAGGTTTTGGGTTGGGTGTGCATCCCTAGGTTTCACTGGTAGCCACCAAAGTCCAAATAGCTCTAGCGCCATTGCGATTGCAAGCATCATGCACTTGCTAATCCATTTTGCTCACAAATTTAAATCTTTGCAATGATACTAATGGTATTCATGCCAACCAAATTGATGCTCAAAACCCTCCTTGGGCTAGTGCCTTTATGAGCTTTTTGCTCCTATTAAATTACCATGCTCGTGGGCTTGGACTATTCATGTTAATGTTTTGCATTCTAAAATTTTTAAAAAACAAAATAGATTGCTTTAACAATACACTTTTAAATAGAGCTTACCAAGGTGTCTAAATAAAGACATTGTCTAAAAAAGACCAAAGGAAACTAAAAAATAAGCCCAAATGACCATTAACTATGGGTCTAGAAGAACAAGCTAAATTTAGCAAGAACTTAAGATACTAATAATAATTTAATACTCTCCCTTATTGGTCATTCTATGAACTCCCTTGCAAAAGATAGTACACGTCTTAAAGTTACAAATCCTTAAGGATATTTTGTTACTACTGAGACCCTCCCTGGATTTGTTCAGTGTCAGTGACTAACAGTAGGGAAAAAAAATTTGTCCCCTTCTTCAGAATGATCTACAACGAGCGAGAGAGAGAGAGAGAGAGAGAGAGAGCTTGTCACTAACCCTCCCAACATCTACAAAACCATTGACCAAAATACATCATAAAAATATCCAACTTAATGTTGGAATTGAGATACCCTTCTCTGTACAGTTGTTAAACCCTCCACACTATTGCAAATGAGCAAGATGCCCGAAAACCAATTGCATAGTACCATGATTTAAAGTTTAGAAAAGCATATTTTTTCAGAAAAAATACTATAAACCGAAATCCCACTCAAACTTCGCATATTATAAAAATAAAAAATTGATTTATAAGGAGAAAATCGAACAAAACCGATCACAGTTTTTGAGGTGAAAAGTTAATCAAAACCAAACAAAATTTTTGAGGTGAAAAATTGTTCAAAACCAAACACAATTTTTGAGGTGAAAAATCAATCAAAACTAAACAACCTGAATCAAAGAATACAAAATAGATAAAATTTGAGGAAAACATTATTAAAACCTAGTAGATAATTTTTGAGGAAAATTTGTTAAAACCCTTTAGAATTGTTTTAAGGGAAAAAATATTTCAAACCCCAACATAATTTTTGTAAGGGAAAAATTTATGAAAACCCATCACAATTTTTTTAAGGGGAAAACATAAGCAAACCCATGAGAGAAACCTTCATATAGAAAAACAAGAGACTTTGCATGGTAAATCAACACATGCAAGCGACATGCAACTCACAAAAAACACATGCATGCACATGCGAATACATGCAACCCTTGAAAACTAGAGACTTTTGCTCAAATCATGAAATTGTGCAATCAAAACCCATGACTGGGCTTGTGGTTTTCAGCAAAATTCTTTGAGGATGAATCACAAAATTCATAAGATACCTCCAACAAATTTTATTTTAGAAAATAAAAATAAATAAATAACATCCAGATCAAAAGAGACAAATCTTATGAAATCCCATCGACCCCTTGAGCTACCATGAAACTTTTTAAAATGGAATAGATTGTATTAACAATACACACTCTTAAATAGAGTTTACAAATGCTAAAACTAGCATCAACTGATAAAGCAAGTTGTTTAAATAAAGACAATGTCTAAAAATAGAGCAATCTAAGTAAACAAAAAAAAAAGCCTAAATGACTGTTAACTAAGGTTATAGAAAATAGCCTAAATTTAGCAAGAACCTAGGACACTAAAAATAACATAATATATTCATATCGAGGGATTGTTTACTGCCATGTGTAATAAATTAAATACATGAAGTATCAATAAATATGACAATACATGCAAGATTTAGAAGTAAAATAAATCTTTATTTGCACATGAAATTATTATGGAAGAAGACCTAAGATAACAGCCAAGGATTGGAATTCACAGGACTGCATTATACTACCTTATACGATGGTACTCAATATATTTAAAGGAAGTGACATTTACCAAGAGGAGCACAACCATAAACCAACCAACACTAATAACTACTCGAGAATGAAAAACAAGCAATTCATACATTGTTAACCAAGATTATCAAATCATAATAATAGATATTGTGTGTGGACTACAACGATGAGATATTTCCATTCGTGGCTACACCTAACTTGAGCTACACTAAAAATCCCTAATGTACCAATCAAATAATAATGCATAGATGGAAAGGATTATTAAGCTTGACATTCTTTTTGAGACAACCCAAAATATGTCCACTTACCAAATATTGTACCGCATGAGATCAAAATTATAGATAACTTGCTCATCTCTCACTATAATGGAACCAAATTTACCAGTTCAAGTTTGGAAAGGAATGCAAGGATCCAATATGAGGGTTCAGTATTATTTTTGAACCTTAAGTTTGATAAGGTTGTACAAAGTATAAAAATTATTGCCAAATAAATAAATTAAAACATAAAATGCATGAA
Organism: Cupressus sempervirens; assembly: GCA_028749045.1. Lineage (NCBI taxonomy): Eukaryota > Viridiplantae > Streptophyta > Pinopsida > Cupressales > Cupressaceae > Cupressus > Cupressus sempervirens. Next base: position 350,730,537 of record CM053785.1, read on the forward strand.
ATGATCAAAATTTATCATATTGTTCATGAAATAAACAAAATTAACCCAAAAATGGTGGGAATAATTTGTTTCAAATTTATCTATGAAAAGAGGATGAATGACATTGCAAAGTTATGGATTATTTCTTGGATTGGAAGTAAGTTGAGCCATGACTTAGGTGTTACAAAGAGAGGATACAGAAGTACAAGGGAAAAAATTCAGAAGATGACTATGAGAGATTAGCATCTAGCAATCAGGCTTATCTCAAAGCAGTCCTAGGGGCTACCGAGCATGTTCACCTATAAGATGAAGATTAAATCTTGAATTATCAGGAGTCTAAAAGCCTAATAAAAAAGAACAACTATTTAGGAATAATTCATCAATGAAAGAGTAGCGCATTAGTTTTGTCCAGGCTTTCAAGAAACCAAAGGTTGAATAAGAGATGCTAAAGTAGATGACATAAAGGGATCATTCCCCAAAGTCTATGAAGTGAACAGTGTGGGTTGCTCTAGAGGAATGACTATCTTCAATAAATCCTACGAGATCGATATTCAATGTTATGTTACTTAAAAGGAAGATGAATTTTTCAATTATATTACACAAGGGAAAATTATACTGGCTAAAATTACGTGCAAATTTAAAGAATATTGTACAAAATTGCAAAATTTGTCATCATGCAAAAGGGTTCAGAACCAAAATACCAGGTTACATCAGCCTTACCCTAGTCCAAAGAGTTCATTGAAGGATGCAAGTATGAACTTCGTTATTGGGTTACCAAGGGCAAGGGTTCAAAGAGGTAAAGACCCCATTTATGTGGTATCAAATAAATTTTCCATAATGGTACATTTTAGTCCATGTGAAAAGTCAAGCGATGCCACATTATTCTTTAAGAAGATAGTTCAAATCAATTGATTATCAAAAAGCATAGTTTTGGATAGAGACACAATATTTGAATCACTTTTGATGAGGAAATTAGACACCAAACTGAATTTCAACTCATCGCCACAAAAACCCAAAGCTGGCAAACAGAAGTTGTCATCACAAGTTTACATAACTTTGTTGAGATATTTTACTGGGGCAAAAAACTCACTCAATGGGATTTGATCTTGGCACGAGCAAAATTTGCTTACAACAACTTACTAGCATAAAATTTTACTAATTAGATACACGAGTTGCATACAAAGTTAAGAAAAATTTGGAGAAAAGCAAAATATAATTCAAGCAGCATGCAGATCTCAAGAGGAGCAAAGAAGAATTTCAACTTGAAGATTTGGTGTCAACTTATTTGCACAAGGAAGAATTTCCACAAGAGACTTGCAATAAGACAAAATGAAAGAAGATTTAGACTTACACTAATTAAGCCAAGAGGCTAAGCAAATTTGATTGTAAACATTTGGCCTTTAGGAAAAAAATGACATTCATTTTACTGTCTTGTGAGATGGGTTGGTGTGTACATAAAAAAGAATGATCGGTTACAACCGATTAAATTTAAAAATTATAATATTGAAGCAAAAGATCAAATAATTAAAAATTGGGCACATGAAGGGTCCCATGACAATTATGGGAAGAGCAATTATTTAATCCATAACTGCAAATGATTGTGGTAAATGAATCATTTCATCAGTAATACAACTGTTTAGAGCATTTTATTTTCCTTGTCTCCAAATCGCCCATTTCATAGGAGTAGTATAAACTAACAGATTTTGCAGATATGTTTATTTTTAGTTCAAAGAATTTGTTTTCATTTTGTATGCAATTCAACTGACTTATTGTGTAAAAGGCTTTTGCAATGCTCAAGCATTGAAGGGGATTCAATGGGGAGATTTACGATGGGCAGAAGCCAATTTTCAGTGTGACGAAACCATTAATGTTGGGCAAGAGTGGGATATGGAGGTATTTTTAGGACCCAATACAAGAAAGAAGCGTGCTAGTTATACAGAGCAAGGGAGTACAAGAAGCGTTATTGTAAGATCTACAATGGGTCCACGACAATAGTTGCAAAGGGATTTTGTTTTCTCGCCAGAGGATTATTGATTGATAAAGGTAAACAATTTTTATTGAAGCTATGAATCCAAAGGATCAAATCCATATAGAAAGCCAGAAAAGAATATTACAACAGCCTAGAACAACAGAAAACATCAAGCATCACAATAACCAGAATATCATTGTTAATTGATGGTTTATTGACCAACTGGTTATTTCCTAGGACACGTCTTTCTGAGTTTTAGGCATAGATCAAGTAAAATTTTTGTATGAACTGCATTTATGATTAATTATTAGAGCATGATGTATCTAATTTAACTTATGAGTTGAGGTCTATTTTGCAGGTGAAGGGGAAATTTGCTACATCAAACGTCACATTGTCGAGAGATCTTTTCAGCATTGTAGTGAAAATGGGGGTTGATCAAGCTTTCATCATGGATTTGATTGTGATTCTCAATCACATTAGCAGAGGAAATGATGAATTTTATGTCTGAAATCGGTACTTAGCAATGAAAATGATGAATTTTGTGTCTGAATTTAGGGCTCAGCTTATGTCAAAATTTGATTGGATAGTTGTCTGAGGAAACTTCTACGTATGTCTGTCGTCTTATCAGGAATTGCCTACTTATTTCTTCCAGTGCCTGGGTTTGGATAATATCTGTTCATTTTTTCATGGAAAAACTGTGTATGGTTAATATCAAAAAATCAAAGGTATAAATAAGATACCAAAGAGAATAGATCCATACTTAGTTAATATAAAAAATTAAGCTGGCAATTATAGATTTTAAATGCCATACAAATGCTGAAAATTTAGCAAATGAGATGTACTCTTTAGCATAATTGGTATGTATTGATTAAAGTGCTTTTAAGAGATGGAAGACACATTGATGTAAGAGGAATATAAGTGTAATGTCTTAATGTATATGTTTAGTTATATTTATGTGTATAGTTTAACAATGCTAATTGTTTATTACAATTTTAATGTTGCATTAAATTTCAATTCAATTCATTTATATATTTGATTTTTAATCATTATTTTAACATTTATTATGATTTTGTTGGAGATAAGTCTAGTTTCGCTATCTAACTTAGGCCTAACCATCATTCTACAACATGCCTATCCTACAGAAATAAAATTAGTAAGTTATGCAAATGATGAGCCATTTCCATTCAAACAAGTCTTAGGAGTTGTGGAGGCCTGAGAGGTTAATTAAATTTTAAAAGGAAATTATCTAAAAGAAAATAATGTAGCCTTATTCCGGATTCATTACCCTTGGAGTGAAGTCAATTACATAAGAATATCAAGCATTTTTTTAATTCTTTGTATTGTAGAAAAATTGAACTTTGATATTGGAATTTAATAAAGATTCCATTAATTTTAATGGGCCCATATGTAAATGTGGTAAAATCAAAAAACAAGGTTTAATGGATGGTATAATTTTAAAAGTGTATTATCATATATTTCTAATAATTGTTTTACTTCAGAAAATATTTCATCATCTGGAAAACGATATCTCTCGGCTTATTTTACTTATATTTTATAAAATATGGGTATCCTAGTTTGGTTAAGCTAGTTAACTGAGTTTCTAGTTTGAGTGGTATAAATTTAGGGCAAGATCAATAAATCTTCAAAACTGAATTGGTCATGATTTTGTCCTTTTACTTTTCCTAAGTTTAACTTTTAAAACAATGCTTCAATTTTTCTGTCTTCCTCAGATGTAAAGGTTGAAAAATTGCAACCAAATAGCACAATTGCTTGGTTAAAAAAATGAAGATTGAAAGAAAGCACCTTCAATTTGTCACCATCTTCAACAATATCAAGATGGAGGAGCCAATCACCTTCGTGCTTCTTCAGACTACAGATATTTTCTGCTACTTCTATAATTTGGTACTCTGAAAGCTGCATAGAAAAAAATCCCAGAATTATGCAAGATAGTTTTGTTGATGCCAACCTTTAGTAATTTGGCATCCTACATTCTCAACATGAAACCCTAAAATTAATATTTGAACATTTAAAAAGGTAAGCCTAAACCAATTAGCAGGCACAAAATTTCAAGAATTTGACATTTGATTAAGATATATGCACAGTTGTCTTGAAATTTATCATTCCGATAAAGCAAAATCAGTACAGCACAGCCAATCATCCAAGATTTAACATTTCAACTTCAGCTGTGGAGATATCTATGGATCTATACAGTTGAAATTCAAAGCGTCATTATTAAACAGCACTTTATATTGGCACCAACCTCAAAAACCATTCATCCTACATTTGCTCAACTTTAAATCATGGCATTTCCATTTAGGCAGTAAAACAGCAATTTCACAGGCATTCAATTTCTGACAGTCAATGATAGATCTTCCAGATCTTTAGGCACAGACTTCCCAACATTATAATTTGAAAATATTTATACACAAATTTCAAGGATTTGACATCATAACTCAGGAAGATTAACACAAATAGCTTTCAATAATATAAGATTTTAACTAAGGGTTTTGTAAACAAGAAAGCAAATTACCAATATAACAGTTTTATATTGGGGAGGTTTATAACAAACAAAATTTGAAATGTTGAACACCCAACAATCAAAGAGTACTGTTGTATTGGATCCAATTTCAAACCCAGGGCATTGCTCTTTCAAATCTTAATATTATAATTTTAATAATAAAATTTAAAAATAATATATTTGTATCAGTTAGTACGCAAGAGTTCTGATGCTCAACAGTAGAAGTGTAGGAGTTTAACCGACAAATTTTCTGGGATTTGATATTAGCGTCAAGTGAGAGTTCTACAGAAAAGTACTAAGATTTTATGTTAGAACCTGGGGATATCCTGCAAGGAAAAGAAAATCTGAGGCTTGATGTTAGAAGTCAGATAGAACAAATGTTAAAACTTCCTGGATTTCCTTTGATCAGTAATAATACTGAAATTTCCCAAGGCTCAAATGAGACCTAAGCATTGGAATGAAACAACACTATACAGTGGTATCCAGATACCTGATGACTGGCCTGAGGTAGGATGGCAACACACAAGTGAGTGTTCTCAAGTAGAGTAGTCACAAAATCTGCATGAACCTAGGCTTGAACTAGAAATTTTGAGAGGGCTATTTCTCGAAGTGAAAATTTGGAGTCTTTAACTTCCCAATTTCGACATCAGAACATCAGAAGATTTATGCACAATTATGCAGCCGTTTTGAATTGATCTCAACATTAAATCTATGTCATCCTACATGGTTTAAATTCATATCCTATTTTTTAGAAGGCACAGCATTTCCAATGTGCAACATTAGAGCTGAAAGACTAAAAGATGATTTCTGAAAATTGCAATTAAAAATAAAGGAGCTTTATGTACAATTTTTTCCAACTTAAACTATAATTTGAGTACACTTGTGCATAGTATTTCCAAGATATAATATTACAACAAAGGGAAACTTAAGCACAAACTTTTTATGATATAAATAAGAACATCACAATTTAGTAGATTTATCAACACAACTGTTATTAAAAATTCCAGACAAGGAGACGAATAAAAAAAGTTTTGAGATTCAACATAAAATATAGAGGAGATTTATGCACAAAACTTTTAAATTTTATCATTAAAGCACAAGGATATTCATACACAAACTTTCTGAGATACCTACTCTAGCACAGGGGAGATTTATGCCAAAAAATTATAAATTTAACTTTGTAATTACCATATTTTAGGTTCCAACAGTTTAAAAAATTGAAAAATACTAATAGGAAAAGACTGTTATATTAGTACCAGCTTCAAAACTTGGTGATCCAATATTATTTGCATTCAACAATAAAAGTATTTTTTTACAGTAAAAATAAGAGATTTGTACCAGTTAGTGGGCACTGGGCACAAAATCAAACACTTGACAGTGGAAATTGGAAATCTATGTACCTAATTTCCTAGATTGGCATAGGAACTCAGGAAGATTTATTAAAAAAATAAAATCTAACTGTATTTTACAATTAGAAGTTAGGGAGATCAATATGCAATAGCTCCTATATTTGATATAATACTTCTTAAGATAAAAAATCTGGCACGGATACTTTCAGGAAAGACTTGTGCTCAAGTTTTCTGATACTCAACCCTATAAGTCAAGCAGATCTACACCCAAAAAAACTGAAATAAGAATTTGGGGAGGGATGTACAAATTTCCAAGATTTGGAATTAGACCTTGAGCTGATTTACTCAAAACATTCAAATTTAACATTGGAACATTACAAGTCAAGGGAACTACTACAAAATTATTTTGAAGATTTATACAGTGATTGTGGAGATTTATAATGAAAGAGTTCTGAGCTATGACAGAGCTCAATAACCTTCTCAGATTATCAGAATAATACAGGGATATTTATGCGCAGAATTTCAATATACTTAACAGTAATTTATATAAGAACCCATTTTTAACCCTACCAGCTTGATTTTGTTACCCCAGCCAACAAACATGTGTGAGCCATTTCACGTATAATCTTTCCAGATATGGGAAAAACCCTCATAGATGAAGCTTTTTAAAGAAAGAAAACGAATGAAATCTATACCTGGGCCTTAAACCTTTTATCTCTATAGGGCTGGAAGCCCTGAATAAAAGGGAAGCAGTGGCTATTAAATTCACAAGTGAGCAAGGTACATGAGATCGACTATCTGCTTCCACCAACCCTTGGAGGGTGGATATAGTTGCATAGGCATGTTGTTGAAGATTGTAGCTGCAATAGAGATGTTGATCTCTGATTTTGCTATATATTGAAATTGAGATAATACCTATGTATTGTGTTTACAGCTGGAGAAGATATTTATGATAATATTTGAGATTATATTATATGAAGAGACACGTGTCATGCAAAGAGTCATGCGTTTGGGAATATGAAAAGACTTGTTTTTGGAAATTGAAGAGAACTTCGGTTGTGATATGAAGAGTCTCTCAATTCTCTATGTGTGTGTGTGTGTGTGATGCCTTTGTATGCTAAGATATAGTATCAAGTAAAAGCATTGTACTTGCAGTCCTCCCCTCGTTGCTTCTTGGTTTGCTTTTTCACAGTCACCATTTGGTGTTCCTGTTGCTAGTTGTCTCCCTGTTTGTAGCTTTCAGTCCCTTGGGCCCTTTTAGTGGTCTCTTGTTGGACATAAATAAATTTATCTTATCTGGTGTGGCTGGATTTTTCCCTCTAGATTGAAGGGTTTTCTTAGAATAAACTTGTTGTGTCTTTTGTGCCTATTTTGTTCCTCTTTTATTGTTATTTATCATTATTTCTGGGCAAAGCATTAACATGGTATCAAAGCAGTTTAGATAACAGAAATTAAAGAAGTCTCTCTTCTCTAGCTCATGTATATGTTGTGAATATTTTGCACATTTTTCTGATGTATATAGTAAGAGTCATGCGTTTGGGAATACGAAGAGACTTGTTTTTGGAAATTGAAGAGAACTTTGGTTGTGATATGAAGAGTCTCTCAATTCTCTATGAGTGTGCATGTGTGTGATGCCTCTGTGTGTTAAGATACAATATCAAGTGAAAGCATTGTACTTGCAATCCTCCCCTTGTTGCTTCTTGTTTTGCTTTTTCTCGGTCACCGTTTGGTGTTCCTGTTGCTAGTTGTCTCCATGTTTGTAGCTTTCAGTCCCTTGGGCCCTTTAGTGGTCACTTGTTGAACATAACTAAATTTATCTTATCTTATCTTATCTAGCATGGCTGGGTTTTTCCCTCTAGATTGAAGGGTTTTCTGAGGATAAACTTGTTGTGTCTTTTGTACCTATGTTGTTCCTCTTTAATTGTTTTTTATCATTATTTCTGGGCAAAGCATTAACATGGTATCAGAGCTGGTTAGATAACAGCAATTAAAGAAGTCTCTTTTCTCTAGCTCATGTATATGTTGTGAATATTTTGCACATTTTTCTTATGTATATACTAACCATGATAGAGTTATTTTACTTATGACTGCCTTCAATCAAGTTCTCAGTTTTTGTATGTGTGTGCTTTGCTTCATTCCATCTACCAAGCCAAGGAAATGTTAGACCTCTCGTATGATCCTTTATCTCTGTTTTTACATTTGGATATGCAGCATATATGTGACTTTATGCTCTATTGGCTTCGTGCGCATGGGTCTATGCTTCATTCTCGTCATCATCATGACTCTTCTTTATGACATCAGTTTTTTTATTTTGATTGATTCATTAACTGTCATTTATTGCCATTTCATCATTTTGGTTCCTTGATGGTACCCTGCGTGAGTTACCTTCATGCTGGAAGTTTTTGCATTGAACAATTTTTGTGTTGTTCTTTTGCAAGTGTCATTGATATGCTAGCTTCTTTGAGTTATCAGTTACTCTTGCAATCATCAGTTCTTCCTTTACGGTGCTTGATGCTCTTTATGGTGTAATCCTTTCTTCTTTGATGTTGCCATCTAAATGAAATCTGTCACTGCTGAGTTTTATGGAGTTCTGGTGTGCAGCAATCTTGCTTAAGAGGAACTATCCTTCGATGTAGATGATGGTCTTGTAATGCTTTGGGTAATTCCTGCAATAAATATCATGCTCTGTGAAGTAACCACGATCAGTTTAATGATTGTATAAGCATCCTTCTTATATCAGACATTGGCGAAGCCCCTTTTTACTCCAGTGAATCAAAGTTGAAAATGTATCTTCATCCTTGTTTATCATCATAGTGTTCATCTTCTTTCTTCATGCGAAAATATGAAACAGAATGATTTGTAGAATTGCAGCCCTTTCTTGGAGTTGTTCCTGGTTACATCGTGTTTATCAGATGCAGGTGTCTACTGATGGCTTCTTGTGCTCGAATATCTGAGGTGGCTCTTGTCTAAGTATGCTGCTTTATATGGTTTGTGGTGTTTCATCTTCTTACCATTACTATCATCAGTGATTATTGTTCTTCAATTCTTGGAATCTTGTCTAAGTGAATTGACTCTCTCCTTACCAATAATATGAAGGGTCATTGAGAATTGAGTTTTATGAATATTGTCATACCCCTTGACAATGTTGTTGTTTATAAGAGAACTAGCTCGCATAGCTATTGACATGTATTCGCATTTTTGTAACTGTTGACGGTATTAATGATGCTAGAAGTGATGACCTTTTGGGCTTCCTGTTGTTTTGGCCTTTTTCGGTGCTTTCACATGTTGTTTGCAAAATGTTCTTTGACGACTTTAGATTTTTCCATTGTCATTGGCCGGCTGGGGGAATGATTGGGTACGGCATTTATTTGCTGGTTGAATGGATTAGAGGCTACCAAAACAGCAGTAAAGAAGAAGAGATAGTGATGTCATGTTAGCAGAATGAGTTTTAGTGAGGACGTATCAGTAAGTGTTGGCCAAATAAACTTTTCATTACTTTTGCCTTGTTATTTTTAAAGTAAACACCAGTTTGAAATTAGCAAAAGACTGGATTGGCTGCATTACATATATCAATTGATCACTGCATTGGAAGGAAAGACCATTTGTTCAAGATTTAAAATTTTCTTATAGACAGTTGTTGGGAGTAAAGACTAGTTCAGAGATATCAATTATTGGCATAATTTTTTCAAAAAACGTGTTTGGATGTATATTTTGTAGAACTCTTCTGGGCATAGATTAAAGTATCTTATCTCATTCTACGATATATGAGCTTTGATATGTTGTGCTTCACATGTTTGATCAGATAGGTATTCTTTGGTTATATCTTGAATATTGATCATAAATAATGTTTTATTTTTAGCATTATATCTCTTTATGATAGTTTAACTCTATGAGTTATATTAATCGGTCTTGATTGCAAGACGCATCTAGAAGCAATGAAATGATGAGAGATTATATGCAAAATCATGAGAACGGGGATGTTGCTTGAAGTATTGGATTGAATCAATGATAAATATACTCATTAAAAGAGAAAAGATCGTATACAGGAAATGATATTCAGAGGGAGACTATTTGGATTTAGAAGGTTGCGTCTAATTCTTTGCATGCTTATGTGGCAATGTAACCACTAAAATTCCATGTTTGGTCAAATTGAAATCAGCTACCTTATTGTGGTGATCAAAGTTGTCCTTGCTGAGAGGGAGCCTCTGTTGAGAGAAAATCTCAGCCATTCTTATACATGTTGTTAATGAGTTCTTATCTATGAGAGAAGATTGAGGTGCAATACCTTGCTAATGAGTTCTTCTCAGCGAGAGAAGTTCAAGGTGAAATTCATTGATAATGAGTTCTTCTCTATGAGATAAGTTTGAACTAGAATCCTTTGTCAATGAGTTCTTCTCTGTGAGAGAAGTTTGAGGTAAAATCCCTTATTCCACCCTTTGCAATTAGGTATGGTGGATCCACCCTCTGTGATGAGATATGGTGGAAATGCATTCTTCTCAAGGAGAAGTTTGAGGTGAACGCCCTTGTCCTACCCTCTGCAATAAGGCATGGGGGAAATGCATTCTTCTCAAGGAGAAGTCTAAGGTGAAAGCCCTCATTCCACCCTTTGCGAGTAGGCATTGTGGAAGTCATATAAGTCACTCCATGGCTTTAATTTTATGCTACTATGATGAATTGTGTTATGCTGAGTTAACATGTTTTAATCAATGTGATGAGAATTGATCATTGATATCTTTGGTTGGAGCTATGTGTTCTTGCCATACTAGAGATCTCTCTCTTTTTAAGAGGGAGTGTTGAAGATTGTAGTTGTGTTAGAGATCTTTATCTCTAATTTTGCTATGTATTGAAATTCAGATAATACCATAGTTCTGAGAATCGCCTAAATCGTCGATTTGGCGATTTGATTCAAGCTAGGCAATTTTTTATGAGTCGTGAATCGGTTCAGCCAATTTTTTCCCATGAATCGCCTAAATCGCCAATCACCAATTCATGCGATTCATGGGAAAATTGCCTTAATCGACTCCATGAATTGGCCAAAATAAAAATTTAGGAAAAAAGAAAAAAAAACCTTAGCAACATCTTATCTCTGCAATAGCTACAGAAGTCATGCTGTCATATAGAAGAACAGTGAGGCACCATAGTTCCGAATTCATATGGACCACTAGAACATTGGATATTCAATCAAATAACACTCTCCCATTCTTACCAAACATAATACATCTGATAAATCTTATTATAGAAATCGGGCCTAGGACTGATATATTAGTAATATAAGTTATATTCAATAAAGGGTGCATGAAATAAGTTTTAAATTGTTAAAATCTCTAAATCTAAAGCGTTTTTTTTAATTTGCCGATTCATAGCTGATTCGATTCCAATGCATGGCCGATTCACGATTCAATTCATCCTTGTCGATTCCAATCCGATTCCGATTCTCATTACTTTGGATAATACCTATGCATTGTGTTTACAAATGGATAAAATATTTATGATAATGTTAGAGATAATATTACACGAAGTGACATATGTCATGCAAAGAGTCATGCATTTGGAAAATAAAGAGACTTGTCTTTGGAAATCGTTCGGTTGTGATTTGAGGAGTCTCTCAATTCTATACGTATGCATATGTATGTATGTATGCGTGTGTGTGTGTGTGTGATTCCTTTGTGTGCTAAGATATAGTATCAAGTGAAAGTATTGTACTTGAACATTTATATTAATATAAGTGATATTTTTATGGTGTGGTGGGTTTTTCCCTCTAGATTGGAGGGTTTTCCTAAAATAAACTTGCTGCGTCTATTGTGCCTATTTTGTTCCTTTGTTTATTGTTCTTTATCATTATTTTTGAGCAAACCATTAACACGTTTTACGTGTACAAGAGTGAGAACATGCACAATAAGTGAAAACTATGTACCCCAATTATATATGTGTGTATGCACGCGCACAAAGCTTTCCAAATTTGAGACTAAAAATCAAAGAATTGAGAAAAGATATTCAAAGACTCAGGACTAACACTAAGGGGGACTTTTGTTTGTAATGTCAAAACTAAAGCATCCTAGAAATAACTTCAAATTATATTCAAACAGTGAGAATAGAATATCTTATGTTGTTGGGACTTAGAGTCAGCAAGCTGTTTTTCCCTGAATAAAAGATCAAAGCTTGGCAATTAGAAATATATAGAATATATGAAAATATTTTTAATGGTTTTGTTTTTCAAAGTTTGAATCTAAGTTGCCGATTCAGGTTCGGGTTCGGGGTTCAATTCGTGGATTCAGGCAATTTTTTTTTTTCCCATTTGGGTTCGTGGGTGGGTTCATGAGTGTATATATATATATATATTATATATATATATAAACACACACACACAAAAGAAACATGCATAGTTGCAAAACAAAGTCATTTCACAATATGAACAATTGTTGCTTGATCATTGATCAATGCCAAATGCCAAAGGGTTTCGGGTCCCTTCAAAACCTATTTTTACCTAAATCTAAAAGCATTAAATACTCGCTCAATAATCTATCTTCATGATTGTAAAGAAAATTATACATTGAATTACTAAATTGCAAAACATAGACTAGTTCATCAAATAATACATTGAATTACTAAATTGCAAAAGAAAGACTAGTTCATCAAGTAATAAAGATTGAAACATGATGATAGATGACAAGTTTATAGTAGTTTATCAATAATCATAGTATCAAATGCCCTTCAAGGGTCAAATGGATCATCACAAAATGAGGGATCAATGGCTTCATCCCCAATTGCAACTATATCTAGATCTTCATCATTGGAACCCAAACTAGTTCCACTAGTCCCATATGCTGCTATATCATCGTCCTCCTCCTTGACATAAGGGATTAGATGAGTGAAATGTTTTTTATTAAGTTCCTTTGAGAGTTGCATAAGAAAACAATTAAAATTTTAATGTTGTTTCAGCCTTGGGTTCGTTGTGGGTTCATCTAGGTTCGCTTCAGCAAGGACCCGGACGAATCCACAGTCAAAACTAAGGACCCTGCCCAGACCCGAACCGAACCCAGGGACGAATCCGGACCCGTACAGACCCAAACCCGAATCCGGGCAGCAGGGGACAAATCCGGCAACTAAGGTTTGAATTGATTTTCTTCTTTCGTTTTGGAGGACATGGCCAAGTCTTTGAATTAGACTCATCAAGTATGCACTGAGACACGCCATGCCTAACTCAGACTCAAGTGCACTAGTTCTTGCCGAGACATCTCAACACTATGGCATATTCAAACAACAGAGCAAATTCAAAACTTCTACTACTCAATGCTGATATGTGCACATATTTTCAAAGATTTTGAGATTAGAATCCAAGGAGTCTTAGGGACAAGGTTTGTGAACTAAGAAAATATCAAATTAGAAATGGGGAGATTTGTCATTTAGGTAGACAAGTACTAACATTTAACATTAAAAAGTAACGAAAATTAAAGCACAAATTTTTAAACATTTACTTTGAAACTCAAGCATATCTGTAACAGAAGAAAACTATACTAAAACTTGGAAAGATTTAGGCACCAAGTCTTTGAAATTTATTATGAAAAAAAGACATTTATGCATAAAACTCTGAGATGTGGCTTTCTAATAGGGAGAAATTATTTGTAATACTTCAGAGGTATGACATTCAATAGATTTATGCACAAACCTTGGATGCTTATACATAAAAATCTTAGTTTTTTTAAATTGGTGACCACTTTTGACTAGAGCTTGTACTAGTGGAGCCATTATGGGGGTCCCAATCCCCAAGAGCAACTGAGGCATTAATACCTCATTGGTGAGATTCTAACCATGTTTATAGTATTAACACTACATTCAACTGCTATTGCACTATGGGGACAACCCCTCCTTATACACAAAATCTCAAGAATGGGTACTTATGCAATAACCCCAATAGGTTATAACTTCTTCAAAAACCAAAAATCTTTATACTTCAATTGTTTGACATTTCGTCAAACACTTTGCAAGCAAGCTTTGATACCACTGTAATAACCCTCCTCAAATCTGCTCTCAAAGATATTGATTGAAGGCTCAAAGAATTTTGTCAAACAATTCACATGCAAGAGACATATGACTGATATAATATTTCAGCTTGCTTTAAATGACTTTTTTTCAATTTGCATTAATGAGAAACTTGTGCTAGAAGACTCAAAATGGACTACACAATGACCTAACATGAGTGTGCTCCTAATTTTGACAATATTCAGTGCATATATTATGATCTAAGCATGAGAAAAGAACACCTACAGCCAACTGGCATTTTTGCAAACAGTTGGTATGCAAACTATCTAGCCGATAAATAATGAGATTGAATTACTTAAATGACACCAGCAACTATTATCTTTTTGATTGCAATCAAATTTCTAATACAATGCTCATGAAATATGGCTAAGACTTTGGCATTTACATGGATTACAAAATGATAATGCTAGTACAATGCACACTTACAGCTAAAAGCTTATAATACCCTAAAAAAAACAATACTAACAAAGGAACCTGGTTGTAGATGGCTGTAATAATTTTCCTTCAATGCTGCCCCTTCTGCTTTACTTTTTCGAACTGCTTTTACGGTTCCGCTTTTTCCGCTTGCTTTTTCGATTCCGCTTTTTCCGCCTGCTTTTTCGGTTCCGCTTTTTCCGTTTGCTTTTTCGATTCCGTTTTTTCCGCTTGCTTTTTCGGTTCCGCTTTTCCGGACTGCTTTTTCGTTTCTGCTTTTTCGGATTGCTACCCTGTTGAATCTCAAGACTGCTACCCTGTTGAATCTCAAGACCATATCTTTCAATGGCGTCAAGATTTTCAGCTTGAAGGGATTTCGTCCTTCAAACTATTGAGACATAACCTCCAGAAAATTCTCCAATTTCTTTGATATTTCCAACCATGCATAAAAGAAGCTCTTCCATTTCTTTTATAGTGTTCTCACAAGAGCTCCATCCTTCGTTTTCTCAATGTGGGATAAAACATAACTCCCTTTATGTAACTTATGTCTCCAATGTGTTATAAAATAAAGGGGACTCTTTTAATTTAAATATTTCCCACAAACTATAGTCTATGCATTAATAAAGTTAAATATTTAAATTTAACTTTATAAAATAGCTTTATCAATGCATAACAAATCTTATTAATGATAAACAAGTCTTTTTGTCGATTTTAAACAATTACCATCGACATACCGCTGCCACTAGATGTCCGACCATGTCCAAGATGACTTACTATAAATAGTAAGTATGCCCAAAGTTGCCTCAGAATCCATCAGAAAGACCTGTAACTGAAACTATCTTGGCCAAATGGCCTCTAAGTCCCTTTAATGTCCTGGTTAGCCTACGAGACAGTGGGGAAATAGGCCAACGACAACAACATGCTATGAATGCTAAAAAGGGGACATTACAATCCGCCCTTCCCAAAATTGCTTGTCCCCAAGCAATGGTCGAACAACAACCCAATCAATCCACCTGGATCCCAAATGTAGTCATGAACTATACTCCTGTCAATCAACATAGGCTCCTGCAACAACCTCTGAAAATTAACCAAGAGGAATCCATAATCAAACTGGCAAATACAACTCACCCAAACTCCAAAGTCGGGCACCCATGAGAAACAAGCTCTCGAAATATCAGAACCCAAGTAGAGTAGATAACCCAAACTGCCAACATAGTAAATACCATCAACACATCCCACTAGCCTATGTGGAATGTACAATACAATTCTGCAACAACAATGAATACTCCCGCATGAAACTGCACCAAATACAGAGAATCCACACACTGCACACCTACTGCAATTATCACAACTCTGCAGATCACCGGTCACTGTCTCATAACCATAACACCCATGCACTGCTGATGGTGAATAGTCATTACACGGTAGATAGCAAAAACGAGAGCTCAGACCAAACCTATCTACCATCAACTCCTCAACACATGGATCAAAAGCAAACCGATGAACATATCCTACAGTATAATGCCGGTAAAAAGAACCAATCCCAGTCAAAGACTCATCCTGCAGACGTGATACAACCAACTGTGACTGATCATCAGCTAAGTCAGAGGATGATATAGCCAAGAGTGCAGAATCAACAACAGCATCACTAGTCTCTGTGCCCTCCAAGTCAAACATATCATAATGCTCAGCTGCAGCACCCAACTCAGTTGAACCTACCTCTAGCAGAAATGGACCAAATATGCCAATACTAGTGTCGTAGACAGATATATCCTCATCTCCACTACCTCTATCAACCTCGACCATGGACATCCGCGGATCACCAGACTGATACCACTGTAATAACCCCAATAGGTTATAACTTCTTCAAACACCAAAAATCTTTATACTTCAGTTGTTTGACATTTTGTCAAACACTTTGCAAGCAAGCTCTGATACCACTGTAATAACCCCAATGGGTTATAATTTCTTCAAACACCAAAAATCTTTATACTTCAGTTGTTTGACATTTCGTCAAACACTTTACAGGCAAGCTCTGATACCACTGTAATAACCCCAATAGGTTATAACTTCTTCAAACACCAAAAATCTTTATATTTCAGTTGTTTGACATTTCGTCAAACACTTTGCAAGCAAGCCCTGATACCATTGTAATGGCCCTCCTCAAATCTGCTCTCAAAGATGAAGAGAACCTGGTTGTAGATGGCTGTAATAATTTTCCTTCAATGCTGCCCCTTTTGCTTTACTTTTTCGAATTGCTTTTTCGGCCTGTTTTTTCGGTTCCGCTTTTTCCGCTTGCTTTTTTGATTCCGCTTTTTCCGCCTGCTTTTTCAGTTCCGCTTTTTCCGCTTGCTTTTTCAATTCCGCTTTTTCCGCCTGCTTTTTCGGTTCCGCTTTTTCGGACTGCTTTTTCGTTTCTACTTTTTCGGATTACTACCCTGTTGAATCTCAAGACCATATCTTTCAATGGCGTCAAGATTTTCAGCTTGAAAGGATTTCGTCCTTCAAACTATTGAGACATAGCCTTCAGAAAATTTTCCAATTTCTTTGATATTTCCAACCATACTTAAAAGAAGCTCTTCCATTTCTTTTATAGTGTTCTCACAAGAGCTCTATCCTTCGTTTTCTCAATGTGGGATAAAACATAACTCCCTTTATGTAACTTATGTCTCCAATGTGTTATAAAATAAAAAGGACTCTTTTAATTTAAATATTTCCCACAAACTATAGTCTATGTATTAATAAAGTTAAATATTTAAATTTAACTTTATAAAATAGCTTTATCAATGCAAAACAAATCTTATCAATGATAAACAAGTCTTCTTGCCAATTTTAAACAATTACCATCGACATACCGTTGCCACTGGATGTCCACCCATGCCCAAGATGACTTACTATAAATAGTAAGTATGCCCAAAGTTGCCTCAAAACCCCTCAGAAAGACCTGCAACTGAAACTATCTAGGCCAAATGGCCTCTAAGCCCTTTTGATGTCCTGGTTAGCCTACGGGACCGTGGGGAAATAGGCTAACAACAACATCATGCTATGAATGCTAAAAAGGGGACATTACAACTTATGCATAGAATTTTGACTTTTGAAGTTCGTTAAATTGAGAGATTAATGCACAAATTTTAAGATTCAACATTATAAGTTCAATACTTATAAATACATAAAATTTCTCATCTGTATTAACTATAAATTTATAACAAAAGATATTTATAGAAAAAACAATAAAATTTAAAATTGGAACTTGGAAAAATTGATACACAAAATATTTAGGAATTTATGCTTAAACCTCAGAATCATGTTAAAACGCATCATGAAAAACATTAAAACTGTGGAAACATTGTATAGAAAACTTTCAATATTTCAGGGTATTCATGATATTGCCAAGGAATTGGAAGAGTAGGCGAAGGGGGTGAGGGGTTTCCTAGTATGAAACACCAAATGAGCAGGCATCCATTCATGGCATATTTCATATGTAGATTTATGGCTAATGGTCTAAATGCAAAAGAAACAGAAAAAAAAGGCATGCATAAAATCCTGAATCTAACATAAAAAATGGTGGAGACTTCTGTGCAGAATTTCTCACATTTAACATAAGGCTACAGTAACATTTATGCACAAAAGCTCTGAGATTTAATGTTACAACAAAGGAATTTGTGCAGAAAACCTAACAAATTTAACATTTGAGGAAACTCCAAATTTTGGGATCGTGGACTGGGGAGATTTATGTACAACTTTTCTGAAACTAAACATAAAATGAAAAGAATGGAGCACAAATTTGGTAAGATTTTTGCAGACTTTTTTTTAATTTACCAATAGGACTTGAAGTATGCACAAATCATGTGGGAACTAACATGGAATCAGTGGAGAGTATGCACAAACTTTACAGCACTTCATCACGACTAAGGCAGATTTATGCACAAACCTTCCACGAAAAACCTTTATTTCTAGGAATTATATTAGAAGATTTAGGAGCACAATTTATATAATTCAATAATTTTGAAATGCCAATTCTCTAAATTTCTCACACTGCTTTTTCCAGAAGTGCTTCATGAAATCTTTCTAAACATTAACGTTGTAATTTAGGTTGGATTTAACAATATAACTTTAAAATATTTGACAACAATAAATGATATTCCTTAGATACGACACTGGCAGTAAGGAGAGTACACGTGATGTCCTGAGATTTAACGTGAGAGCTAAAGTGAATCGTGCAATAATTTCTATATTGAACAATATAATATAAGTAAATATGTTCGTCAATTAACAAATAACTTCGTAACATAAACAGCCCAGACTGGGTGAAATAAAGCCTTTGTCAACAAGTTAAAAAGTAATGGCTTTCACAAAAAGACCCTGCTTGAAATGCCCAAAGGACCTGACAAAGTGTTAAAATTGGATAAATTGCAGCGTCCAACTCATTGACGAAAGCACAGAAGCCCAAACCAACGGCGCAAGGTGTACAAACAAGAAAAAAATAACTCTTTGTTGTGACATGTAAAACCACAAGAAGAAATTACCAAATCCAATAGGCCATTAAAACTAGGAGAAAGAGGGCACACCATAAATGAAATTCAACATTAGATCCTGGGAACGTTTATGGACGGAACTTTCTGAAACTTTACATTAAAAATCCAGAAACTTGTTCACAAACATTTTGCAATTTTACAACAGAATTTGAGAACGCATTAATATGTGAGATTTAACATTAGAGATCAAGGAGATCTATCGATAAAACATTCAGAATTGTAACACAAACTATGGAAAATGTATGCGGAAAACTTGCTGAAATTTTCTAAAATCTAAAAATACATCTGAGGATATTTATCAACACTTATTCTTTAGGTTTAGGACGGGAACCAATGTATGCACAATTTTTCTCACAATCAAAAAGATATAAGAAGTGGAAGGAGAAGAGCTCAAGTAGTCAAGAGTTGTAGCTTGCAAAGTAGAGCAGTGTACTAAAATCCAGGATTTTGATCATGATCTGTTGTTACTGTTAGATAGAAGTTTGTGACCATTTGGTTCGATATAGTGGAACATGAGTAAGGAAGTCTTTGACAACTTTGACAAAAAAGATACCTTTAAGTTGTAATATCTAACAGTATCAAACTCGGAGAAATTTCACGTTTTTTTATAATTTTTTAATGACAAAAAGCTGGGGAAATTTCATAAAAAATTCTGATATGTTAGATTGGAAAATAGAAAACCGTTTAGAAAATAAGTAAATAAGATGAACGTCATAATAGCCGACTGGCAAGAACTGCTGAGATTATAAATTTAAACCTAGGAGATTTAAAGGCAAAAAAATTCACAGACGATTTAAGTCCAGATTCTCTGAGATCTAACACTGGCCTAAGTCGAAGTGAACTCAGTAACCTACTGCAATAACTAAGCCTAAATTTCTAAAACAGAGGATAATATACACAACGAACTATTCAATGAATACCTACCTTTTGGGGGGCGATTTGCTTGCGCTTCTCTGTCACTTGGCGGTGCAGCTGCTCAGAGATTTTTTCGCAAACTCCACATTTGATGTAAGGAATGTCTTCCTTTCGAACGATTGCATTTTGTTTCTTAGGACCTCCAGTTGCTCTGCCAGAAAAAACTGTAAAAACTATAACAAATACCACGGCAGTTAATCTCAACAAAGCCATTGCATTTGCGTCCAATCCTCTCAGGTACAGTTAATGATCTCTGTGATATATATTCACGGCATATATGCACTTGAGTATATTTGTTCTGTATATCTACTTATGGCATTTTTTAAAAAAAAATTACAAAAATATAGATTGTCTTTGATTTGTATTTTGAATACGTGTT
This sequence comes from Cupressus sempervirens, assembly GCA_028749045.1. Taxonomy (NCBI): domain Eukaryota; kingdom Viridiplantae; phylum Streptophyta; class Pinopsida; order Cupressales; family Cupressaceae; genus Cupressus; species Cupressus sempervirens. The sequence continues at coordinate 350,750,635 of CM053785.1, forward strand.
GACTGTTATGGCTACCGCGAGTCCACTCCATGCAGTATTTGAATGGCATTAAATATTAAGACTATTGGTTCCGTAGCCCTTGGAGGCTTTGTGATTGGCAGAAAAAGGTAGCCCTAGAAGATGATTGGTTCCTGTCCGCTTGGAGCCTCTCTGATTGGTCAGAAGCAATTAATGTGATGTAATGACGATGCGGTTGGGTCGAGACCCTTCTTTTATTTTACATGACAGCAAGTTCTATGTGAAGAGGAGCATTTCTATTTCAAGGTAGCGGGCCATGAAATGGGCCCCATGGGAAGTTCGTTTTTATTATATTAGAATTTTACAATTGGTCGAGGTTATCAAACTTTTCACATTTTTATATTTAAATTTTACAATTGGTTGAGGTTATCAAATTTTACAAGTAAGTTGGTTAGGAGATCTACAATTTGGGGGGAGGTCATTATAATGAGAAAGGTGGTGTTTTAATGATGAGAAGGGTTTTTTTTGGGTGGGTGTGAGGGTGCGGGGTGGTGGAGCAGGTCATCTTTAAGTTTAAACATTAATTAGATCATTGATTATATTTAAAATGATGGGCATATGGGATCGGTCATAGGTAAAAAGTGAAGTTTTCTCAGTAACTAAAGGTGTTTGAGGGTACAAGGGAGAAGAGTCATCTGCAACCTATCCAATGGAATTCAGTGTTGATGCAACTTGGGAGTTGAACCATCAAAGAGGCTGTCGAGAATGGGCAACAAGTCCTAGACAATGCTAAGTTTGTCGAGCAGACCAATATTGTTGTCCCCTCTCCTCAAAATGCAAAAAATAGCTTGGTAAGACCCTCCCTATAGACATTGTATCATCAAACCTACTCTCCAAATGTTGCACGCTCTTGAATCATAAAGTTGTAGATTAAGAGAAATTGTTGTACTCCTTGTAGCTCAAGATCTTTCTAAATAGCCATCTAGGACTTTCTTGAATGATTGGTTACATGATGTTTGGGGTAATAGGTTAAGGTTTTATTTTACATATCTTTGCATGGTTCAATTTTATTATTTTGTTCAAATCTTTCTTGCTAACCCTATGTTTCATAAGAAGTTATCAAACAACAGTTTTGGAGGATTGGTCTATGTAACTTCAGAGTCATTCCTTGGTCCTTTGAAGTGATCCATAATGAGGTCTTGGCCCTTTCATCTCCTCGATGGCTTATGGTAGGTAATCTACCCCCATTCTTGTCGAATCTCACCCCACAAATGATGGAACCAATTGGCAAAGTTGTCAAAATTGATAGAATTGATAATCTCCTACCCCATAGAAGTGTCAGAGTCTTGCTTACCATCACTCCTTGTCTTGACTTGCTAAGTGAAACTTATTTTGATCTGGAAGACCATATTGTTACATGCCCTATTGCCTTCTTGGGTGGTAGTAACATGTGCTTTCTTAGTAGGAAAGAAGGTCATACAAGGAAGGCTTGCCCTATTAAGTAGAGAATAGTAAACAGTTTTCCATACAAAGCAAAGCTCAATACCCAATCACCTTCTCAAAGTATGATTTTATCAAATATCCTTCATATTCAAGAGACCTATCAATGGTCAAACACTCACTAACCAAATACAACCTTTCATCATTCACCATACCCAATATCAAACCCTAGAATGGATCCATACCCAATACCTTGACTCTCCATTACTCTTTCACATGGAGAACCTCTTGAGTGTATATTGAATCACAAAAAACTTTACATTACCCAACTTTATTCACAAACAACTTGACATCATAATCCCTATCCTTATGACAGTTACCAGTACCCCTATTTATGATAGTCATAACCAACCCTCTAATTTCATGTCACTTACCCCTAAGCTTAGAAACATCTACTAGGTTCCTTTAGACTCTCATGTGATGGAGCGAGGTGGGTCCAATCAATGGGCTCATTCAATAAGGACAAACATTTTGAAGTTTTTGTGAGATACAACTTCTCACATCAAAAGTGTCACTTCAAGACACTACTCAACTTCTCCCAACAAGGAAGAACTCTTAGTTCCCCTAGCCACTCTACTACTTCAACTCAAACCTCTAATAGACTCTTCAATAGTCACAAGATCCTTAAAAGGATCATTTCACATCACATATCCAACACTTATCATTCTTGTCCATTATTTTTTGCATTTACCTCAAATTTGGAAATCAGAGAGTTCTGTCAGTCTCCAAATACTCCAAATTCACCTTTTATTAAGTCACTTTGTTGCTTTTATTGATTTCTAGGAGGGTTTCAGACCTATCAATACAAAAACACCTATAAATCTAAGAACAACAATCACCAAATTAACTTAGACCAACTGCATTAAAAAGGTATCTCAAAACATTATCCAACCATGTCACATGATCTAGTCTATCAATCTGTACAAGGTTGACAACTTTAGAAAAAAAGATTTAGATAGTATTCATCAAACTTCAAATCTATACAATTTCCATCCAATGATTAGGGAACAGTTCAAATATATCTATATAGAATCTTACCATGACCAAAACCAACTTTTGAATAGGTATAACTGTTGGTAAAGAAGTTGCATTTATCGATCAAGTTTTGTAAAAAAAGTTGCTTGACAACATTTTAGCAACTCACATGAAAGATTAATCCAAACTTGATATTGTATATCTTCTCACCTACTCTTCATTTCAATAGCTCCTTTGCAATGGAACCTTATCAATCAAACGTATATTTCTCTTGTAATTATTGATATTTTACATCTCTTTATTAGGCTATAACCCGTTTCAAGTTTTTAACAAAACTGATCGCTCATTCACACTATTAATGCAAATAATTTCTTCAAGGGGCCTCTATATCTCTTGTCTTCTTTTCATCTCTCCTTATTTCATTATGGAGATTTTATGTTTCATATTTGAGGTATTTGCAGGTCATTTTGTTGTAGAGTTTCATCTAGCATACATTTCTTGAAAAGACATTTTTTGTTTTCTTTAAAACATGATAAAAACTATTTGTACACTTGCTTGCATCTTCTTGTGATGGATTTAACTTAAATCTTTTCCTTCATTTTGTATATTATATTTCACAATAGATTAAAAGGGATTATGTACATCTTTTTAAAGTTTGATATTTCTCTTTTGCTTGGCTCATAGTCCACCAATAATTTTTCAAAACACATATTGACCAGTTGGAGATTGAGGCTCCTAGTCAATCAATTATTTGCATCCATTGTTTGTGCACCAAGAAACAAAGGCATGTAACTTTATCACTTGTAAATATTATTCACAAACTCTATAAACAAGTAGTCTAGTTACTCAAATATCCAGCCAATGATATTATAATTTTTTAAATCGGCTTACATATTTATCCATAAGTCTTATGAAATGTTTTTGTTCGTTTAAAATTGGCTTACATATGTTGCTTTACTTGACATAGTGCTAGAAATGAAATAGATATATAGCATTATATAATAACTTAGAAAGTTAAATGGAAAGAAACTATTTCAAGAACATCACCTTAACATTATGCTTATGTTAGAAACTCATTGTGGAAAAATAGTTCCATGATTAAATTTAGTAAGTATAGTTTAAACTTTACAATGGCTTGTTACAAAGAAAACAAACTTAAAAGTCTACCAGTGAAAATATAAAATGAAGTAAATTATGAATGCTTCCCCACGAACCTAAGATCAATCTTTTGTTGTGAACTAATTTGGTTTCCACATTTCAAAACTCTCATAGCACTCCCTAGGGGAAGTTTTTTTTTTTATGTATTGTTATGGCACAATTATAGTAACTTAGATGAGTAGTATACATTAAGCCTGGGAAAAAGACTTGTGATAAGTAGGAGATATTTTGCACAAGTAAAATTGTGATATTGCTATCAGGAATTAATTGTGTAATTTTTGAGTCAAACTCATTGCCCCATGTACCATGAGTAGTGATTCACACATGAATCCATATCTTATGAGAATAAATAGAACACTTAGCACTCATTAGATCTAGGTGATGCTCATAGAGGTGAAGTGTCGAGACTTCCCTGGAGGTCACCATCCCAATACTATTCTAGCTTGAGCACACTTAACTATAGAGTTTCCTCCATGGTTAAATCCACTCTTCTTGCAACCCCATTTTCAAAACCTTCACCAAGTGTTGTGCCTTATGAACCATTCATTAGAAAGCCCCTTCAGCTCATCAATTGATACGTGGGAGATATTTTCTACAACTAATCAAATTGTGATATTGCTATCAAGATTTAACTATGTAGTTTTTTAGTCAAATTCATTGACTCATGATTCATGAGTAGTGATTCATACATGAATCCATCTCTAATGAGAATAAATGGAACAATTAGCACTCATTTAATCTAGGTGATGCTCATTATGGTGAAGCATCGAGACTTCTCGGGAGGTCACCCATCCCAATACTAATCCAACATGAGCATGCTTAACTATAGAGTTTCCTCCATGGTTAAATCCACTTTGCTTGTAACCCCATTTGTAAAACCTTCATCAAGCGTTGTGCCTTATGAACCATTCATTATAAATCCCCTTAATCTCATCGATTGATAAGTATGGGATATTTTCCACAACAAATCAAATTGTGATATTGCTATCAAGATTAAACTATGTAGTTTTGAGTCAAACTCATTGACTCATGTACTATGAGTAGTGATTCACACATGAATCCATCTCTCATGGGAATAAATGGAACACTTAACACTCATTGGATCTAGGTGATGCTCATAGAGGTAAAGCACTACGACTTTCCAGGAGGTCACCCATCCTAGTACTCCTCCAACTCGAACACACTTAACTAAGGAGTTTCCTCCATGAATAAACCCACTCTTCTTACAACCCCATCTAAAAAACCTTCACCAAGTGTTGTGCCTTATGAATCACTCATTAGAAAAACTCTTAAGCTCATTAATTGATAACCATGAGATATTTTCCACAACAAGTCAAATTGTAGTATTGCTATTAGGATTTAACTATTTAATTTTTTAGTCAAACTCATTGACCCATCTACCATGAGTAGTGATGAATCCATCTCTCATGAGAATAAATGGAACACTTGTTTCAAATTTTCTTTGCAATTTTTGGCAATTGACTAGTTATTGCATCAGATGTCTCATAGGCAACCATTTACATACCCCATCCACCTACCCTTGTCATAATCATAATAGCAACACCTTTTTGGTATAACTAGAACATCATGGACCTCCTGTTCTATGATTAAAATGTTAGTAAATCCATAATGTACTTTCATATTTTATATTATTCTATTTTCTTTTAACTTGCAAATCACATCAATTCTATCATGTTGGTTTCAGACAATGTAGGAGGCAACCCCAGTTCAATATAAAAGATCAATAGTGGTCTTGCTCAGGTGATTTTTCTTCCAGTAGCATGTACACACATAGACACACATGCATGCGTGCACACACACACACATGATACTCTTGACGAAGTAAGTTGAGCACAATTGAAACCACAATCCATAAGCATGGATGATAGGTGGAGTTGGAAAACACATTTTTTAGCACATCTTTGCATGTCTTTTAGAGATATCTATAGGTTTTTTAAGTTATAGATTGTGGTAGATGTTAAAATTCCAACTCCTGTAGGTGAGAGATCTCCACAACAAGCAAGAAAATTGAAACAACTAAAAGACTAAAAGACCTCTAATCAAAATAGCTAAGAGCTTCTATGTTAGTTCTTCATCTTTGAGTTTCAACCACCAATAACTTTTTGAATTTCCTCAATATATATTACCTTTACCTGTGCATATAAGCATTAATAAAAAAAGGTATATGCAAAAGTGATGAGGACACACTATTTGTCGAAACATTGTTGGCTCAAGCTCCAAGCAATGCTTTGGAAAAGATGAGTGTGTGTCACCTCTGCATATACCTTTTATGAGAAATTCATATATGCATAGGTAAATATTGTATATTTTAAGGAAATTTAGAAAGTTATTGGGGATGAGAACTCAAAGATAGAAATCTAATAGGGGAGATCATAGTTATTTTGGTTCAAAATAATTTGGTGCTTTAGTTTTTTTCAATTTCTTGCTTGTTGAGAGCGTCCCTCACCTATAGAGGTCATAATTCTTACATTCACAATGACTTGTAACTTAAAAAACCTATGAAACTCTAACATTAATACAAATGTGTTTTGAAAATTTTATTTTTTCAGCTCTACATATTCCATGCATAAGGTTTATGGTTTCATTGCCCCTAACTTTCTTACTCAAAAGTACCATGTGCAGGTCATCTGACTTCTGACATTACAACAATAATTTCTGATAGGCAAACTGACGATAATTTCTAATAGGCAAATCAACGAGGATGTTATAGTTGCAATGACATGCTTTTTAGTTATCTGATGACACATAGATAATGCAACTATCCCAAATAAAATTCTTTGCAATGTTATTTTCTGACATTCAAGGTGTCAACATTATGATGCAATAAAGTTTCTGACAACTTCTTCTCAATGTTGAAAGGCCAACATTCATGGATATCATTGCAAGTATCAACACCAATTTAGCGACAACTATTTCATAGGATGGCTAACGATATTCCATCACTTTGTTTGATGAATTGACATCAGAAGTTGATGCCAACTGTAGTAGTGTAATAAGAGGAATCAAGGATAGCTTGTGATGTTGGTTACTTGACATCTTCTTTTCTCTTTAAGTCCCCCTTTATGGAATCTCTTCCTTGCTATTTGAAGCCTTTTGGTATTTTGTGTATTAATTACCAATACAAGATGATTTTATAGATGCCAAATAATATATCTACAATAGATTTTCATGCTCCTAATGAGTAAAGACCGATGAATACAAAACCAAGAGCATGCGTAGTTGAATAAAATGTAGAATCACAAACTAACTAATCAAGATAAATTTGGAAACGATCAAAAGAATCAACTAGGAGTTATATTTATTAATATGACATTTTTTTGCTATAATCCTAGTTATTTGGATTTAGTAAATAAGCTTGGAATGTTATGAAAATTACTAAGATTCAAACTCATGAGATTGTTCTCCAATTAAAAATTATTATAAGTATCACAATTCTCAAATAAAATTTCTGATATAGTCCACCTTTGATTTGGTACATTGAGCATAACTCGATATAAAAATAAAATGTATATGATGAACTAATGAATATAATGAACACCTGAATACCAAATTAGAAAGTATGAGTGATGAAAGTGTCTGACTCGCCAAAATGTATATGGTGAAATGGTTATCAAAGGTAGATTTCCACTTCACACCTATGCACTATAAGGGGTCCTAAAATGTGACCCCTTTGGACCAAATCAAATTAGCACAACTTGAATAGATTGAAGGGGCACTAATACATGATTAGTTAATGGATAATATTACTTTAGGTTACTTTCCTCATATAGATAGAAATGTAGTGTATATGCAATGTAAAGGAGATTTATCCGCCAATGATAAAAATGATATAATATCTAGTATATCAAAGTAAGGGCTATGAATAAGTAAGGATGATGATGTACCCACTTTGAGGGCTAATGTAGGAGGAAACTTCAAATTTTTAAAAACCCTATGGAAAACTATCAAAACTAGATATTCTTATGGATCCAAGGTCCAGAAGACTATATTTGCCAAATGTCAAAATGTTAGAGCTAGAGGAATATATCAAAATAGGTTCAACCTATACCAAGTACAAGTCAAAATATGTTTGATCTATACCTAGAAGGAATAAAACTAAATTTATATAAACTATAACCATCATAGTGTCCATAAATTTTCAAATCTACACCTATATACAAGAAGAATGGAAAGCAATTAGGGGGAGGGCCTTTCATTAGTCAAACCCTTATATAGCAATTAGCCTTGTAATTGTTGATATCTAATTGAAAAGATCATTGATTAGAAAGATTGTTGAAGAAGACTATGTGTTTCAATCATTGTTTTGTCACTGATGCAAACCTGCTATTTATTGCTAAGATAATTGCTTATATGTTTCAAGTACCATCGCTTAGTTGATTGATGAGGAGGATTTGATCAACAAGATGTAACCAAAGTACCTAGAGGAAAGGTTGAGTTATGATTATGTAATGAAGTACAAGGATTAGTTAAGACAATGATAACATAATGTATTGATGATCTACTTGAGGTTACAAAATGGCTGGCTACAATTAGAAAGTTCAGAAGAATAAGTAAAACAAAGATCATCTGCCAAGCTTGACCAAGTGGATAGTAGATGCCGAGCAAAGTTAGTTCAAGCCGAGAAAAAAGTCAGGTGGAGCTGAGTGAAAGTAAAATTTAGTTGATGTCGAGTACTAGTAAAATCTAGTTGATGTCAAGTGATTTTACAGCTGATGTCGAGTGATGCAATATGTGTCGAGCATCAGAAGATTAATAATGCTGAGCTACTACATTATGACAAAGATCAAAGATTCACGAAATAAAAGTCGATAAGTTTGTTTTCTTGGAACTTGTGAATTAGGAGGAAGATAAGATTGATGAGCTAGTGGCACATAATCTTATGTAAACCATTTTGGAGGAAAATTCAAATGGATTCTAAGAGAAGTTTCTAGAGAAGACAAGATATGGGGTAGATACATTGTATCCTAACTAATCTATCCAAAACCCTAATTTAGACAATGGAAAATGAGTAGGAAAATGTTATAATTTCCTATATATAGGAATGTTTGGTCATGAAGCAAAAGAGTTAGAGAATTTGGTGCGAGATCTTGAGAAGGAGAAGGAAAAAAGGGGTTTTGCTTCATCAAGTGACCCAAGAGAAGAGTCTGTAATGCCGTACTAAGAAAGAAGGCTTAAGAAGATGAATGCTTGAAGGGTGAACAAACTGTCAGAACTACAAAGAATGGAAGCCAAGCAGAATTGAGGATTGAATAGAGATCTGTAATCTGCAAGTGAGGTCATAAGTTGTATCAGATCAAAGCTCTACTGTTACTTTCTAACAATTGTATCAGTCCAGGGTAAATCCTTTGGAGTAAGGTTGACTTAATAGTCATTGGAAAATCCCTTACTAGGGTGGCATTCCAAGTGAATGGCCTAAAGTCCTCTAACAAGGCTCACTTTTAGCAGGGTAATTGAAATCACTTAACTAGGTCACATTTGACAGTGTGTATTGTAACCTTTAATAGGGTTGGCCTTTCACAGGGCATCACTTCAGAAGAGTGAAAAAGGAGTAGCATGTTACTGATGGTTTTTCCCAAATTGGTTTTCCATGTTAAATCATTGTGTCAAATGTGTTGATGAATGTGTTGTGTTTCATGCTTTATATTTTTGCAAATTGACTTGACTGTAACATATAAGTTTCAATTGATACACAATGAATACATGCATGGGTATGAATATTTTATGGTTTATTGAATTGTGAGAAAAGTTTTATTTGTACATCTAGACCTTAATAACTAATTCACCCACCCCCCCCCCCCCCCCCCCCCCCCCTTAGTTATTCTAAAAGAATTCCAACAGTAATGAAATAAGTAAAGCATGTAAAACAAGATAAATGTAAGTATTCACCTTTCTTGTCAAACCTTCATGGATGGATACAAATTTACTATATCCACAAAGATGGATGAATTCTTGCTTGGATGTTGTGTTGTAGGCTACACAATGTCTTCATATATGCAATAGATCTAAATTTACCCAATTATAGATAATGTATGCATGTATTCTTGATAGCTTAGATGGAGAAGGAGAGGAAAGAAGAATGGTTGTGGATCTTCTTGCTCAATTGGGAATTCCTCTATTAATTTATCATATTAGAGAAATTCACACAATTAATAGAAGATTTTACTTTGCATAGATGGATAAGGGCTTGAAGATATTGAATAGATATTAGCCTTTAAATTTTAGATCCAAATCCTTGATTTCTTGTTGGAAGTCACTAAAATTCTCTTGAATGCACCTTGGACATGATTCCTTGTTATTGCTTAGAATTACATGTGATGTCAAAATGAGGGTAAGAGGCCTCCTCTTGTAGTGATTTTGGAGTCCAAATTTGTATATGTCAACTATAATAGGTAGGAAAATGAAAATACCTTGCATCAATCCTAAAACCCACAAAAATACAACCCCTTAGGTATATCTATATATATGAAAATGGGTTGGACCTATACCTAATATGGGTCCAAATAGGTTTGAGATATACCCAAAAAGTGTTAATTTCAAGTTAAAATTGTGATATTTAAGAAGTATTATTAGTAGTTTCAAGGAAAACAAAAAAGTGAAGCATTAAAATCAAGCATAAATGCATATAAAATCTTGTAAATCATGAAAATGGGGCTCAATAAGTCCTAGAGCTTCCAAACTATGGTTGCTAATTTTTTAGGAATATACATTTAGTCCCTACTTTAGAAAGAATATGAGGCAAACTCATGATCACAATAAAGTAGATCAAATCAATAAGATGATCTCATCAAGGATAAAGAGGAAGGGAAACATTAATCCCCTATGTACCTAAGTCCTCATCAAATCCAAAATCAAGATGAGTGAGACATCACTAAGAAAAGAGAGAGAAGAAGAGAAAGAGGGAGATAGGGAAGTGTGATCTCCATGCCCAGTAAGATTATATGTCTTACTAAAAAATATAAAAAGAAATAAAAGTGTGAGCATCATTCCTAGTGACATTGTATGTATTAATATAGAACACACAAAGAAAGTGTTGCAAAAGATGTCATTGAAAGTTATAGCAAGTTGTATGTCATGCTAGTCAACCCATCTAGGACCTTTCCATAAGGATTGTATGTCCAATAAGGGATTCGACAAAGAGTGATGTATCCTTAATGATTGTATATCCATAAGAGATCCAAGAGTAATGGATCTTTTATAATTGTGTGTGTTTGTGTGTGTGTGCACAAAATGTGAGCAAAGTATATGCCCCCACATTAAATCTATTGCAAATTCCTTAACAATAACAATATTTTTAATGGAGAATATTTACACTTTTAAATGAACCCAATAAAGGACGAATCAGGGGAAATGAGCACGTGAAAAAAGAGAGCACAAAATGGATCTACCGATTTTGGGTTTAGTATTGTCATATAATAATATATAAATAAAATTTTATGTCAAAATGAAAACACCACCATTCTCCTAAGGAAATAAAACTATAACACAATGAAAGAAAGAAACATAAGATATATGAAGAAGAGTCTTTTTGGGCCAATATCACGAAGATTTACATTACCCCAAGTAGACAATATAAAGACACATTTTTAAAAATGACACCTATACAAAAAAACATTTAACAAAATATAGAAGAAGTGAGATACAAATAGAAGAATTATAATAATAGTTGTGATCTCTTTATCACCTTGTTCCAATGGAGAAAAAAAGATAATTTAAAGAGATCTAAATAATGCATATAAAGAGCAATACGTGATGAGGGAAGTACATTACACCAAGAAAATATGCAATCTATTACACAAGAGGAGATTATCAAGTATGTCATTTTGCCCCTATCTCATTCTCTAGTGTTTAAGGAAGGTGAGAAACTCTCAAGAAGAGCAACATAAAGAATGCCATGTGGAAAAATAACCAAATCCAAACAAGGACCATGTTGTGAAGATAGGTCACTACGTTAATTACTAGGATGTATAGATAACTATTATAAAAGTATAACTAGTAAACCATTATTAATATTAATAGTCTCATACATATCATCAAAATCAATAACATGAATACAATTGTTAGTGTAGGATACGAAATGGTTACCAATGGTAGAGTCCCTCTTCAAAACCATAAATTGGGAAGGCGATCCTAAAATTTGATCCCTTTTAAGGCTAAAATATGATTAAAACAACCCAAGTATATTTAGGGGTGATAATGCATAATCCAGGCATAAAAGGAAGTGTTGATTTCATAAATGATCATATGAGGATAGTTGGAAATATTGCATCACCTAAAAACTTTTTTTTTTCTTTTTTTCTTTTTTTCTTTTTTTCCAATTGGATAGTTTTGTGCAATTTAGGTAGCAATTAGTCCATTTGGCCTATTATCTTATATGATCCTTATAGTGTGATATAGGCATCATGAAGATCCTATATCTAACTTCAAAACTTTATTTGACATTTCTAGATGAAGTTATTTCATTATTGGTTCAATCCTACATTTGATTTCTTGTTCTAACGACCAAGGTAGTAGGATTCAACTTGCAATGTAGATCCAAATCATTTGAATCCTAATGGTGCATTATTCTATATTTTTATACATGTTAAAAGGCTCCTTGTGTGTTTTTACATCATGATGTATCATATTAAGAGTGTTCTTGTGGATTTGGATTCTCACCTATATGTTTTAATGTATTTCTTTATCTTGGAGATTATTTATTAAATAAGATGACTTTTGGTTACTGATTATGTATATAAATAGGGTAGTAGTTCATGTTTTGGAGGAGGTATTATCTTGGTGGTAGTAAGAATAGACAAGAAAATTGATAGAAAGTATTGAGAATAAGGCTCATGTCCTTAGTAAGGAGTTATGCCTATCAGATAATGATGGGCCTCCAAAAGGCCATCTTTCTTAGTTATTTTTCCTCCTTTCAAACAGTTATTTTTCAAGCAAACATGAATTTATGGTTTTCAAGCATATGAACTTATGGTTTGTGCGTGTGTATGTGTGTGCGTGCGAGCACGTGTGTGAAGACATGGAATAGAAATATGGATAGTTTAAAGACATGATATTTGCTTGAATTCATGAGCAAGAATGGTATAATGTAGTAGCTATACATGCTAATAAATCTTTCCCTATCTATGCTATGTTTTGGGTAGTCTTCCTCCTATAGCCATAGGACTTGAAAGAGTGTTAATTGGAACTTTACACCTTATTCTTAATATTGATGATAAGAATATATATGTATATGGAAGTTTGTGTGTGCATTGATTATTTTGCAAGTGTTTATCGTGGGCATTCAAGGACTAACACTATGGTGCTGGAATAGTCAAAGCCAATCGTGGATTGAAAGACCTTTGTAAGTGAGGAAGATAAATTATTACTTTTTGTTGCATGCATCGCGCAGATGTAGTTCCCTCAACATGTTATATTCCTGGAAGATTTATTCATGTTTAGTGTTGTTTCTATTCTAAAACTTTATAAATTTGTAACTGATCCTCGTTTATGGAGTGATCTTAGATTTAGGAGGTAGTTGTAAGTTTTTCTTCAAATAAATGACTATTGTAACCTTTTAGAAGTTAAGTCGAATGAGTTGATTTTCATAACAGAACTATTGTGATATTATTTTTCAATCAAGTGCAATCTTTCTCCATGAAGGGATAGAATGCATAGCTCAAATTTATATATTTTATCTTGATTGTATTTTCTGTTCACTCATCCAAGGGGGGGCTCTTGGTGAGTGAGTTGTTCTGTTAGAGTAGAATTCATTTTCCTATTCATTTCTAAGTAAGGTGGAACTTTGCTACTCCTACAACCACTGATAATAAAATTGGTAGAGCAGTATAGGCCATTAGAGTAACTCCTACCTACACTTACATGCTTTGTTAGAGTAAATTCATTTACTGGTTTTAGCATAGTTTTTCGTTTGAATTTTGTAGGTTAGTCTCAAGATTGAGAGAGTTTGAAGCATATACTTTGTGAATACCATTCCAAGTTTACATCCCTGTTCGATAATTAAATGAGACTAAATAATTCATTTAGAAACCAATTAGGTTGTCCAATCCTTAATAGGCAGTCCATTGTTGTGGGTTTCTAATACCATTATTTGGCCAAGCATTTTTTGGCACCATTTTTAGGGATGGTACTAATTCAAACTTGTTTTAGTAGTTAGAGTTCTAAAAATCTAGAAGCTTAGTCTTAAGAAAGAATTTTATGTGTAGAAGGAGAGACCACCTTGGGAGATTTCTTCCTTGTAATAATAAGGAAGAACCATTAGATATTTTTAATTCTGATCCTGAAGAACCTCACAATGAGAGTGAAGAAGAAGAACCTCACAATGAGAGTGAAGAAGAAGAACCCTTTGAAAATTCATTTGTTGATGCTCGAAAATGAATATCCTCATCTTCATCCTCTGAAGGATCATTGCATTTGAATGACCTTTTTTCTAAACTTGAATACCAAGACAACCCATTTGTCCTTGTTATCTATCAACCACCACCATGTCCTCCTCCAAGAATGAATCAACTTACATTTCCTTTTCCTATCCCTCCTTAGCAAGGTAATCAAAATTTGAAGAGCATACCTTCTATTGCACTTTCCAAATTCTATGACCTAATTACAGAAGATCCTGAAACCTTCCTCTTTGATTTTGACATCTTTTGTAGGAGTTATGACTATACAATTGATGCTCACAAGCTAAAGTTGTTCCCATCTACTCTAAAAGAGGCTTCCTTGAGATGGTTCATGGGGTTGGGCATCAATGTTGTAGTAGATTAGCCTATAATGAGCAATCTATTTCTTTCAAAGTATGAAGAATATTGTAGGGGTCGAGATTTGAAAGGGGATGACATTTTCAAAATGTCCCAAAAGGAAGATGAAACCTTGGAGGATTATGTCTCAAGGTTCATGTTCAACTTGTAGCATAATACTCAACACTAGTTGAATAATGAATCATAAAAGCATCATTTTCTGAAAGGTGTGACTAATGGAAGTATTGAGGCCATAGACCTTATCGTAGGAGGAGACATTACTCATAAAAACTAGGATGACATAAAGAATATATGTTTGAATTATTCAAGGGCTACTATGAAGAAAGGTAGGGAACTTCGAGACCTACCACATAAGTCCAATGGTGGTTCAGGAGTATCCAAGATGGAGCTATCCAATCTTTTGTCTGACTTCAAGCAAGACATCATCAATGATGTTACCACTCAGTTGGATAGTATGCAAGCAAGAAGAAGGAGGCAGATGCCATGTTGGCTAAATTTTGTTCTCATTATAGAGAAAGAAGAGAAATTGTAGGTGCAAGATAGTTGCATCTGTGGACACTAATCCAATGCCCACTGAGTTTAAGGCCATAGATGAGGAGAATGGAGAAGTTTTCTATGTTGCTTAAAGGCGTCCATGGGCTCAAAGATAATGTATGCCTCTAGACCCCTTGAATACTTTTGGTTATAATAATAATATAAGTCAATGGCCAAGCCATAACCCTCAAAATCTTGCCCCTCAAGGACATAATTGGAATTATAAATAGTATAATGAACAGTTACACTATAACCAAGCCTACCAGCAACAACTACCATTTAACCCATACCAACAACATTTTAACTCCTATCAGTAGCCACAATAGGATAGCCAATGGCAATTGCATGGTAACTGGTAGCAACAACCTCAATGGGGACTTAACCGACCTAATTAGTAACAAGCTCTCATGCCTCCACCTCAACAACAAGCTCTAATGCCTCTATTTCAACAACAAGCTCTTATTCCTCCACCTCCTATAACTAATAATAACCCTCAAAATCCAACACAACTTCTTGCACAAACAACTCCAAATCCGAACAAAAAGCAACAAGTTTATTCCCTACAAGTATATGATATCCATCTCAAATTAGGAACTACATTGCTTGCACCCAAAGAGCCTATAATAACTAAAGTTGTTGATGTTGAGGACATACCTATGAACCAACCTACTATTGTTCCACCTATTCCTCAATGTGTACCAGTATTTACAAATCCCCCTTATCCGCAAAGATTGGCTCAATCAACTCCCCCCAAAGAAAATCATATAGTAGCAAATCTAATGAATCAACTCAAACAAATGAATTTTCATTGGATGCTCTTAAAGAAGTCCCAATTTATAACAAATCTATAAAAGAAGCCTATATTAAGCAGTCTGAAAGGAAGAAAAAATACATTGACATTGTCCATGTTTTGGGACAACTTTCTGATCTCATGCTAAGCAAAGTCTTAATGTCCAAGTACTCTGATCCAGGGAGTCTAGTAGTCATTATTCATATTAATTACATCCAAATATAGAATGTCCTGATTGACCTAGGGGCATCAATCAATGCCATGACTAGGGAAATTTTGTTGAGGCTTAGCATTATTGGTTTTGAGAGATACATCTACAATACTACAATTATGTTATAATTCCACTATTAAACTAGATGGCATGGTTAAAGATGTTTTTGTAATGTTGGATTCATTAAATTACCCTTCAAATTTCATAGTCTTGTCACCCAAAGCCACTTTAGGAGGATATCCATTAATCCTAGGATGACCTTGGTTAGCCACAATAAATGCTTGCATTGCATGTCACTTAGGAGAAATGACCATATCAGATGGGATAAATACCAAGAAGCTAACTCTATATTCTCCAACAAAACCCCAAGTAGAGCTTGACCAAGTTGTCTAGCTAGATTTAGGTGATGTTGCCCTTGAAGCAAACTCAATGCAAAAACTCATGGTCATTGAAAGAAACCTTTTTTTAGTGTCACAAGAAGAAGATGATATACTAGTAGTCTAGTAGCAATCCTCACCAACTAATATGGTTTTGAGGAATCTTCCTATGATGTCCCTAATTATTCCCTCCAAACAATATTGCCCAAGCAGACCTCACATCAGTCTCTTGCATCATTTGATTATGATCTCCACATATTTTTGCCTCATGAAATAAAGTCAACATCACTTGCATAAACTTTGATGTTGGATAAGGTCAAAAGAGTTGAAATTGCATTAGGGAAAGAGTTGGATGTTAATAAGAATCTCACTACATCTCAAATGTCCAGTCTTCTCAAACTTTTGCAAGAAAGTCAACAAGCCATTGCATGGGACTACACTGATATGAAGGGGTTAGATCCTAAACTTTACACCCATATAATCTATATAAGCCCTAGGTACAAGCTAGTAAGACAAGCCCAAAGGAGAATTAATCTTGCTTTGAGAGATATAGTGAAGGCAGAGTTGTAGAAGCTGCTTAGCACAGGTTTCATTTATCCTATTTTTGACAGCCAATGAATTTCATCGCTAGTAATTGTCCCAAAGAAAGTGGGGAAATGGAGAGTTTGTGTGGACTATAGGGAGCTTAATAAAGCCACTAAAAAGGATCACTTTCCACTACCTTTCATTGACCAAGTGCTTAATAATCTTGTCGGTAAAAAGTATTTTTCATTTCTTGATGGCTTTAATGGATATAACCAGATCCAAATATCACTAGAAGATCAAGATAAGAAAATGTTCACCTATCCATGGGGAGCATTTTCTTACTTAGTCTTAAAATTTGGATTGTGCAATGCACGTGCTACTTTCTAGAGAGTAGTGCTTGGTATTTTCTCTGACATTGTTGTTGACTATGTTGAAATATACATGGATGACTTCACTATTTATGGAGCCACATTTGAGGAGGCATAAGATAAATTGGAGAAGGTTCTTAAGAGATACCAGGAATATAACCTCTCCCTTAATAGTGAGAAGTGTTACATGATGATGGAAGGAGTTGTCTTGGGACACTACCTTTCATCTTTTGGAAGCCAGGTAGACCCTGCAAAAATTACCATCATCAACACACTCCACATGCCAATCAAGCTGAAAGGTGTTAGGAGTTGTCTTGGTCATGTTGGTTACTACAAAAGATACATAAAGGATTTCAACCAACTTGATGCACCTTTGTACAACTTACTAAAAAAGGAGGTCAAGTTCGAATGGAAAAAAGACTGTGAAGCAACACTTCAATAGCTGAAAGATGTTTTGACAAAAATACCTATCCTTAGAGGACTTGTTTGGAAGTTGTCATTCCACATCCATACTAATGCATATAAGTATGCCATTGGAGTAGTCCTAGGATAGAAGGAATGTATTATTGAACATGTTATTTACTATATTAGTAAAAACTTGCAAGGTGCTGAGCTAAATTATTCTGTTATCGAAAAAGGGTTAGCAGTCATCTATGCACTAAAAAAATTCAAGCACTACATCACAAGTTTTGAAGTATTTGTTTACACTGATGATTCAACCATCAAATACTTGATGAACAAACCTGTCGTTAGAGGTAGATTAACACATTGATTACTCCTTATGCAGGAATTTGATGTGAAGATAATTGACAAAATAGGCAAAGCTAATGTGCTGGCTAATTTTTTTATCAAGATTGCAAGTGCTAGATGATCTTTTAGCAGTTGATAACAACTTCCCTGATGAGAACCTATTTTCTATAGATTCTTTCAATTCATGGTATGTAAACATAGCCAACTACCTTGCTACAAGAAGAACACCGCCTCACTTTTCGCCTAAGCAACACCAAATTTTGGTTGAGAAGAGTTTTAAATTCTCACGGATTTGAGGATTTATGATCTATACAGGTCTATACCAGGTCACCTAAAGATGTGTTTGAGAGGATGAGACATATGACATTTTATGGGCATGCCATGATGTGCCATGTGGAAGCCATTTTGCAGTGAAGAGGACAACATATAAAATTCTAGCAACTGGATACTACTGGCTTGCTTTGCATAAAGATGTAGCAAAACATACCAGGTAGTGTGATAGATGCCAGTGCATGGGCACCCAACAAAGTCTGATGAAATGCCCTTGTAACTTCAGATAGTGGTCACGCCATTTGACAAGTGGGGTGTCAACTTTGTTGGACCCATTGAACCATAATATCATGGGAAGTCATATATCTTAGTATGCATTGACTATGCCACAAAGTGAGTCAAAGCTAAAGCAATGAGGCATGCCAAGGATCATAAAGTTGCTAAATTTCTTTACGAATGTATATTCACTAGTTTTGGAGTCCCATGGGAGATAGTTACAGATCAAGAAGCACAATTTACCTCAAATCTTATCTCAGAGTTGATGCAAGAATATATGGTGCACCATCATAAATCTTCACCATATCACCCTTAGGACAATGACCAAGCTAAGATAACCAACCAGGAGATAAAATTTATTTTAACCAAGACAAATGTTGTTCACAAAAAATACTGGGCTACGTCTTCCTGAAGCCATTTGGGCTTATTGTACAACATGGAAAAACACAATTGGGTTTACCCCTTTTGAGCTGGTGTATGGAAAATCAGCATCCATGCCTATTGAAATGATATAAGATGATCAAAATAGCCTAGGACTTGGAAATTGATCTTACTAGAGCCCAAGAAGATCAATTATTACAATTGAATGGGATACATAAATACAGGAAATCTGCACGCCACAACATTGAGTTGATCCAATAGCAAAGAAAAAATTGGCATGAAAAACTTGTCTGAGAAAAGAATTTTTTTGTGGGAGATTGGGCACTATTTTATGATTCTCGATACTAGTACACACCAGACAAATTTCAAACCAGATGTCTTGGGCCCTATGAGATAATCTTAGTATTTGATAATGGCGCACTTTAACTTTCAACCATTGATCCTGTACAGTTCAAGATACTTGTCAATGAACATAGACTCAAACTCTACAAAAAACCAATTAGTTGCAAGGAGTTCATGTAGCAATTGTAGCATAGTGAAGACACATTCGTTCCTGTAGTTGAAGTATCTGGGTCTCCTACCCAAGCTTCTGTTGATTCTTGATTCTATTCAAGATCTCCATAATAAACATTTCACATTTTCTAAATTTATTTCTCTGTAATAAAATCCACCTCACCTTCTCTCTCAACCATCTTTCCATACCATCCCATCACTCCATTAGTGCAAGTGATATTTTCCAGAGCACTCTTCCTGCAATGCTCGCCAGGTTCATCCCACATACCCTCATACATATTTTATTTTATTCATTATTATTAGGAATTCATGTCATTTTATTTTTCTACTCTTGCATGTCCTAGCCTAGTGGGACCCATGTTCCTACCTATTTGGGGGGGAAGGGGAATATTGTATTTTGAAAATTTTCAAATTAGCATGTAAACATTGAGTTTCTTGTCTTTATGAGATGATTGTCATCATGTACTTGTCGATGTCCTTCCATAATTGCATCATAATATCTGTAAGAACATTAAATATATTAAAAGATGAATTTTAACTTCTAATGATATGTTAGTGGGATGCTTAGGGTGGCAGGCCTTCACATGAGTGAACTATTATGAGATTTGATGAAAGTGAAAATATCATCAGATTTTGTGCACAAAAATCTTTTAATTCCATGAAGAAAATAGCATTTGGTACACTGGCTTTTTTGTTTGCAATGTCTTGTGTTATGACACTATGAATTCTACTGATTTACCATTGTTGTGCTTTGTGAAAATACCAAGTTTTTTCAAAAAGTTAAATTTTCTACTCATAACAATGGGAGGAGACCTTTAGAGACATGAGCAAGTGGATCATAGGGTTGATGCATTCAGTTGTGAAATTTTCAGAAGGATAGGTTGGTTGGACTACTGCTTGAGTCTTAAGGGGTTTGATGAAGAAGTTGTTATGTAATTTCTAAGCATTATGAAGGTTGGATTTGCAGTAGTCAAAGGCTGAAAAATTGAATTTACAAAGGATATTATGGCTAAAGTAACTAGTTTTCCATAGGGAGGTGAAAAGTGTGTGAAGTATCTTGACTTGCATTCAGCTAAGGCTTAGTTCACTTTGCACGATGACCCTCTACTAGATGTAGTTAAGAAGGAAGGCACTTCCAAAGTATCCTTGCCCTTGAAATTCATTCAACTAGCTACATTCATCATCCAATATTTCACATGTGAAGGGTGCTACAAGTATTTTCATGGCCTACATTTCAAAATTTTGAGTCATCTTCGACGCAACAATAGATCCATAAATCTTTCTAACTTCATGTTCAATATTGCGAAAAAAAAAGCTTCCTTAGTTTAGTGAGGAAAAGACTAGTCTATTTTGTATCATTGTTTGATAAATTTCATTGTAGAAAGAGAATTAAATAAGTAATTGATTGGGACATGGGAAATTTTTTTGCAAATGAATGAGGTAGAACCTAGGATGGTCGGCCCTAGAGGCTAGGGTATTGGGCATAGAGAACAATCATCCACTGCATTTTACAAATTCATCCAAAGGACAAAAAATGTTCTTAGATTCTCCTTCCAATTGTAGACCATCCAGGAAAAGAATTTACAAAATTGGTGCTTCCACTTCTAAAAGGAAGAGAAGTATAAATAAAGAAACTGCTAATGTCCCTAAAACCCCACTATCTATAAAGACCAAGTCCACCACTAGGAGAGACAAGGGTAAAACTATGGAAACATAAGAGGGAATATCAGAGCAGCAACTTGGAAGTGATAATGATAATGTTGATGAAACTTGACAGTCGCATGGGGAAGAAACTTCAGAGAAAATGACCACTAGAAGGATGAAATGATAGAGTCCTCCATGCTCGTCCATACCCCCTAGAAGAAGAAGTGCAAAGCTATTTGAAAGTAATAGGGATGTTGAGGCTTTTATTCCAATTGTTAACCTAGAATCATCTGAATTTGTGGAGAGGCCCTCTTTGGAGGTAATATTTTAATAAAATGTAGCCAGTGACACTAAATGGAACAACCAGAATCCACAAACAAAAGTTAACCCTAGTGTTAACTATATACTTATTGACAGTGATGAGGATTCTAAGGAGTCCAAAGGGTTCGAATAAAATCCAGTTATGCAAGACATTTGTAGGGATTCAAAAGACTCTCCTTTTGAAAAATACTTAGAATTTGGAAATGTTAGAATTCTTTAGAATAACTGAGAGGGGGGGGTGAATCAGTTATTCAAGGTCCAAAATTCCCTATTAATACCTTTTTCTACTTTTAATGAATCCATATACTTTTCATCCATCCAATACTTAAATCAATCATATAAGCAAGTTACTGTAAATCAACATGCAATGACAAAACATCCAAAATCAACACATGACACAATGATTTATGTGGAAACCCAATTTGGGAAAAACCACCAGTAACATGCTACTTGATTTTCACTCTTCTGAAGTGATGCCCCGTTAAAAGCCTGCCCTGTTAAAGGCTTACAACACACTGTTAAATGTGACCTTGTTAGAGGATTTCACCAAACTATTAGGAATGGGCCTGGTTAAAGGTCTTTAGAACATTCACTTGGAATGTCACCCTGTTAAAGGATTTATCTAATGGCTATTAAACCAACCTAAGTCCATAGGATTTAAACTTACTGTTACAATTGCTAGAAAGTAACGATAATGGTCTTTTGATCTGATATAACTTACAACATACTTTGCAGATTTTAGATCACACTTTCAATTCAATCCTTATGCTTGGCTTCAATCACTTCAACTCTGACTGCTTGTCTCCCTCTCAAGCTTTGTCTCCTTGAGTCTTCTTACTCATTCTGCCAATGCAATCATCCTTGTGGTCATCTATTCAAACTGAGTTCCAGTGTTTTCTTCTCCTTAGCACATTCTACAACACTTCATGCTTTTATGCTCGACCACCTCTCTCTCACTATCCCCTTTTCTTCATTAACTTATGTCTTCTTAAATAGGAGTCTAATTTGCCTTTGCTACTCAATTCTCCCTCTCCAATTTTAGGGCTTCAAAATGGGTTAGGTAGGATACAATGTATCTACCCCATATCTTGTTCTCTTCTAGAAACTTCGCCAGTTGTATTCTTAAAAGAAAAACGTTCTACATGTTTTGTGCCACCAACTCATCATTCTTATCTTCCTTTTAATTCACAAATTTCTAGATAACAACCTTGTCGGCTTAGATCTGGTGAATCTTCGATTTCCAAAATAATGCAGCAGCTCGGCATTATTGAGTTACTGGTGCTCGGCACCTCTGTGTTACTCGGCACCTATACCTGTTCGGCACTTGGTTCTACTCGGTACTTGGTTTTGCTCAGCACTTGGTTCTGCTCGGTACTTGGTTTTTCTCGGCACTTGGTTCTGCTTGGTACTTGGTTTTGCTCGGCACTTGGTTTACTCTGCATTAACTAGGAATTTGCTCGGCTCTTACTAGCTTGCTCAGCTCCTTCTCTCTAATGATCTTAGTTTGAGCTTTGCAAAAGACTTAGCTAAAACCTTAAATCTTTGATATGTTTCAGTGTGCCCATTCTTTGTTTCTTATAGTATTCCATCAAATACAGTTTTTCATCAATGGCTTAGCTGATCCTTGTACTTCATTACAACATCGTAACTTCAACCTTTCTCTAGGTGTTCTAGTTACATCTTATTGATTGCCTCCTCCTTGACAATCAACTAATTGATAGTATTTGGATCACTAAAGCAATTGTCATTCCTGCAAGTAGCAAGTTTGACATCAATGACAAAACAATGATTGAGGACATTCTTTTACCAGTTCCATATATTATTCCAGCAACTCTTCTTATGATCATTTCAATCATTTCCAACAGGAAAAGATAATGTTGAGGAAGTGTTAGAAAAACTTAATCAGGATGAATTAGAGACATTGGCTAAGGAAACAACTAACTCTAGTGAGGAGAGAAATGTAGTGACAAACCTTTCTTTATTGAAGGGAGAATCTTCCACACCACAAAGCATAGTAAAAACTTCTCACGTAGCACCTGACTGGGTAGAATCCTTGCCACTGCCTGATTTGACTACACCCCTGGTTGCAGGGATCAATTTATATCAATAATTATTGTGGGAAATGGCACAATGGAAATTAGAAAGAGAAAAACTAAAATGTGTCATTGATGAGCAAGGCCAACAACTAGAGCAAAAATTGGACCAAATTGAGGTTTTAAAGAGATAGATTGATCAAATCATAGGGTTGATTCTTGAGCTTATGGCATGCAAATCACCGTCTCTGGTGTATACATTATTTCTTAAGGAAAAATTTATTAATTTTAAATTGACAAGAATCATAGAAAGAGATAAGAACTATACTAGCATGATAACTATGCAAATAGAGGAGATAAGAAATGCTTGAGACAAGGGCTCTATTTATAGGCTTGATAGAGGCCTTAAGGAGGTGGCATCTATGTGGCATCCAAGTAGGTGGCACAAGGGAGACACATGGGCTAAGGAGACAAGCCATGCAAAGGTCAACATAAGCCTTTTTGTGATAGAGATGGCTCAAGGTTTTCTCATACATGTGTCAAAAAACTTTGGGGAAAGGAAAGGGGGACAAGTGTGTAAGAGACTTTTTGGATAAAATAATAAAATGGGGGCTTTCTTAGATTTTGAGTTGCTCACACATGTGTGAGTAAACACTTAGGGACTAAAATGTGTTTAGGAGGGAGGTTAGGATTTATAAAGTGGGTTTAGCAAGTGGGTAGGCTTAGAAGGATGAGAGTGATAGGTGGTAGACTAGGTTTTAGTTGGGATTAGGATTAAATTAAATAGGATTTAATTTAATCATAGGATTAGAGAATTTAATAAAGTGGAGGGATTTAAATAAATTGGAATTTATTTAAAAGGGGATTTATGGAGCAATGTGTATTAAATAAAATTAACACATTAGAGGGAAGTATTTAAATTAAATTTAAATATATTAGGGACGTGAACCTATTTAATTAAATAAGTAGAAGAACATGACAAATATAATTAATTAATTATAATATCAAGGGAAATATTAAATAAATTAATATAGTGTTTGGGACAATTTTAAGCATCTACAACTAGAATAGTCAAAGCCAACCGTGGATTGCAAGTGGGGCAAATCAATTATTACTTTCTATAGCATGCAATGCTCGAATATAGTTCCCTCAACATGCTATATTCCTAGAAGATTTATTCATGTTTAATGTTGTTTCTGTCCTGAAACTTTATGAATCTATATCTGATCCTCATTTATGGAGTGATCTTAGATTTAGGAGGTAGTTATAAGTTTTCCTTCAAATAAATGACTATTGTAAATTTTTAGAAGTTAAGTCAAAGGAGTTGAATGAGTTGATCTTTCTCCATGAATAGATAGAATGCATAGTTAAAGTTTATATCTTTTATCTTGATTGTATTTTCTATTCTCTCATCCAAGGGGGCCCACTTAGTGAGTGAATTGTTTTGTTAAAGTATAATTAATTTTCCTATTCTTTTCCAAGTAAGGTAGAACTCTGTTACTCCTATAACCATTGATAATGGAATTGGCAGATTGTTCTTGCAACATAAGCGGTTAGAGCAACTCCTACTTATGATTACATGCTTTGTTAGAGTAAATTGATTTACTAGTTTTAGCATAGTTTTCCTAAAGCTCAAGCATTTGAATTCCATAGATTGAGAGATTTTGAAGCATATAATTTGTGATTGCTATTCCAAGTTTACATCCCTAGTCGATAATTAATTGAGATTGAATAATTCATTTAGAAACTAATTAGGGTGTCCGATCTTGAATAGGCAGTCCATTGTTGTGGGTTTCTGATACCATTATTTGAACAAGCAGATAATTTGTAATATTCACTTATAAACCAACTTGATGATAATTGAAGGTCATATTTCCTTATTTTCTAGTGTTCGTTATTACTTTATTTTGAATTTTATTTTTAGTGTGTCTAGTTACATGGTTCAACATTTCCTTTAGGGATTTCTACTTCCTTGACTACATCAAATAACATCAGAGTAGGATTTCATTTTTGTGTTTGTAGATATGGGCTCTTGAACTTGCAAAGATGTAGTTATTTTTTTTGTGGGACGATAGACCTAAGGATTTGACCTACACAAATAAAGAGCTTACACAAGTGGTGCAGGAGCACCTAGGGGTAAGGTCAAACCATAGAGGCATTTTGGTTTTTACATGGTCTAACCAACCATGGAAATAATGACTACTTATAGAGTCCCAAGGTGAGTGTAGGAAATTTAATTTGGTTGATTTGATTCTAGGAGTTAAAAGTTGTCAATAGGTCCTAGGAAGCAAAAAGTTGCTCAAAGTGCTTAAACAGGAAAAATAATGTGAAAAGACCCAGTGAGTGGTTAAAGTAGGTGAAAAGTGGTCATTTGATGATATGAATCCATGTGGAAAGGTTTGGGACCAAATTCGTCAAAGTTGGAGTCTTGGTTTGCAACAATTGCAAAAGTTGTCAAAAAGTTGCTCATTGACAACTTTTCAATCTTGCAAAGTTTCTTAGCAAGTTTTCAAGAAGTTTTTGGAAATGAACTACTTGGAGTAGTTATGGATAAGTTCAATGACCAAGAAGGAGGAGCAAGACTACTTAAATATACTTTAATCCAGTTTTAGGGGTTGGATACTTGGTTGTACATACAACACTTATTAGTGTAGCACTGTATGAGCACTGGAGCAATTTTTTGTGAACTAATGAATTAGAGGAGTTGATTGTGTTACTATTTTCATTGGTTTGGATTCCTTGGATCATGTTTTGAAATTGTATATAGTTTTTTGGATTCAAGTGTTTGATTTCTTTAGGTTTACAAAATCATTTGGTTTGTGTAATACTGCTATCTAGTTTTGAGTTGTTAGCATAGAGATGGCTATGGCTTGAACTTCCACAAGAAAAATCTCATGCCTTTGGAAATCAGGCAATAGCCTTTTTGCAGGTTGTAAATATGGAAGTTGGGGTTTGTGCAAGGTAGTTGGCCATGTTTACAAGCGATCCTTAGGCAAGCTAGCAGAGCTTGGCAAGACACAATGTATGCTTGTAAAGAAGTGCAATGGTGAATAGGGGATTGGTTTGAGTCAATCTCTATAAGGTATGGAAAGAGTAGGATACTAAGAGTGTTGGATTTAGAGGAGCAGGTAGGAAGTGAAAAGGAACACATTAGAAGAAGAGAAACCTTGCTTTGACCTTAGAGACCCTCAAGATAAGGGTTTTCAAAAACCATATTGTATGGACAGTACTATGACCTAATACTACCAAAATCCTTTAGCTAAGGTCCATAGGAGACAAAGTCCTTTAGACACCAACTAGCCTTATTAAGCATTTTTGGAAGCAATTTATAAACCCTTGTTTGTAGGAGGGCTAGTAGGGTCTCTCAGGGCTACAAGGCCAATTTGAGCAATCTAGAGTTATGGGTGTGATGGACCTAAAAGAATGATGCAAAATGATACAAAATGTGTCAAGGAACTCATTAGGAGAGCATAAGCTTGGTTTGAACCTAGACCTACCAGTGTGATGGAATTCAAATGTGCTTAGTGGAAAGAATGGGAAGGAGAAAAGGTAAACTTGAATTGTTGGGGAGTTTACTCGGAGGAAGGGGGACTAGAGAGTAAGTTAACTAGAGCAAGGTTGAAGAAATAACCCTAGGAGGCAATAGATAGCCTTAGTGGAGCTAGTGAGCTCTTGTGGAAGGAAGCTCCTCTTAAAATTGGTATTAGAGCCAAAGATTTGTGGCTTTTGGTAGATGTTCTAGCCTACTGAATCAAGTGGGTTAGTGCAAATGGTGACCAATGTAGAGTTGGCCAAAGAGGTGGATGTGCAGAAGAAGCACTTGGAAGAAAAGACTAGGGTTCTAGATAAAGCCCTAGAGGAGGTCAAAGATAAGTTGAAAGAGATAGAGGATGCAACCCAAGCTAAGGAAGATGGAGACTGGAGCAAGGGTAAAGAGAAAGTAAGTTTGGAAGATGAAGTTCCTAAACCAGATCATCCACTTGGTGAGCAGGATCCATTCCTAAAAGCCCTCAAAGAATTTGGAGGGAAAAGTATAGAAAATGTATCTTTATTCCATGGTAAGATGTATGTAGAAGTAGTCTTGGAGTTGTTGGAAAGTGCTGAGAACTACTTTGAGTGTGAAGGGACAATAGAGGCCCAAAAGGTGAGGTTTGCCAAGTCCAGGTTGAAAGGTCAAGTCTTGACATGGTGGAAATTTGTGCAAGAAGAAAGAGAAAGTGAGGGGAAGAAGCCTATAGCCAATTGGAGGGCAATGGTGGCAAAGATCAAAGAGACATATCTACTAGAGGACTATGAGATTCAAGTCCATAAATAGAGGCAAAATCTCAAATAAAAGGAACTTGATGCGGCTACCTACATTGAGGAGTTTTAGAAGTTGGCACTAAGGTCAAGGGTACAAGGTGGCAAGGTATTTAAATGGCCTTAAATGTCCATTTAGGATGAACTAAGTTTGTTTAGCCTCACCACACTTCAGAGTTGTTTTCAAATGGCTAGGGTGGTGGAGGAAAAACTAAGGAAGAAAGGGGACTCCAGTTCTAAGAATAGGGGCATAGGTAAGGACTTCAGAGATGGTTCAAAGGGAAGCTCTAGTGGTAAGAGTACTGAACAAAAAATCTATGGAGACGCTAAGTGGAGTGAGTAGTCTAGTGAGACTAGTTAGAGAGGAGGATCTAGTAGAGGTAGATGATCCAACAATGGCAAAAGGGGTAGATATGGTAACAATAGAGGACACCATTTCAGCAACATGAAATGCTATAGTATAATTAGAAATAAGGTGAAGTGGATCTTGACATGGAAAAGGGTGAAAACCTCATGCTAAGGAGGGTCCCAGTGAAGGAGCTAGTAAAAGAAGAACACAAGCAGAGAAGGGCACTATTTATAACTACTTGTAAGATAATGGACAAGGTATGTAAGGTGATTATAGAATCAAGGTCTACTGACAATGTTATGTCAAAGGAGGCAGTGCAAAAACTTGGATTGACAAAAATAACACATGTATGTCCATATAGGGTGACTTGGTTGAACAAAGGATAAAACATCCTAGTTAATGAATAAGTTTGGGCAAACATCACCATTGGGAAATACCATGATAGGGTCTTATCTGATGTAATCCCTATGGATGCTTGCCACTTGTTATTAGGGAGACCTTGGCAATTTGACAAAGAAGTAGTACATCATGGGAAAGAGAATAAATATTCTTTTAAGAAAGATGGGGTCACCTATAGGATACAATCCATAGTAGAGGAGGACAAAGTATAGAAGGCTAATGCTAAGACCCTATTGATGAGTGGCAAAGAGTTTCTCAAGGACTTGAAGGAGAATGAAGGAGTAGGGTATGCCATTATGGTGATACCCAAAGAAGAGGAGACATCTTCACCAACACCTATCCTTGTTAAGGTACAAAATTTGTTGGATCAGTTTAAGGACATAATTTGTGATGGGGTACCTCCTACTTTACCACCTAAGAGGGCCATAAGTCATCAAAAATGACTTCATACTAGGGGCATCATTTCCTACTAAAGTTTCTTACAAGATGACACCAAAGCATAATAAGGAGATAGCAAGACAAGTGAAAGAATTGCTTGATCAGGGACTTATTAGAAAGAACACTAGTCCTTGGGTCGTACTAGTAGTCCTAGCACCCAAAAAGGGAGGTGTAGACACTAAAAAATGGTTTGCATCTAAGATTTCATCACTTCTTCATGCTAATTTGTCCCATTTTCTCATTCTACTAACTTTGATCTTTTGGCCAGATTGACCATATTTCATCATTTGTATCCCCTTTCACATCAATTTCATATCAACTCGAAACCATTTCAAATTAACTCAGAATCACTCAAAATCGGTCCTAATCAACCCAAAACATATCAAACATCTCAAATCAATCATCATTTATCCACTCCTAGGCATTGTTGTGGCTTTTAGTGTCTTGGAAACCTATCAACTTATCAATCTTATCAATCTGACCTTAGTACTGTCATGGCTCTCAGTAATAGGTCAAAATATCATTCATGTCATTCAATCTTTGACGTTGTTGAGGCTTTCAATGTCAGATCATGGCATCATCAACCATTTTAATAATATTGACAGTGTTCGTCAGTGTTATTATGATCAAACCTTATCTATCAATTTCAATCCTGTAGCATTTACAATGTCGGTTAAATGTTGCAAGCTTTGGGTTTAACTGTGGAGGAAACTCCGTAGTTAAGCGCGCTCAGGCTGGAGTAGTACTGGGATGGGTGACCTCCCAGGAAGTCCCGGTGCTTCACCCCTATGAGCATCACCTAGATCCAATGAGTGCTAAGTGTCCCATTTATTCTCATGAGAGATGGATTCATGTTGAATCACTACTCATGAAACATGGGTCATCGAGTTTGACTCAAAATCACACAGTTAAATCCTGATATTCACATCACAATTTGACTAGCGGTGGAAATCATTTCCTACTTATCAATAAATGTTACATATCAATTAATTCATGTCATGTGTCCTTGGCATGTTATCAATTATGATCTATCAATTAATTTGACCATGGCTTTGGTCTACCTTTTCATCATCTTATTCGATATCCATCATCGTCACATTTTCATCAAAAGATACCATCGCATTCATTTAATCAATTTGGCCAATCATCTACTAATTTTCTCTATAGGATTAAATAAGCCATAATTTAATTCTATTATTCTCACTAATTATTCTTCCTGATTATCATCCTTAATTAATTAATTTTATTAATTAATTGATTCATTATCTGCAAACCATGGAACTTTACAATTTCCTAAGTTCTATTTTCCATCATTAATTCCATTTTCTACTAATTCTTATTTTGTGGAATAAAAGGATTTTTAATTCAAATATTCCATAAAATATTTCATCATCATGACACTTGGATGTGACACCTCGTGGATTCTCCTTTGACACTTGGCTGAGATTTTTCATAATCAAATATTCTTATCTCTTACGCATGTCCCTATTTGGCTTATTCGTCATAGATTCTTGGCTTTAAGTGGATTGAGGAATCTTATGACGCGTCATAGATTATCTTCCAAATTTGACTCTCGTGTGTCATAGAATCTTACTTTTGGCATATTCTGTCATATGCATCATAGGAATTATTATTACCTCTTACGCATGTCCCTATTTGGCTTATTCGTCATAGATTCTTGGCTTTAAGTGGGTTGAGGAATCTTATGACGCGTCATAGATTCTCTTTCACATTTAGCCAAATTTGACTCTAATGTGTCATAGAATCTTACATTTGGCATATTCTGTCATATGCGTCATAGGAATCTCTTGCCACATCGCATGTCTGTAGGTGACAAATCCAATGCTCTCACCCTACTTGAAAATTATAAAATGAACACTCTTTCTCTCATCTTGGGTCTCTTGAATCCTTGAAGGCTTAAGTCTTGAGTCCTTGAGTCTTTGAGTTTTTGAGTCTCTACTAATTTGCATTTTACATTCTCTCTCTCACATAAAATCACACTTCAAGTATTCTCATGGCATTATCACTATCATAGGCTTTTGCTTCAATTTTGTGTGCACTATAGGCAACTTTGGAGCTACAATCATTTGGAGAAGAAAGAAGGACATGGGAGCTACAAACGAAAAAGGGGGTTTCTATTGCTTTCTTAATTAGTTTGGCTTTCATGGTAGACTAGTGGGTGCTAGCGTATGATTATTGAGTTTGTGATTTGCTCATAGTATGTTATGCTTTTAGCCCATTTTTCTAGTCCTACATTTGGTGAACCCGACATGAACATGCATATCTAATTTGGGTTTTCTTGTTTTGTGCTTGTAGGTGCAAGGAAGGAGCTCACTTGGAAGGGTATAATGACTATCTGCTCTTCCTTTTCACACCTAGATCCGTACTATCGGAGCACACCTAGGTTCATAGTAAGCACATGCACCAATCAAAATCTACATTTCAAGCTCCTATCACTCTCCAGGACATAGATTAGGTGATTTTGTGTTACTAATGGTCTATTTGCAGCATGTGGCAATCGTTGGATGAAGATATGATCATAACAAACTACTGATGTGTGCTTTGCAGGACGTTGTTGAAGACCTTGTGTGTCTTTCAAAACTATGTGTGTGGATTTCCTAGATTAGATAACATTTCGTTTGGTGCTTAAAAAGAACCTTTTTCTTTTCTACCTGACGTGTCTACAGTGTTAAATCCCTAGGAGTTGCATTGGACGTATCCTCTCCCCTCGCCATTCGTGGATCTTGGGTGTAAGAGAAATCCATGTAACTTCTATAGGAGGCCTGCCTTGGACCAAGATACTCGATATTGAGTATGTCAGGGGACAACCTAAGAGCAGTAACGGGCCAAAGCCAGGTCAACGTTCCAGCCGCTATATAAAACTTGATTACAGTGAAAGCTGTGTCGGCGATATTGCTGCGTGATAGCTCTCCTCCAATACCCTTGTGGTGCGTCAAAACCCGGTTCTCGGGGCTGGGAGACCTTCTGCGAAAGTTTATCATTAACTTGCCAAACGGAATGCCCTTACTAAAAACCATGTTTTAGTGGCCAAAATCCTTTCTATCCACTAGCTCAAGGGGTCACCCATGCTCGTGAAGACATCCTACATTCTCGTGGTCCTTAGTAGAGGCAACAATCCCTTGGGAAGTCATGCCCCTTGGGAAGCAGATCTTGGTAGCCCCGAGAAGTGAGTGCGCTGTAAGGGGGAGCCTGTGGTGCCAAGATCCTAGGTTGTCCGCTCTGGATAAGCACGACTGGACTTCGGTTCAAGTAGGAATTCAATGGATACAGTCCTAAAAGCCTAGGTTGTGGTGTGTTTGTTAACTTTTACAACAACTATTCTTGTCTTAATGTGTCTTGCGTGTGTGTAAAACATAATCAAGATACAAGCCAAACTTTTAAATTTACACCTTGGATATCATTTGAACTTGTCAAAACCTCACACATTGCCAAAACATCTTAACCTTTATCAAACTTTGCAAACATTGATTCAACACACTCGAACCTTGGAAAACATGGCGACTTGTGCTCTTAAATGTGCTTGGCAAAATGTAGATCTACACTTGCATTCACCCTAGTCCAGGCTTCATTCTTACATCATATAGACTTCATATTGCACCTTTTAGTCCTCATTACTTTTCATATTGCATCCATTTAGGTTTAGTTTTACTTTCCTTAGTTTTTGCATTCCCATCTCAAAATCAACACTTTGCATTCACCACCTTGCATCTTTACATACCTATTCATCATCTTGACCACTTTATCCATCATTCTAGGTGTCCTAATCATCATTTTGAGCATCCAAACTGGCCCTAACACTATCGTCTACCATTTGCCTCTCTGTGACATCCCACTTAGCATCACCATCATTTTGAGTCCTCAAAACGTCATTTTGAACCCCCAAAACCTTTGAATTTAGTCAAAAATCTAGACAAAGTATGGGTCTTAGAGTATCTCCTAGTGTTGACAGATAATGGATCTGGACTAGTCCTTTTATCTTTTCTTATCATTTTCTTTGGTCAAAATTTATCTATGTCTTGATATATTTGACCTTTTTCATCTTTTATCAATTTGATATTTTCGTCTTTTATGAATTTTTGGTCAAGATCCAAAGTCCTTTATCACAAGGTTAAACTCTTAGGCAAAATACTTTCAAAAGGTTTTATCTAAGTTCAAAACTTTCCATATACCCTTGTCATAGCATAATCATATCCCTAGCATCCCCAAATGTCATTTTGACCTACCCTAGTAGTATATCCCCTTCATATTGCATTGATCAAAATCCTTAGCATCATTTTCACTACCAATCCCTATCAAATTGTCCATCAACCAAATTACCTTCTTGAGCATTTACCCTCATTTTGCATGTCCCAAACGTCATTACGAACCCTAGAAAATCATCCTTTGCATGATACACCTTGCATACATCAACCTTTAGTACCCTTAACAAGTCCAAAACATAACCCTAATTGTCATTTTGCATACCTTAGAGTCATTTTCATCCCCTCTAGTCAAACTTCAAAACATCACCTTGCATTTGCATTTGCATAACATCCCTAGGAAATTTTCACTTTGCACATCAAAACCATAATTCATCTAGCATTTCCTCACATTTCATAACATTCCTAAACACTTAAAAATCCCAAAAACACTCATATCTTGCATACGCACCACTCTAAATCACTCAAAACACTCAAAAATTCCATTGCATTTGCACTCTTAGGTATCATGCCAGCACTTATTAGGACACAATCAGCTCAGAGACCCGAGGAAATCTATCAACCTTTGTTTTCTGAGGCACAAGCACAACCAAAACCTCATCCAAGACAAAGAAAGAGCAAGAAAATCCAACAAACCTTTGACGAAGACCAAATTGAGGCATCACAACAATTACTAGTAGACCCCTTGAACATGTATCCACAAGATCCTCAAGCTATGGCACAACAAACCTTGAACAATACACCTACCATGAGATTTCCTCCAAACACTTCTCCCATACATGGGATGGTTCAATGGAGTCCTGACTTTGAACCTATATTCATGCCAATGCCACCAGGAGAAGGAAGTGTACCAACCTCACCTGAAGATGAACAATCACATTCATTTGAATTCAGCCAACCTAACACATCAAACATACAACAAGGTATTGTACACCTAAGTGATGACTCTAACACTGATTATGGCATCACTAATGAAGAAATGGCTAGGGCATGTCAAGATAAAAGTTTTCGCAAGAACTTCAAATGTTTGGCAGCTCAAGAAATTGTCAAATTTAACCCAAACTTGGAAGGTCCTAAGTCCAAAAATCAAACCAACACAACAATTGAAAACATCCAACCCATGATAAATTTGGACTTAGACAAGGGAAAACAACCTTTGGAGTTTTCAAATGCAATAATGGCACCTATAAGATCCCATCAAGAACCAACAATTGAAATCCTCCAAAGTACATTTGAACACATCAATGTGAACCCCTTGTTTGATGAAATACCACCAATCCCTAAACACACCAAAAGAACATTAAGACTTGATTTTAGCCACATGATGCAACAACAAGATGCACCTAAAGGGACCCGTTCTCTAGGGATGATAGACATACCTTCTTTGGAGGCAAATCAACAAAGTACACCTTTGCTCCTAACTTTACCAAGTGTTATGGCATCCAATGCTATGGAGCCTATCATTAATACATGTGAAACATCAAGTACAACCATCCCTATGGATGCACCGAGGAAAAGTCTTATTGACATTATGCCCATTCCTAATAGGGACACATCTCATAGTCAAGTCAATATGATGTCGCAAGCAGGAACATCTAAAACACAAAGGTACCAAAACAACAATACAAATATGATGTTCAATTCTCAAGGACTTAGTCAACCCCCACGACAACAACAACCTACAATGGTACAAGGACTCAACACTTCCAAGGCACAACCAAGTCTACATCTGCTTGACACACATCCCACATATCAACAACAACATCAAACACAACAACAACAACCACAAGTGGGGCAAACATCCAACATTCCTAACACACAATCCCATGTGAACCCACTTGACTTACACACAATTTATCAAAAACAATTCCAACAACAACAAATGGTGTTTACTAAACAACAAGAGCAACTCAAGCAACAATTGTAATACCAAAGACGCCTTGAGCAACAAATCACATACCAGCAACATTTGTTACAACAACAACATGTGCCACAACAACCTCAACAAATACCTCTAGAACAATAAGCACGCACATGGTCTCACATACAACCAATAGAGGTATCCCAAAAACAACCACAACACACGACACAACAAAAATACATGGTACAAAAATTGTAGTCAATCCCACAACAAATTCCACAACAAGTTCCCCAACAATAGGGACATTTCTGTTTTCGAGGTGCCAACATACCTCCACCACCTAGCGACACTTCATCAGACTAATCAGACACAAAAATGTCAGAACCAAGTAGACATAGTTCTCG
This sequence comes from Cupressus sempervirens, assembly GCA_028749045.1. Lineage (NCBI taxonomy): Eukaryota > Viridiplantae > Streptophyta > Pinopsida > Cupressales > Cupressaceae > Cupressus > Cupressus sempervirens. The sequence goes on from CM053785.1 coordinate 350,785,958, forward strand.
CCACAACAAATGGTCTACTCATAGACACAAAAGACTTGAAGGAAAGACCATCATGCAAAACCCCAATGAAGAACTATTACAACAATTCAAACAACTTTCCAAACAAGTCGAGGTATTGGGAGTCCAAAAGAAACAAGCTCTATATACGGAAAGGGACCTACGTCCTAACCCATTCGATAAAAGTTTGTCTATGCCTCCATTCCCAAAACACTTTGAAACTCCAAGGTTTGAAAAATATCGAGGAAAAGGAAACCCTGTTGATCACATCCGAGAATTTTGTGCTTCATGTACTGAACTCAGTGATGAGCCCGCGTACCTTATGAGATTGTTCCCTCGTTCTTTAGGTGGGCCTGCACTTGAGTGGTACTCCAAACTTCCTGGTAATATCAAATCTTGGTCAGAGCTAGCAGACAAGTTTATCTCCCACTTTGCCTTTAATATTACAAATGAGGTGACAGTTTTTGATTTGTGCTCAACTAAACAGAATACTGGAGAATCATTCATCACATTCTTACTGCGTTGGAGAAGCCTAGTTAGTCAATGCTCACTAGACATTCCTGAAGAACAACAAGTAAACCTGTGCATTGAAAACTTAGTCCTAGACTTAATGTATGAACTCAAAATCAAGAGTCCAAGCACCATTTCTAAACTGATGAAAAAAGGGGCTAGTATTGAAGATGCTCTTATCCGTAAGGGAATCCTCAAGATAAACAAAGATAACACAAATACCAACTTGTCTAATGACAAGGCAAAATTTTTCTCCAAAAACAAGAATGTGACTAATGATGGCATTGTGGATGCTCGCACGATTAGCACAACACAACCTCAACTGACTTTGAAAGGTGTAAACCCTACAAATTCACAAACTCCTAATCAAACAACACCTCAGCAACAGAAAACTGAGACTTCCACACAAGACAAAAGACATCCTAGAACCAAAGACAGGAAATTCACACCATTGGGAATACCACTTGAGACTGCATTACAACAGTTACTGAGTAATAACTTCCTACAGCTACCCCCAATCAAAGATGAACCATTAACTAAAGCAGATTGGTGGGATGACAAAAAGTATTGTGATTACCATTGCACCAAAGGACACAAGACTTCATCATGCTTCCAACTGAAACATGCAATACAAGACCTTATTGATGATGGTGTCATCACTGTTGATCCATCACTGTTAGCATCCAACTCTGATCACACTATTTTCAAAGATCCTTTGGGTAATCATGACAAAGAGAAACCCTCTAGTTCAAACTCAAAATCACAAGGTAATGTGAGTTACACACGCACCGGCTATGACTACACCATCAATTGCTTTAATGAGTCTGACTTCCACATATCCACATTCACATTAAAGGCTGAAGACCCTCATTGTGCTGTCACTACATGTCACAGCAAGATCACCCTACCTGGAGCCCCATCTAGACCTAATGCTTCTACTAGACCTACACCCCCAAGTAGACCTATTGCTCCTACTTCATCTGATTATAGCCTTGTTGAAAAACTTGGCAAAACCCCTACACAAATATCCATTTTGGACCTACTACGTGCATCTCCCCAACATCAGAAGATCTTGGATCAAGCCCTTAAAGAGTCAGTTGTCCCAGATAACATTGATGATGTCCAGTTCCAAGCCATGGTTGTGAACCTATCCGCATCACAACATATCACTTTTTCACCCCGAGATATTCCTAAGGAAAAACCTAACCATAATGATCCCCTTTATCTCGAAGTCTTCATCCATAATGCCAAAGTCAAACGTGTCTTAATAGATGGAGGAGTAGGACTGAATATTTGTACTCTTAAGGTTGTCAACAATTTGGGTTATTCTGAAGATGATGTATATCCCTCTCAAAGAATCACAATAAAAGCTTATGATGATGGTGAACACTTCTCCAAGGGCATCATCACATTATCTGTCAGAGTTGGTCCAGCTATTGAAGATACATTGTTCCATGTCCTAGATATTGAAATGAATTGCAACATGATACTAGGACACCCTTGGCTTCATGCTATGAAAGTAGTCCCTTCTACATATCATCAATGTTTGAAGTTTTCCCATCAAAACGTAGAGGTTACCATCCCTGGTGATCCAGATCCTTTCCAATTTTGTGCTAATCTAAGAGATGCTACTGCATACCAAATCCCAACAAATAATGAAGCACAACCCACAAATTCCTCTAAGTACGTGGATGCTGATATACTACTGAGTAAAGCCAAGGAAAAGATGAAGATTGAAGACAATGGGTGTGGAGAGTACTTTATGTCTCAAGTCTCTCACATTAGGGAGTCACCACTTTCTCCCATCAGTACAAAGAATGATACTTCTATCAATAAGAATACATTTGTATGTATTGAGAAAGCAAGAGCAGAACAAGAACCCACTTTGATATCTCCTAGGTATGGACTTGGGGGTTTACCATCATGTAGAAACAAGGCTATGATGGCTATAGTGGTCTTGGATCTTAGAAACAAGGAATCATTGAACCTATCACTAAAGAAGGACAACCTCCTAGTTTGGGGCTTGGATTTAAGCCATTAGGAATAGGTCCTCCTAGTACCACGACACCTACACGTAAGACTATGGATGTTTCGAACGATGAAAAGGCATCTAAGGATATCCCACTTGAAACCAAAAATCCCCTAGCCTCTGAGCATAACCCCAATGACCCAGTTGAATTAGTTACCCATATATCTACCTTTAACCAAAGCCCATTCAACACTGATGATGACATCTCCTCAAGTTATCCTGAACCTTTGGATTGGGACCAACGTGGACCACCAATTTTTGATCAATTCGATGATGATGACACTCTCATAATGGAATTCGAAGGCATTATGACTAAAGATCATAAAGAAGCAGTTTCTCCTAAAGAGAACACATTGGCATATTTTGGGGAGCCAACTCCACTTTCTAGTTACAAAGCAAAAAGAGAAAAAGATAGCAAGCATAGGTCTCTTGGTGAAAATCAAAAGGTACCATTAGACTATAAAAAATCAAAAGCTAAGCAGCTCCCAATGATACAAAATGAAAAATATGATGCCATGAATATCAATGTTCCAATGTTCAACATGCCACAAAGTCTTTTGGAGCTCTCTCAATCAGCATTCATGCAGAAGGTCATTGGTCTCAACCCTCCCAACCCTCCCTTATATCCCTTTGTTTATCCCCAAATCCAACTACCTACTTTGTCCAATAACCAAAATCAGTCCTTTATCCAACAAACCTTTGCATATGTCATCATCAGTGACATCCCACATGACATTTCTATTGACCCAATTATCCTTAGATGCCTTGATTCGCAAGAGATAGACATTGTCTTACATACGGTAAATGATGGTATCTCTCGAGGCCTTTCTAGTGGTTTGATTTTAGCTACAAACTCAAAAAAAATCCTCCATAGTTATGGTCAATCTTGGATCCAGAGCTCATCAGCTAGTAGCACCAACAACAAATATCTTCTCAGCATTTATCAGTGACATTCTTGATTTCATCTAAAAGTCTTGAAAAAATATCAAAAAAAATAGTAAAAAGTCATGAAAAAAGCAAAAGAAAAAAGTGAAAAAAGTCATGAAAAAATGGATGCCTTGATGAAAACTTGGCAAACAGGCATCTTGGCACAAAAATTTTAGTCAAGAGAAAAATTTTGTCCAAAAGTGAAAACCTGGCAAACAGGCGCTTTGGGCAAGTACCGTGGTGAAAACCTGACAAACAGGTGCCATGTGTAATCAGTGTTGCTCCTCCATCTATCAGGATTCCATTTGGTCTTTTCCCCCTCTATCATTCCTTGATCATATCCTTCATATTGCAAGACATCCTTGGTTCCTTATCATGGCTCACAAACTGGTTAATGTCCTTTGTTATCTTACCAAGCATTACTAGTTTGTACACACTCTATCATTGGCCTTTGCACATAATTTGCATCTTGTCTGGGGGCATATTACCTACATGGTGCATAATTTTGAATTTGAACTAGGGGCATACCCCTAAGTGCTTTTTATCCATTGGATCTACCACATAATGGATTGGATCTAACACTTGTATATGCTTATACGATCCTGAAAAAATCCCTAAAAATCATAAAATGCCTTGAGAAAATCCCTAAAAATCATAAAATGTCCTGAGAAAATCACTAAAAATCACATAATGTCCTGAAAAAATCCTAAACATTCACATAATGTCCTGAAAAAATCCTAAACATTCAAATACGATCCTGAAAAAATCCCTAAAAATCATAAAATGTCCTGAAAAAATCCCTAAAAATCATAAAATGTCTTGAGAAAATCACTAAAAATCACATAATGTCCTAAAAAAATCCTTAAAAATTCAAATACGATCCTTAAAAAAAGCACTAAAAATAATAAAATGTCCTGAAATAAACCTTAAAAATCGTAAAATGTCCTGAAGAAATCAGTCACACAAAAAAATCAAATATCCCCAAAAACCCTAAAAATCACAAAACTTGTCAAAAATTTGCAATAAACCTTGTACATATTCACTATGGATAACCATCCCTTTTGCGTTGACACTTGCATTTTGCAGATTGAAACTCAAAACACTACACTTTCAAGACAATCACACTATCTGACCAACGTGACCAACAATCAATCCAACCAGTCACTATGAACTTATCAACTGAATCCACAACCAGTGCTATCACATCATCAACATGTCAAACAACATCTAAACACCTAAAACACTAAAAAGCAAGTAATAATGGACAAGGATAGCTGTTGGCTCATGCTGTTTAGTGAGTGATTTATTTTTTGCTTTGTTTTTCTTTGATCATGTTCCTATGCCACTCGATGATATAAAACTAATCTATGAGGGTGGCCGGGATGGTTCATGGTCATCTTTTTCTATTTCTATATGTTACAATGTACCTTTGAGAGTCTAAGGCATGTACATATGCCTTAGAAAGGACAAGGTCATTCTCTATCTGCATCGTGCTTGTTTACACAAAAGGCTTGCATTTGCGCTCTGGCCCTTTATGCCATGATGCATTGCATTCCATTTGCCATATCAAAATAAAGCTCCATTTCACATATAGTGCACTTTCTAGAAGCAAAAGTATTTCCATCATACTAACATCTCCTCATCTCATCTTTCTTTTTCATCTCATTCTTCATCACCATAATCATGTCTTTTGATTCACCAAATCATCTTCATCTTGCATTCATGCGTTCTTGCATCATCCTACACTGTCAATCAACTTTTTGTGGCTTTCCACCTGGTTCAACCTTAGTCTGACATTTGTCTCATCATCTTTGACCAAATACGACCATTTTTGATGCTTCCCCTCATGTTATGACATCTTTCCATCATTTTGGGCATGCACACACAGTTTTGGGTCTACACTCTAGGCCTCATAACTTTCACATTTTAGCTTTGATTTTCTTTTCGTCAGTTGCTATGGTTTTGCCTTCTTGTTGTCGATAAATTGACTTATCATATGCTTATTTTAGTCAATTTTTTGAGGGGGCATCCATATATATCATCCCTACTGGGGCATGTTGTGGCTTTCTCATCAGTTATTCTTTGATACAACGCTCTAAATCACATTGTATCAAAGAGGGGCAAAATGTAGACACTCAAAAATGTTTCGCATCTACGATTTCATCACTTCTTCATACTAATTTGTCCCATTTTCTCATTCTACTAACTTTGATCTTTTGGCCAGATTGACCATATTTCATCATTTGTATCCCCTTTCACATCAATTTCATATCAACTCGAAACCATTTCAAATCAACTCAGAATCACTCAAAATCGGTCCTAATCAACCCAAAACATATCAAACATCTCAAATCAATCATCATTTATCCACTCCTAGTCATTGTTGTGGCTTTCAGTGTCTTGGAAACCTATCAACTTATCAATCTTATCAATCTGACCTTAGTACTGTCATGGCTCTCAGTACTAGGTCAAAATATCATTCATGTCATTCAATCTTTGACGTTGTTGAGGTTTTCAATGTCAGATCATGGCATCATCAACCATTTTAATAATATTGACAGTGTCTATCAGTGTTATTATGATCAAACCTTATCTATCAATTTCAATCCTGTAGCATTTACAATGTCAGTTAAATGTTACATATCAATTAATTCATGTCATGTGTCCTTGACATGTTATCAAGTTTGATCTATCAATTAATTTGACCATGGCTTTGGTCTACCTTTTCATCATCTTATTCGATATCCATCATCGTCACATTTTCATCAAAAGATACAGTCACATTCATCTAATCAATTTGGCCAATCATCTACTAATTTTCTCTATAGGATTAAATAACCCATAATTTAATTCTATTATTCTCACTAATTATTCTTCCTGATTATCATCCTCAATTAATTAATTTTATTAATTAATTGATTCATTATCTGCAAACCATGGAAATTTACAATTTCCTAAGTTCTATTTTCCATCATTAATTCCATTTTCTACTAATTCTTATTTTGTGGAATAAAAGGATTTTTAATTCAAATATTCCATAAAATATTTCATCATCATGACACTTGGATGTGACACCTCGTGGATTCTCCTTTGACACTTGGCTGAGATTTTTCATAATCAAATATTCTTATCTCTTATGCATGTCCCTATTTGGCTTATTCATCATAGATTCTTGGCTTTAAGTGGGTTGAGGAATCTTATGACACGTCATAGATTCTCTTCCAAATTTGACTCTCGTGTGTAATAGAATCTTACTTTTGGCATATTCTATCATATGCATCATAGGAATTATTATTACCTCTTACGCATGTCCCTATTTGGTTTATTCATCATAGATTCTTGGCTTTAAGTGGGTTGAGGAATCTTATGACGTGTCATAGATTCTCTTCCACATTTAGCCAAATTTGACTCTCATGTGTCATAGAATCTTACATTTGGCATATTCTGTCATATGCATCATAGGAATCTCTTGCCACATCGCATGTCTGTAGGTGACAAATCCAATGCTCTCACCCTACTTGAAAATTATAAAATGAACACTCTTTCTCTCATCTTGGGTCTCTTGAATCCTTGAAGGCTTAAGTCTTGAGTCCTTGAATCTTTGAGTTTTTGAGTCTCTACTAATTTGCATTTTACATTCTCTCTCTCACATAAAATCACACTTCAAGTATTCACATGGCATTATCACTATCATAGGATTTTGCTTCAATTTTGTGTGCACTATAGGCAACTTTGGAGCTACAATCATTTGGAGAAGAAAGAAGGACATGGGAGCTACAAACAGAAAAGGGAGTTTTTGATTATGTTTGCTTTATTTTGTTTAGTTTGGCTTTCATGGTAGACTAGTGGGTGCTAACGTATGATTATTGAGTTTGTGATTTGCTCATAGTATGTTATGCTTTTACCCCATTTTTCTGGTCCTACAGGAGGTAAGTGGAGAATTTGCATTGATTCTAAAGAAATCAATAGAATCACAATTAGGTATAGATTCCCTATTCCTAGAATAGAGGGCCTAATGGATTGTTTGGGTGGGGCTAGGTACTTTTTTAAAATTAATCTCAAAAGTGGCTATTATTAGATTAGGATGAAAGAGGGGGATGAATGAAAGTATGCATTTTAGACTACTGAGGGTCTCTATGAGTGGTTGGTTATTCCATTTGGCATTACCAATGCACCTAATACCTTCATGAGGGTCATGAACGAGGTATTGAAGGACTACATTAAAGTGTTTGTTGTAGTGTACCTAGATGACATCCTTATCTTTAGCAAAACAAAGGAGGGGCATATGAAGCACCTTGAAACTATTTGAAGAAGCTACATGAAGAGAAGTTGACAGTCAACTTGGAGAAGAGTGAATTTATGAAGGAGGACCTTGTATACTTGGGCTTTGTAGTGTCTCGAGGAAACCTAAAGATGGAAAAAAATAAGGTGGAGGCTATCTTGAGTTGGCCTACACCTAGATCTACTACTGAGGTCAGAAGTTTTCATGGACTAGCTCAATTTTATAGGAAGTTTATAAGAAGGTTCAATGATATATGTGCACTAATGAATGAAACTATCAAAGGGGCATGAAGACCAAGTTCACATGGACCAAAGCAACAGATGAAACTTTTGAGAAGCTGAAAAAGGAAGTGGTAACACAACCATTATTGGTTTTGCCTAGTTTTGAGAAACCTTTTGTGGTGGAGTGTGATGCTAGTAACATAAAAATAGGGGCAGTCTTGAGCCAAGAGGGTAGACTAGTGACATTTTTAGATGAGAGGCTTAATGAAGCCAAGACAAGATATTCTTCATATGATCTAGAATTTTATGCAATTGTCCAAGTGCTTTAAAAGTGTAGACACTATCTATTGCCAAAGGAGTTTTTGGTCTTTATAGATAACCAAGCACTAAGCTTTATTAACTCACAAGAAAAGATATGTCTAAGACACATAAAGTGTATGGAGTTCCTAAAATCTTATACATTCATAATCAAACAAAAAAGGGAACAAACAACAAGGTAACTGATGCCTTGAGTAGGATATTGTTAACAGTCTAAGAGGTCAAGTTGCAGAGCATAGGTTTGGAGGGATTCAAGGACCTATATGAGTAGGACACTAATTTCTTAGAAGCCTACAAGGTATGTAAAGACTTTGCTAACCATTTTCATAGTACATTCTTTGAACATAATTTGTAGAATGGGTTACTATTTAAGGGGCCAAAGTTGTGCATCCCAAGGGGATCTATGAGAGAGAATCTCATGCAAGAAAAACATAATGGAAGCATGAGTGAACATTTTGGTTTGAATAAAACCTTGGACCTTGTGGAGAGGTTCTACTACTAGCCCAAAATGTAGAGAGACATAGGAGATATGTGGAGCAATGCAACATATGTCAAAAAGACAAGGGGACTTTATCAAATGTAGGACTCTACCAACCTCTACCCATTCCTAATAGGCCTTGGGAGTGTATTAGTATGGATTTTATAATGGGGTTACTAAGAACCAAGACAAAACTAGACATTGTGTTTGTGGTGGTGGATAGGTTCAGCAAGACGAGTCATTTCATTCCACGCAAAACAAAACATGATGCAAGTAACATTGCTAATCTATTTTTCAAGGAGGCGGTAAGAATCTATGGCTTACCAAGAAGCATAGTGATAGACAAGGATGTGAAGTTTATGGGGCACTTTTGGAAGACCCTATGGAAGATACTAGGAACAAACATAGCACATAGCTCTACCTACCATCGCTAAAAAAATGATTGAAAGAAGCTTACAAATAAGCTCCTAGGAAACCTTTTGAGATGCCTCACTAAAGAGTATGGAAAAAGTTGGGAGCAGGTGATACCTCAAGTAAGATTGTCTTATAATAATAGAAAAAATAGGACCACAGGGTTAATTCCTTTCCATGTTGTGTATGGTACACACCCCAGAGGTATCATGGAGTTGAGGGATTTACCTTCACATTACAACATTAGTGGGCATGCTGATGTAATGGGCACCCCTGGATGTCCCAAAAAAACTAAACCAAATTGCTGAAAGGAATTAAGTCAAACAGTTTGCATTCAACTTCTTATTTCTCCGTTTAATGTTTTAAACCCCTTATAACTCTGGAAATCAAATGTTTATTTGTTTGTTGTGTTTCGTGCATGGAATTGGTATCATACAACATAAAAAAGAAAGAAACTACAATAATATGCAAAGTGGAAATGAACTGCTGCTAATAAAATGTTATTTTCAGAATTCATAAAACCAAATACATGGCAGATTTATCAACTCACTAATTACTTCAATAGTATTGACATAATACTCCAACCCATGCTTTTGAACTTGCTACTACAATACTTTGTCCTTCAATCAGTCCACTACCTTCATAATACCATTCCCTCAAAGCGGCATAAGCGTTGGACAAGTAGTGAAGAAGATATGAGCAAAATACCAAATCTGCTTGTAGCCGAAAATGCAACTAAACTGCCTGATAATGAAGCCAATAACAAAGAATTCCAAAGGCCAAACCCCAAGGGAATGACGTCTAGAATGTTACAAGAGAGGATAGATGTCCTCAAATGCCAAGAATAGAGCCGCAACTCACACACCAATTTCTTCTCATATTCAACCTGCCTAATGAAGCCACAAATGCTTCCTTTTATTCTATTTCCAAGGGTTCGCTCAACTCATATGGGCAATGTGGGATAAAAGATGTGTAATATATAAAACATATATTAAAATACCCCTTATGTCTCCCTTGGGTACACATCACCATAAAATAAATATTAAAGTAACACTTTAATATTTTACAATTAAATTAGACGTTACTTTAATAAAACTTCAGGCATTAAAATGTATTAGCAATCGAACTCCGAATAATGCGAGTGATAGCTCATCGAAAAGCTCTCACCGAGGAGTATCGAATCTAATCACCAAAATTGACCTGCACTGTGTCCTGCCGACTTACTAAAAATAGTAAGTATGCCTGAAATTGAGTAAATCAACTTCATTTTGGCCCAAATTGGAAATGACTAGGCCAAAACACTCCAGGATCCCATTAAACCCTTCGTTAGCCCTCAGGACCATGTAGAACAAGGCTAATGCACACACACTTGGTCAACTGCTTAAATGGGGACATTACAGTCTGCCCCCCTTGAAATTGCTTGTCCTCAAGCAATCTCAGTCCAACCTGCTGAATAACCTGCTCACTCTCCCATGTAGAATCTTCCTCTGGCAGGTCTTTCCATCTGACCAAATACTCCTTCACTATCCTGTTTCTAAGCTTTCTCTCTCTGGTGTCCAGAATAGCCTCAGGTACTAACACAAGCTTCCCCTCCTCATCCAAAGGGGGTAAATTTGCAGAAGGCACTACACTCTGACCAATGGCTTTCTTAAGCTTAGACACATGAAACACATTGTGCACTCGATTGCCCTCTGGAAGCTCAAGCTCATAGGTGACTTTGCCCAATTTGCGAATCACCCTGTAGGGACCATAAAATCTAGGTTTCAACTTTTCAGCTCCACTCTTCTTAAGCGATGACTGTCTATATGGTTATAGCCTCAAGTAAACCATATCCCCTACCTCGAAGCTACGCTCTATTCGGTGTTGATCAACATACAATTTCTGTTGATTCTGGGCCTGTTGTATATTCCCTTTGAGCACTTTTAGGATGTCCTAACTATCCTGCAATAAGTTTTTAGCTTTGGGCACTCTACTATCCCCCAAAACTAAATCCACGAAGCTAGGTGCTTCATAACTATAGAGTGCCATGAAAGGAGTCATCTTGATGGACATATGATAAGTGGTGTTATAACAATACTCTCCCATATGCAACCATCTGATCCAAGCCTTTTGTTGTGTAGTTACATAGTTCCTCAAATATCGTTCCGCCCATTTATTTACAATCTCTATTTGCCCATCTGTTTGTGGATGATAACTAGTGCTAGGTGTAAGATCTGTACCACACAACCTAAACAACTCTTGCCAAAAAATACTCATAAACTTACTATCCCAGTCGCTAACAATGAATCTGGGCAGCCCATGTAACCTGAATATCTCTCTAAAGAAAAGATCTGCCACCTGTGCTGCTGTGTAAGTGGACGAAATAGAAAAGAAGTGAGCAAACTTTGTCAAGCGGTCCACCACCACATAGATGCAATCCCTTCCCTACACTTGTGGTAAACCAGTGATGAAGTCCATCGAAATACTTTCCCATTTCCTATCAGGAATGGGCAAGGGCTGTAATAAACCTGCAGGAAATGTGTGCTCTCCCTTATTCTGTTGACAAACCACACACTCCCTGACATACCTCTGAACATCATCCTTGAGCCCTTTCCATGAAAACCGCTCTCGGATCTACCTATAGGTCTTGAAGACCCCCGAATGTCTAGCTGTGGGTGCATCATGAAATGCCTTCAGTATCACCTCTCTCAAATGTGATGACGGAATCAAATAAACCTTGTCCTGAACTTTGATCAATCCATCTATCACCTCATAGCGATCATCCTGTATGGTACCTGAAATCAATCCAGAAGCCCAAGCATCTCCGACATATTCTGCTATAATCTGATCTCTCCAATTTCCTAAAATCTCTGCCAGAGCACATAAGTGAGGTCTCCGAGATAAGGCATCAACCACCACATTTTTCTTACCTTTGACAAACTCTATGTCAAAGTCATAAGCTTGCAATTTAGTCACCCATTTTTGTTGCCGGTCATTAAGATCATGCTGGCTCATGAAGTATTTAATACTGTTGTGAACAGTCTTGATCACAAAACGTCCACCTACCAAATATGATCAAAATTTGGCCAATGCATGCATTATGGCCAACATCTCCCGGTCATAGACAGAATAACTTTTCTCAACCCCCCGGAGCTTCCTACTCTCGAATGCAATGGGATGCTTCTCCTGCATCAATACTGCTCCAATCCCATCACCTGATGCATCACAATGAAGCTCAAAAGGCTTCATGAAATTTGGTAGAGATAGAACTGGACATGAAGACATAACCTGCTTGAAATGCTCAAAACACCTCTGTGTTGCCCTTGTCCACACGAAGGCTCCTTTCCTGGTAAGATCTGTCAAGGGTGTAGCAATCTGTGAGAATCCCTTAACAAACCTTCTATAAAAACCACATAAACCAAAGAATCCCTTAAGCTGTGTAAGGTTTGTGGGAGTAGGCCACTCTACAATAGCTCTAATCTTTTCAGGATCAACCCGAATGCCATCTGCACTAATGATATGCCCAAGGTAAAGGAGCTCAGTCATGCCAAACTCACATTTAGATTCCTTGGCATACAATGACTCTCTCTCTAGAATAGATAACACCTCCTCCAGATGATGTAAGTGCTCCTCTCAGTTCTTACTGAAGACCAAGATGTCATCAAAGAAGATCAAGACAAATCTCCTCAATTGCTTCCTGAATACCTGGTTCATACAACTTTGAAATGTAGCAGGTGCATTGGTTAGACCAAATGGCATAACCATGAACTCAAAGTGGCCATAGTGACATCAGAAGGCTATTTTCTCAATATCCTTTGCTCTCATCCTGATCTGATGGTATCCAAATCGCAAATCAATTTTGGTGAAGAAGCATGCCCCATGCAACTCATCAATCAGCTCATCCATCCTAGGAATGGGATACCTATTTTTAATTGTTTTCTTATTCAGTGCCCTGTAATCGATGCACATGTGCATCATCCCATCCTTCTTCTTTACCAATACTACTGCTGAAGCAAAGGGGCTCTTACTGGGCTTGATATGCCCCATCTCCAGAAAATCCTTAATTGCCTTCTCTATCTCATCTTTGTGTTTCTTAAGATGACGATAGGGAGTAATCATAACTGGTTTGGCTCCCTCCTCAAGCTCAATAACATGTTCCATCCCTCTGTCAGGAGGAACCCCATGAGGAATATCGCTAAATACTTTAGCGTGTCTATCAAGTATCTTTTGGATATCTGGTGGATGACTCTTTTCTTGTGGCTCTGGTGAAGTTGGCATAATGTAGCACTCTGCCGCCCACTCTATGTCATCATGACGAAAAAGTCTCTGCATTCTCCTCAATGACACTAGTCTGCAACCTCCATCTGAAAGTCCTCTAAGTACCATAGTTCTACCCTCATGCTAGAATCTCATCTCCAATTTTGCTAGATTGAGTGTGAACTCAACTAGTGAAGCCATCCATGTCATGCCGAGGATGACATCATAATCTCCCATGTCCACAACATAGAACTCATCCTCCAACTCGTAGCCATCTCCAAACTTGATGCGAAGATTAGATATCTTTCGAGTGCATAATAACATATCACTGTTAGCCACCATGACTCTAAACCCATCATGCTCCTATGTCTGTAACCCTCTCCTGGCTACCAACTGTGCATCTATGAAGTTATGTGTAGCCCCAATGTCAATAAGAGATATCACTTTTTGCCCCTGGATAGTACCCCTAACCTTAAATGTGATTGCCTTTTGGGCCCTTGTCAAGCGTGCCAACGATCTATCATCCTTAGGAATGTTGCTCTCCTCTATAGTGTTACCCTCATTTGAATCGGAGTGCTGATCCTCCCCTTCTGACTCTGACTCTTCTGCTGAAAAATACTCCATTTGATTTGCCTTAGCCTTGAGAGAACATTTATGAGATAAGTCCCAAGGCTCTCTACAATGGAAGCACAGCTTCTTCTTTCGAAGTTCATTCAAGGTTTCATTGTCTAGTCCTTTTGATCCTTCTTTGGGTTTGTTATACTCTTTCTGAAACAATTTTTTGTCTTTGTCCTTGCGGTAGGAAGAATCTGTTGAATGGTTTTTTCCTTTGTATACCGAAGGGGCTAAATCTCGTGCCTTTTTAGTTGCTTCAGCTAAGGTGGGTGGATCATGTCCCTTCACCCAACCTCGTAATGGATCAGCAAGACCATCACAAAATAACACCACCAATCTCTTAGGAGAGATATCAGTAACAAGTACAAACAAGCGCTAAAACTCGACAATGTAAGCATCCACAAAACCTGACTGTTTTAACTGTGCTAGCTCCTTGAAATGTAACTTGGGATCCTTAGTGTCAAATCTCTCAATCAATGTTTCAGTGAATTCCTCATAGGATGTAATCTGATTATGCCCCAAAGTCACCATGCCATGATGCCACCATTCATGTGCAACGCCATCCAAGTGCATAGCCGCATACTTGATAGCCTCCTCCTCAAGCATAGGATTAAGCTGCAAGTATGTATCTACCTTCTGCACCCAAGCTCATGTAGTCATCTTCCCTGAAGCATCATAATAAGGTAAAGAAAGTTTTCCAACTTTCTTCCTCAACTCAAAGTTTTGATTCCTCCCTCCTGCTTTAGGCATGTGTCTCATCCTCAAGTCCATATAATCTCTAAGGGAAATATCCACCTGAAACTTCGGTCCACTAGCCTCCCAGTCCCTCCTAAACTGATCCTGTAACTCGATAATCTGCGGTTCATTTACTGGTTGAACCAGATCTCTGGGTGGGAAAGTGGGTAGAAGAGGTCTCGAGCTTGCAGTCTATGCTAGGCGTGCAACGTGTCTAAAGTTATCAGCCTCATTCCCATTGTTGCCGTGTCCATTATTACCATTAATGTTATTCTCAGGACCATTGTTGTTGCCTTGGCCTCCATGGTTATTGTTTCCCCCGTTGTTATTGTTTCCCTCGTTGTCATTGTTTCTGTTGTTGGCATCACCTGGATTAATATTGACACCCATCTGTCTAGCCATGAGCTGCAACATCATGTCCATTCGCCTATTCTGCTCCTGTTGCATATGCTACCCCTGCTCTAATGTATCCAATAACTATCTGAATAGTACCTCCCCCTGATCTGGACCAACATTTCTACCTCCGCCTAATCCTGTATTCCTGTCATCTCGATCACCCATATTATTTTCCTGATCAAAGAATATCTCCTCTGTGTCTGTATGGTTGGATTCAATGTCCACCTGCACGGATGTACTAGACTGTTTGCTTTGCAAGTCTGAAATCCTATTTTGTCTTGCTCTGGTATCACAAAAATTATAAGACCCCTGTCGCATGCTCACACATAAATGCTTAGCTTGTGTTTTTTATTTATTTCTGATTTTAGTGTTTTGACATTTCATCAAACACTTTTTCCCTCTATCTGACTATTCCAAATTCCCTATAAGACCTACACAGGATGGTAGGACTTATAGCTCTGATACCACTGTAATGGGCACCCCTGGATGTCCCAAAAAAACTAAACCAAATTGCTGAAAGGAATTAAGTCAAACAGTTTGCATTCAACTTCTTATTTCTCCATTTAATGTTTTAAACCCCTTATAACTCCGAAAATCAAATGTTTATTTGTTTGTTGTGTTTCGTGCATGGAATTGGTATCATACAACATAAACAAGAAAGAAACTACAATAATATGCAAAGTGGAAATGAACTGCTGCTAATAAAATGTTATTTTCAGAATTCATAAAACCAAATACATGGTAGATTTATCAACTCACTAATTACTTCAATAGTATTGACATAATACTCCAGCCCATGCTTTTGAACTTGCTGCTACAATACTTTGTCCTTCAATTAGTCCACTACCTTCATAATACCATTCCCTCAAAGTGGCATAAGCGTCGGACAAGTAGTGAAGAAGATATGAGCAAAATACCAAATCTGCTTGTAGCCGAAAATGCAACTAAATTGCCTGATAATGAAGCCAATAAAAAAGAATTCCAAAGGCCAAACCCCAAGGGAATGACATCTAGAATGTTACAAGAGAGGATAGACGTCCTCAAATGCCAAGAACAGAGCTGCAACTCACACACCAATTTCTTCTCATATTCAACCTGCCTAATGAAGCCACAAATGCTTCCTTTTATTCTATTTCCAAGGGTCCGCTCAAATCATATGGGCAATGTGGGATAAAAGATGTGTAATATATAAAACATATATTAAAATACCCCTTATGTCTTTCTTGGGTACACATCACCATAAAATAAATATTAAAGTAACACTTTAATATTTTACAATTAAATTAGACGTTACTTTAATAAAACTTTAGGCATTAAAATGTATTAGCAATCGAACTCTGAATAATGCAAGTGATAGCTCATCGGAAAGCTCTCACTGAGGAGTATCGAATCCAATCACCAAAATTGACCTGCATTGTGTCCTGCCAACTTACTAAAAATAGTAAGTATGCCTGAAACTGAGTAAATCAACTTTGTTTTGGCCCAAATTGGAAATGACTAGGCCAAAACACTCCAGGATCCCATTAAATCCTTCGTTAGCCCTTGGGACCATGTAGAACAAGGCTAACGCACACACACTTGGTCAACTGCTAAAATGGGGACATTACAGCTGATGATTTTGTCCAATCTATGAAAGAGGTACATGATCAGGTTAAACAAACCTTGATGGAAGAAAATATGAAGTTGAAAGAAAAGAAGTATGAGGAGAGAAGGGAGCTACAATTCCAAGTTGGAGACTTAGTAATGGTTTACTTGAACAAGGCTAGACTACCCAAGGGAATACCAAGTAAGTTGTAGATGAGAAGGATTGGGCCATGCAAGAGAGACCTACCAAGGGACATGGCTATCTCTCCCATATTCAATGTGAAATACCTTATACCATATAAGGAACCAAAGGTAGGTGAAGGACAATATCAAGAGGAATTGGACAAGGATGTTATATACTTGCAGGTACCAGAAAGGGAGCCACCATAGGTGGAAAAGATCTTGGACTCCAGAGTGAAGAAAGGTACAAGAAACAAGGTGTACAAGGAAAACATAGTAAAATAGAAGGATAAACCTGAAGCTAAATCCACTTGGGTTGTAGGGATTTATTTCAAGAAGGTGGGCATTAGCAAGGAGCTCATCAATCCAAAGGTACCTTGAACTCTTCTTGACAGGGGGAGAATGGTGCAGGATCACCTAGGGGTAAGGTCAAACCATAAAGGAATTTTGGTTTTTATGTGATCTAAAAAACCATGGAAATAATAAGGACTAATTATAAAATCCCAAGGTGAGTGTAGGAAAGTTAATATGGTTGATTTGAGTCTAGGAGTTAAAAGTTGTCAAGTAGGTCCTAGGAAGCAAAAAGTTACTCAAAGTGCTTAAATTGGAAAAATAATGTGAAAAGACCAAATGAATGGTTAAAGTAGGTGAAAAGTGGTTATTTGATGATATGAATCCATTAGGAAAGGTTTGACACCAAACTAGTCAAGGTTGGAGTCTTGGTTTGCAATAATTGCAACAGTTGTCAAAAAGTTGCTCATTGACAACTTTTCAATTTTGCAAAGTTTCTTAGCAACTTTTCAAGAAGTTTTTGGAAATGAACTACTTGGAGTAGTTATGTATTATTTCAATGGCCAAGAAGGATGGGGAAGACTATTTAAACATCTCTCAATCCAATTCTAGGGGATGGATACTTGGATGTACAGACAACACCTACTAGTGCAACACTATATGAGCACTAGAGTAGTTTTTTGTGAACTAATGAATTAGAGGAGTTGATTGTGTTAATATTTTCATTGATTTGGTTTTTTTGGATTATTTTTTGAAACTATATATAGTTTTTTGGATTCAAGTGTTTGATTTCTTTAGGTTTACAAAATCATTTGGTTTGTGTAATGTTGTTGTCCAGTTTTGAGTTGTTAGCATAGAGATGGCTATGGCTTGAACTTCCATTGTCAAAATATCATGGCCTTTGGAAATTAGGAAATAGCCTTTATATAGGTTGTAAATATGGAAGTTGGGGTTTGTGCAAAGCAATTGGCCATGTTTACAAGTGAGCCCTAGGTAAGTTAGCAAAGCTTGGCAAGGCACAATGTGTGCTTGTAAAGAAGTGCAATAGTGAATAGGGGATTAGTTTGAGTCAATATCTATAAGGTATGAAAGAGGAGGATACTAAGAGTGTTTGATTCAGAAGAAGAGGAAAGAAGTGAAGAGGAACACCTTAGAATAAGAGAAACCTTTCTTTTACCCTAGAAACCCTCAAAATAGGGGTTTTTAGAAACCATACTATATAGATAATACTGTGACCTAAGACCACCAAAATCCTTTAGCCTAGGTCCATAGAAAACAAATTCCTTTAGACACAAACTAGCCTTATTAAGTGTTTTTGGGGGGAATTGCTAAACCTTGTTTTTAGGAGGGCTAATAGGGGGTCTTAGGGCTACAATGCCAATTTGAGCAATCTGGAGTTATGGGTGTGTTGGTCCTAAAAGAATGATGTAGAATGGTCAAAATGTGTCAAGGAACTCGTTAGAAGAGCCTAAGCTTGGTTTGAACCTAGAACTACCAGTGTGATTGAATTTTCCCTTGTAGGCTTAAATGTGCCTAGTGGAAAGAATGGGAAGGAGAGAAGGTAAACTTGAATTCTTGGGGAGTTTTCTTGGAGGAAGGGAACCTAGAGAGTAAGTTACCTAGAGTAGGGTTGAATAAAGAACCCTAGGAGGCCATAAATAGCCTCAATGGATCTAGTGAGCTCTTGTAAAAGGAAGCTCCTCATTGATAAGATTGTTTAGAATTGGAATTTTTGTTCATTATGCATGAAAACAAAGTTTCAAAAATAGGATTTTGCTAGATTGAGTTATGGAGATTGTAAGCCCTAAATATCATGGGTGTATGGTGGAAGAAGGTAGATCCAACCTACAATTATAGAGGGTTTCACAAAGGGAAGAGTTGGTGGCTCAATTGAAGGACAAATTGGTGATTTTTAGATATTTTGTTGATAATTATTGAGGTAGATTATATTGGTCCAATAATAGGTCAGTATAATGAGGGGAGGTGAATTCATATACACTTGTAGTTTCAACTTTTCTACTTTTATCACACTTCACACCAGTCTACAGTTTTGTGCCAGCTACAACTTGACCGATTAGGATTAAAAATAAATAATGAAGATGAACATATAAACACATATGATAGTATTTATCTTGTTGGAACTTGTCTAGGATAAAAACAAAGGTGTGTGAGTCAATCCTCAAAAGGCTTGCACTCTCCTAATGTCCTCTCATCGAAGAGCTTATTTCTATTAAAAGATTACAATGACACTATTAGGTACAACCAATCTAAGGGATTTGAGTAAGACGTGTTAAATTCTTTCCTTATTAGGAGCATCCTGATTAAGGAACTTCAACACACAAGTTAATGTGTCACCCTATTAGGGGATTTGGTACAAAGTACCTATTAGGGTCCACTCTCGATGGGTTTTTCTATTATAGAGTTTAGCAAATAACATAGGGATTATCTCATGAAATAGTCACTAGACATAACTAGAATATAGATCCCTTTACAAATCCTTTGACCTATCTAAAACTATGCTTTGCCTTCTCTCAACTCTTCAACTTCAAACATAATCATTTAAAAACTTGGAAATGCTTACTCTTTCATCCAATCACACTTGTATTGTTTGTGCTCATAGGCTTCTCCTCAACATGATAACTTCTTATCGATGACTTCCCTCTATCACTCTTTCTCCCTTTGAGATTACACTTAGCTCAGTTCTCTTAGATATGTGGCTAATCTATCAACAATATAACCTTTTCTCTTTTGACATTATTTTATTTTATAGTCTCTTATCATTTGTCTTTGAAACCCTAATTTGTGAGTTCACAATTTGAATTCTCAAGTCTACTCTTAGATTGACTTCGTATTTCTATTGTGTACCACTCTTGTTAGATTTAGCATATTCATACAAGAGTCACAAATGTTTTGTGTTATTAATGACTTGAATTTCTAAAAAGAATCAAAATTTGAATTCTTTTGACTATTTCTCAATATAACAACTCCATAAACATTAAGTGCAATTATGAGTGCACTTCTACCTACTTCATGACATAAAATTCATGGGTATCCCACTTCAGGCTTCCCTGTCTAACTCAACCAATCCATCATGTATGATAATTGATCAATCTAACTTGATTTCCTACTTGACACTCATCTTCACATTCTTACTTCACTTAGGGTAATTTCATCTAAGTGGATATCCTTTGTCTTCACCTCTGCTAGGCTTGTCCTTCACCTTTCTCTGACCATACTTGTAATCTAGAGTCACACACACATGACCAATATGTCTTGTTGGTCATGAATTGATACTAGTCTTGGTTTCTTCTTATGCATTGACATCAATGACACCATATCATAACTAAATCCACTAGTTAGTCCTCAAGCTTTGATATAATTATGTCAACAATCTCCCCCTTTGGTATTGATGACAACACTTGAACATTTGTATTACTTTGGTGCCTTTTATTTTTCTTCTTTTCTCAACATCTCCCCCTGGGATGATGCATCCACACTCTTTGATTTCTTTGAGCCCTTTATGGGTTTACTTTGACTTCACTCCTTTTGGTGGTCTTCTTTTTCTTCTCAACTTCTTTGTGCTCTTACCTCTTTCTACTTCTTATTATTCTCATCTTCTCCCCCTTCTTCTCAACTTCTCTTTGCTCTTGTTTGGCTCCCCCTTCATTTCTCTTCTTCTTCTTCTCTTCTTGACTTCTTCCCCCTTTGGATACAATTAAAAAGTCACAAAGCCTTAACTCTATGACTATTCTCCCTATATAGTATTCCCATTTTGTTCTCATCAATCCATCATTTGATTTGTTCACTTGTTGATCATGAATTGATATCTTCCTGGCTATCATAGGTTAGGATTGATAGGGGTAATACTCCTAACTTCTCTCTTATATACTCAAATGTATCCTTTTGAAGAGGCTTGGTGAATATATTAGCTAGTTATTCCTTAATTTGTACATATTCTAACCTTACCTCCTTTGCCTGCACTTGCTCTCTCATAAAATGGTACTTGATTGATATATACTTTTTCTTTGAGTGTATTACTAGGTATTTGGATATGTTGATTGAAATAGTGTTATCATAGTTGATAACCACCAGTCCCTTCATTTTCTCTCAAATTCTATCAAGTAGTTTTTTGATCCCGACAACTTGAGTGCAATCCATTGCTGCAATAATCTACTTTGTTGGAATTCTTTAGAATAACTAAGATGGGGGGAAGGGGGAGGGGGGTGAATCAATTATCCAAGCTATAGATGTACAAATATAAATTTTCAATTCTTAGTAGACCCATATCCATAAAACCTTATCATGCATGCATCCATTAGATCATACAATACTTAAACTTTGTAGGTTACTGTCCTAGTCAAAACAACTTTGCAAAAATGTAATCATGAAACAAAATAAGAACATTCACACAATTTCACACAAGGATTTTACGTGGAAACCCAATTTGGGAAAAACCACTAGTAACATGCTATTAATTCTCACTCTTTTGAAGTGATGCCCTATGAAAGGCCAACCCTGTTAAAGGTTACTATACACACTATTAAATGTGACCCAGTTAACGGATTTACAAATGATTATTAGGTCAACCTTAATCCAAAGGATTTACCCTAGATTGATACAATAATTAGAAAGTAATAGCAAGTTTTGATCTGATAACAAATTACAACTCACTTGCAGATTATAGATATCTGTTTCAGTCCTCCATTTTGCTTGACATTCATTCTCTTCAACTCTGATAGCTTGTTCACCTTTCAAGCATTCATACAATTAAGCCTTCTTGCTTTGCATGCTAACTATAGTCACTTCTGTTCCGCCACTGAATGAAGCAATACCCTAGACTCTTTGTCTTCCATAGGTTCTCACACATGACAACCTTTTCTTCTGATCAGATATATCTCTAAATAGAGAATTAAGATATTTTTCAACTTAATCACAATCATCCATTTTAGTGTTAGGTAGGATTAGGTAAGATACAATAAATCTACCCACTTTTCCATTTGGTTCCTCTAGAAACTTCTTCTACAATCTTTCTTGAATTTGCCTCAAAATGGTTTACCTTAAATTTTGTGCCACCAACTCATCATAGTTATCTTCCACACACTTCACACAATTCAAGAAAATAGAATAGTCAGATCATATTCATCAAATCTTTGTTTTAACACTATTTGCTCTTACTCGACATCTATACTATTCTATCACTCAGCCAACACTAGTTCACTTGGAAAACACTAAAGATTACTAATGCTTGGAACCAACTAAACTTTACTTGACATATACTAACAATCACTCGGCTTGCATTGTTATTCATCTTTGCTCGAAACCTCTTATTTTTCACTCACCTTCCACTAATTTCTAACTACTTAGCAAGGCTTGGCAAACACTTTTCTTACTTGATCTTCTTCCAGTCTTAACTTGAACAATCTTTCATCTTAGACTTTAAGTAGATAAATAATAGAATATAGTATCAATGTCTTATTCGATCTTAGTGCTTTTTTTACATACCAAATAACTCAACCTTTCTCTAGGTTCTATTGTTATCTCCTCTTTTCAAATCCTTTTCATCAATCAACTAAATGATAGCTCTTAGACCAAAAAGCAATTATCTCACCAGTAGGTAGCAGGTTTGACATGATTGACAAAATAATGATTTTACCATTATAGGTTTTTCTTTAAAAAAAAAATCTTATATCAACAATCTCCCTCTTTGGCATTTATGACAAACCAATACCAACAATAATACCAAAAAAGAAAATAAATCTTTGAAAACTCTCCCTCTACCACTGTAGTATATGTCCTTCCTCTATGTAGGGTAATGTGAGCTTTGCCAAGTTCTTTTTTCACTCCCTCTTTCTTATATCTCCCTCTTTAGAGTATCTCTCCCTCTTTCTGATATTTAGGTATCTATCGCTCTCTACTCTTATATCTCTCTGTACTTATTTCTCCCTATTTGACAACAATGACAAAGACTTGTCATTTCTATAAATAGATATAATCAATTCCAAATTCTTCCCCTGTCTCCTTTCATGTGATAGTAAATCTTCTAATTTAGCTCCTTCATTACTTTAGGTAGCCCCTAAAGTAATACCCACTGCATCAAGTTTTAAGATACAACATGCAACTTAGTTGATGTAGGACACTACTTATGCTTCTTAAGTAGCTTTGGATAGGGGTATCACCCCTAGTTTACCTCTAAGATATTCATTTGCATCCTTAGGTAAATATTTTTTGAATATATCAGCTATCTATTCTTTTGTATTCACATATTCCATCCTCACTTCTTTGTCTTGAACTAATTTTTGCAAGTACTGATATTTAATTGCAATGTGCTTAGTCTTTGTGTGCATCATAAGGTTATTTGATATATTTATAGCACTTGTATTATCACAATAAAGTACCACAAGCTCAATGATTTCCTCCTTCATACCTTTGAGTAGGTGTTTGATCCATACCACATTTGTACAATTTACTATAACAACCACATATTCAACTTAAATAGTAGATTGAGATATGCAATTTTGTTTCTTGCTGGTCCAAATGACCAATCTCTTTCCTACGAAAAATGCTCTACCACTTGTTCTCATTCTATCATCAATGTTTCCAGCCCAATCAACATCTATGTAGGCTCTTAGCTCAAATTTTTTGTTTTTCTTGTAGTATAGACCATAGTCTTCTATTCCTTACAATATCTCATGATTTCTCTTAACAACCATCAGATGATTCTCCTTAGGATTTTTAGAAAATTTTGCAACAATCCCAATAGATAATGCAATTTCACATCTGTTATGTACTACATATTGCAATTCATCAATCATAGACATGTACAATGTTTGATGTGCATCAACATAATCATCATTCTTTGACAATTTGTTGTACAATGTTTGATGCACATCAATAGAATCATCATTCTTTGACAATTTGTATCATGTCATGCTAATTGATTTTAAATCTTCCAATCCAAAAGTTTTCAATATTTCTTTCACATACTTAGATTGAGTGATGTATATACCATACTTCTTCTGATATACTTTCAAACCAAAAAAGAACTTGATCTCTCAAAACATAGAAATCTTGAATTCTTTCTTCATTTCATTTGCAAATGCTTTACATAGTGTACGCTGGCATCCATATATGATATCATCAACAAAAATTTCAGCTAGTAAAATACCTTTACCTCCTTCTATCTTCAAGTATAAATTGTTGTTATTATCAGTCTTCTCAAAACCAATCTTCACAAGATAATTGTGAAGCCTTCCATACCATGCCCTTGGGGATTTATTTAAACCATATAAGGTCTTGTGTAGTCTACACACCATGTTCTTATTGTTAGAATCAAAAAATCCTTTAGGTTGTTCTATGTAAACCTCTTCTTCTAATATACCATTTAGAAATGTTGACTTCACATCCATTTGATAAACTTTGAAATATTTGTATCTAGAGTAAGAAAGAGGAGTTCTTACTCCTTCCAACCTTGCAATAGGAGAAAATGTTTCTCCATAGTCTATTCCTTCTTCTTGTGCATACCCCTCGCAAAATAATCTTTCCTTATTCCTTGTGACTTCACCATTTTCATCTAACTTATTTCTATACACCCTCTTGGTTCCAATCACATTCTTGTCCTCTGGTCTAGGAACTAGAGTTCATGTCTTATTTTTCTCAATCTGCTCAATCTCTTCTTTCATGGCTTTACTCCAGTCCTCATTTTCTAAGGCATCTTTCACTATCTTAGGCTCATTCATGCTCAACAAACATGTATCACTTCTCATCCTATTTCTTGTCATTGGTCTAGCAGCTTTATCTCCAATAATTTGTTCAGTAGGGTGATGTATTTTTACATACTTTGACAATCTTGGTTCTACTCTTCTTTCTTCAATAGGTCTATCAACTTCAGAATCACTATGTACTTCTCTATTAGGTTATTCAAAATCTCTTTCATGTACACTTATCTCAGAATCAGAAAGTGCCTCCACTTTTTTCCACAACTCAGTTCTTGGCTATAACTCAATTCCTGAATACAACTTGATATTCATTATATGTGATTTGACATTCATTATATTTGAATTGATAGTCACAAGAACTTAATGTCGATTTACAACTTGGTTTACAACATCTTCATCAACAGACATACCTTCATAAAAGTATACAAATAATTTGTACTCTTCAGGTTCCTTCATAGGCTTAGCTTCATGTACCTCTATATATTCATCAAACTTCACATTTGCACTTTTCACAACTTTGTTAGTGTTAGTATTGAAACATTTATAAGCTTTACTTCTTGTGGAATAACAAAAAAAAATACCTTCTTCACTTTTAGCATCTAATTTACCATTCTTAAAATCTTTAAGAATGTAGCACTTGCTTCCAAATACCTTAAAATATTTTTACATTGGTTGAGTATCCATACTATAATTCAAAAAGTGTTCAATGAGTGCCTTTCTTAACTTGCACATGATTCAAGGTATAGATAATTGTACTTAAAACTTCTCTCTAGTATTTCAAAGAAACATTCTTCTCCATCATGACTATCCTAGCATAGTCCATTACAGATACATTCCTCCTTTCAACAATTCCATTTTGTGGAGGGGTCGTAGGTGCAAAAGTTTGTCTTTTGATTCCTCTATCATTACATAACATCTCACACTTATTTGATGTAAATTCTCCACTTCTATCAGATCTCAGACATTTCAAGCTTTTGGTTGTCTTCTTTTCAACTCTAGCTAAGTACTACTTAAATATTTGGAAAGCATCAGACTTCTATTTTAGAAACATTACTGTCATCATCCTAGAATAATCATCAAAAAATATGATAATTTACTTGTCACTTTTGTAGCTTTACACATCAATTGGTCAACACAAATCAGTATGAACAATCTCTAGAATTTCTTTAGAGGTTTGACTCTTACTTTTAAAACTAGATTTTGTTATCTTTCCTAACTAACATTGTTTGCAAATCATATTGTTAGGTTTCTTCAGTTTAGGCAGGCCTTTGACTCTTTTCATGTTACTAATATTGACTAAGTTATCAAAGTTAACATGACATAACCTCTTGCGCCATAACCACACATCATCAAATTCTACAACAAGAGAAGTAACATCATTCATATCAAGATAAAATAGATTATCTCTAGTCTGGTCACCTTTTTCAAATAGTTTCTCATCAGACTCATAGATCTTTTCTATCTTGTTCTCAAACTCAACTTTACAACTTGAACTATTTAGTTGTGACACACTCAACAAGTTATAGTTAACTCCTTCTACATAATAAGCATTGTCAAACATGATCTTTTCTCTAAGTTTGATTGATCCTTTTACTTTTTTCAGACATGGTGCATATGGTATACTTTAAAGTTCTTGTATGCTAAAAATGTTAGGAGTATCACTACTCCAAATATTTCCACTAGTGCAAAGGTTTCTCCATAATTTATACCATCCTCTTGTGCATATCCTTTGCAAACAAGCCTAACATTATTTCAAACTACTTCTTTGTCCTTATTAATCTTGTTTATGAACACCCACTTTGTACCAATGACATTCTTGTCTTTTGGTTGGGTCACCAAGGTCCATGTATCATTCGTCATTATTTGATCAATCTCTTCCTCCATGACCTTTCTCTAGTCTTCATCTATGAGATCTTTCCTTGATGCTTTGGGCTCCATGTGTGAGAGAAGGCATACTATCTCTCTCACCTATATCCTTGTGATCACTCCAACATCTTTATCTCTAATGATTTGATCGACTGAGTGGTGACTTCTTACATATTATTCTAGCACTAGTTCCCCTTTAGACATTTCTTCTCTTACTTTAGTTTGAGAAACTCCTGTCTGAGTTGATACAACTTCTTGTACAACTTATACTTCTACTAGTACTCTCTCCACTATATCATTTATTGGAATATATATATATATATTTTTTATTCTTCCTATTATTTCTTGATTTCTTCTTCATTCTTCTTAGAGAAATCATCTACCTTCACATTGGTAGATTCCACAATCTTATTTGTCCATAGATTTAGATACTAGTATGCTTTTATTTTGGTAGAGTATCCTAGAAAGATACCATCATCACTTTTAGGTTCAAAATTTCCTTGGTATTCATCTCTTTTCATGTAACATTTGCTCTTGAATACTTTGAAGTAATGAATAGATAGTGTGTGACCAAATCATAGTTCATAGGGAGTCTTCTTTGTTCCCTTCTTCAATTTCACCCTATTCAAGGTGTACACAACTATGCTCACAAATTCTCTCCAATGGATCTATGAAATACCATTCTATTATGGTATCATGGGAGCTAAAATTTGTTTTCTAATTCTATCCTCCTCACAACAACTCTCAAATTCTTGTGAGCTAAACTCACCTCCCCAGTATGATTTGAAGCATGTCAATTCTCTACTAGTCTCCCTTTACACATTTTCCTTGTAGGCTTTAAACATATGGAAATCTTCTGACTTTTCCTTCAAATAGACAATCCACATCACACTAGGAAAAGCATCAATAAATAACATAATGTATCTGTCACTAAATACAAACTTCATCCCCAAGGAAGCATAAAATCAATATGAACTAGATCTAATAATGGTTCATAAGTAAATGACTTGGTGGAGAAACTCGAGCATGTTAACTTTCCTAGTTGACAATCCTTACACATAACATTGTGCAGTTTGGTAGTAGGAAGTAAACCCTTTACATAATTTTTCTTTCCTATCTTAACAATGTTTTCAAAGTTTACATGAAAAAACCTTCTATGCCACAACTAACTATTTCCATTCTTATCTACCCAATATTTATTATAAAAAATATTGACCTATAGAAAAGGTTACCACTACTTTTTCCTCCCATAGCTAAAATTTTACGCATCTTGTCAAATATTCAACAAGAGATTTTGTTGAATTCAAACCTATAACCTTTATCCATTAGTTGGGCTACACTTAGTGAGTTATATTTCAATCCTTTCATTGAATATGAATCTTCATAGTTTGTGGATTCATTTAGGGCTACAATACCCTTACCTATTACTGTACATGGTGAGTTATATCTAAATGTCACCATTCCTCCATCATAGCCTTTTACCTCATGGAACTTGCTTCTGTTACCAAACATGTGGTGTGAGCAACCACTATCAATAATCTAGTTTTTATGGATACTAGTACTGGTTATCAGGGTTCTTTCCACCCTTTCTTTTAAGATAGAAATAAATGATATTTCATGCTCATTCTCATCATCATTACTAGTTGACAATTTAGTAGTCAACTTTGGTAATGTAGCATCACTTCCTCTCCTTCGCTTTGGAGTTTTGCCATATTTTTTCTATTTCTTTCTTCACATTCTTTGGAGATCTAGTAGTATATTGTCCTACCCTTTTTAATTAAAAAAAAATGAATGGAAGCTTACTTTTGTACATGCCTTTATTTTTTACTATTATCTTTGTGAATAGAACCTCCAACTCTTCTTTTTCAACTTATTCAACATATAGACTCTCCAGTTCTCTTTTGTATCTAGATGTGCTTACCTCCTCCTTTCCACTTTGAGTTGTAGTAAGTGAAACTAAGGCCTTGAATGTAGTTTCGACCTCAGGTTGACTATTGTTTTAGTTTCTTAGCTTAAATGCAATGTGATTTCCTACCAAGGCATCAAGAGATACCACCATTTTGTTTATTGTTCTTAGCTCTTGAATGGTTGACAGCCTTATGGCATATTTGGGTAGAAACAATTCTTAGTATCTTTCTTACACACTCATCTTCTTGTAGTATGCTTCTGTACACTCTGATGGCTAGCATCACATCTTTCACCAATTTTTCATAAGTCTCAGTGTCCTCTCCTTTTTGCATCCTCATGTCATCAAAATTTCCTCTTAGGATTTTAGCTTTAGCCTTCTAGACATGCTTATCATTACCATAGACAATTTTGATCTTTTCCTACATCTTATGTGTTATTTTAAGATCTTATAAATCTTTGTACTTAGAGTAGGAAAAGGTGTTGGCTAGAGCATCCATTGTGGTTGTGTGATCTTCTTTTTCCTTTATTTGATTTGGACTAAGTTGACCAATAGGTTCCACATATTTGACCTCTACATGAGTACAATAAACATCACCAAGAGTTCTCAAATGCAACTACATATATCTACACCATGAGCTATAGTTTTCCTTAGAAACATTTGTTACTTCTCTTTTAAATATCTTGATATTTTCCTCAAGCTATTAAAATCCTTGCTTTAGAGGTCATAGGCTTTGATACCAATTGTTTGTCCAATTAGGTTGGTATACTGAGAGGGGGTGGGGATGGTTAATTAGTACCCACTAGTAGTTTCAACTTTTCTACTTTTATCACACTTCACACTAGTCTATAGGTTTGTGCTAGTTACAACTTAATCAGTCAAGATTAAGTAAAAATAATGAAGATGAACATAGAAAAACATAACATAGTATTTATCTTGTGGAAACCTAGCTAGGGTAAAAATGAGGGTCTGCATGTCAATCCTCATAAAGATTGCACTCTTTTGAAGTTTACCTAGTCAAGAGCTTATCTATGTTAAAAGATTAAAATGATATTGTTAGGTGCCACCAGTTTAAGGGATTTGAATAAAACCTATTAAATTTTTGCCTTGTTAGGAGAAACTTGATTGAAGGACTTTAAAACACAAGTTAATGTGTCACCCTATCAGGGGATTTAGTACATAAAACCTTTAGGGTCTACCCTTGATGTGATATATTGTTGTAGAGATTAGTAAACAATAAAGGAATAATATGATGAAATAGATACTATAATTATCTTGAATATATATACCTTTACAACTCCTTTGACCCACCTATAACTATGTTATGCCTTCTCGGCTCTACAACTTTAGACATGATCAATTGCATTCTTGGTATTGTCACTCTTGCATGTGATCACACTTGTGTTGTTAGGGATCACTGGCTTCTCCTTAGTAACTAACTCCTTTAATTTATGAATTCAAAATTTTAATTCTCAAGCCTAGTTCTAGCTTGTTTTCCCATTATTTTTCTGCATTGCTCTTGTCAGATGTAGCATATTTGAAAAAGATTCATGAGCATCTTGTGTTCTCGATGACTTGCATTGTTGAAAATAATTCAAATTTGAATTCTTTCGCCCATTTCCCAATATGAAAACTCCATCACCATTAAGTCCAATTATGTGTGCACTTATACCTACTTTGTGATGTGGTAGTCATGGGTATCCTACTTTATGCTTCCCTTTCTAACTCTATCAATCCATCCTATATGATCATCGATCATTCTAACTTCATTTCCTACTTGACATCCTTTTGTATATTCTTACTTCACTGAGCATAACTCCATCTAAGTGGATATCATTTCTTGTTGCCTGTCTTGGGATTTTCCTTCACCTTTCTATGACCATCCTTGTAATCTAGAGTTACACACACACATGATCAATTTTCCTTGTTAGTCATAACTTCATACCGGTCTTGGTTCCTCCTTATGCCTCGGCATCAATGACAAGATAGTCATAACTAAATCCACTAGTTAATCCTTGACCTTTCAGACAATTATGCCAATAGATTAATGGTGTTCATAGATTTCTCAATTGTATTAAGGGAACTAACACTTGTGATCAAATTGTTGAATCTAAGGAAGCTAGAAAGAAAAATTCTAAGTTTGCAAGGATTTTACTTGAAGGGTAGAATAGATGATGAAAAAATTCAAGAATGAGGCAAATACCAATATCCAAAATGCTTTGAATAGGGTGAGGAGAAACCTTGAGACTGGAGATGAATTTGAATAATTTGTTGAAAATCTTGAAATAATTTAACTTAAGATTCGTATGGATGAAGAATATTAATAAGAGCTATGCCACAAATAGGTAAGAGTATCAAATAAGTGTATCACATAAGACTTACACTTCCATACTAACATTCAATACAAGAAAGAGGGGCTTCAAAACATAACTCTCAATATAACCCAAGTGAGATTATAAAACCCCACATAGATGACATGATGCCAATACTAAACCCAAATTATATTAAGAAATTACACAAGAAAGTCTCTTTCTTGCAATGTAATTGATTAAAAATATACAACATAAATGTGAAATTTAAAATAATATATTTCATGAGAATTGTAAGAAAAATCTAGGTGCTAAACATATGTAATCAACCCAATTATTATATATAAATAGGTCTAGATTAAAAGGTGAAATGAATGATAAAGTTATTACCTTGAAATGTGCAAGGAAATACATTATTTCTCTCAAACAATTGTGGATCTTAACCTGTGACAAAATTTCCAATCACAATAGAAAACCCTATTTTTCTTAGACATCCACAAAAAGGCCCACTTGGTGGTAAACTATATAGAAACTTCATGAAAAGATGGACATGTTCCTAGGACTTAGTAGAAAAGTCAAACCAACTTCTTTGGGAAGGTCTCAATGAGTAGTTTTTGGATTTGCAACCATAATTTGGATGTCCTACTCCTACACATAGTAAAACTTGGTTTTTTTATTTTGGTTGATGAGGGCTTGCCTAGGTCAATCCCTATACCAAGTAATAAAGCTTTAAATTGAAATTTAAAACATGAAAGGAATTAGCATAAATATAAATATTCACCTTTCTTAAAGAAACCTTTGTCAATAAGAATTTTTCAATGCTTTTGCATTGTCAATATTGAGCTTGTAATGAAGGATGTAGGAAATCTCCATAAATGCAATGAATCTACCAAAAAACATCATGAAGCTATGAATGTAAATGTGCATCAATGGAGAAGAAGATTATGGATTCCACAATGTAAGCCCCCCCCTTGATGATTGTTGCTTATTTTTGTGCCCCCGCCATTATTTGAATTCAAATACACTGCCCGCCCAACGGTCACTCCCTAGTTAATATTATTTTAAACATCCCAAAAATATCAAAAATCGTTAAACGATCAAACCTTATGATTTGTTTTCATGGGCCCGCAAGTTCCTCATCATCAGATCAAGGTAAATCAACGGTTGGTGCTATGTCACTATGGGAAGTTGCATGGTCCTTTGCCATAGCGACATAGCGAGGTTTCACCACGTATCCAGTGGGTCCTCCTT
This sequence comes from Cupressus sempervirens, assembly GCA_028749045.1. Lineage (NCBI taxonomy): Eukaryota > Viridiplantae > Streptophyta > Pinopsida > Cupressales > Cupressaceae > Cupressus > Cupressus sempervirens. The sequence continues at coordinate 350,818,215 of CM053785.1, forward strand.
TTCCTTGTTACTTCTCTGGTGCCACGTTTTGTTCCATCCAGTGGGTGCTATGGTGCTATCAGGAAGTTTGTCCTCCTCATTGTTTGCGACATAACGCCTTTTAGAAAATAATATTACGACAACATCAAGAAGACGGTGGGTCCCAAGTATGCTTTGTTGGATACCAATGATGAATTTATCAAGCATGTCGGCAGTTGATCAATCTTTTCATTGGCTAAGGCATGACTGTGTGGAATGTGGGCCCTACGAGGACTTGTCAGACAAGTTGGCATGCGGCCAATTCTCATTGGTTAGTACGCTGGTAGATCATACCAATCTTGCTCACCGTTAGATCAGTTCAAATCTATGATGGGTGCTATCTCGCTATGGAAAGCTGCGAGAATTTTAACCATAGTGACATAGCGCCTCGGTGACACATGGCATGGATGATGTAATGGGCCCACCCTTCTCCAAAGCAATATTACAGCTTGTCCTCAGTAGCAGTTGTCAGGTGGGTCATTGTACAATGGCAATTTTTCATTGGTCCATTCAGCCAGCTCAATGTGCGGTTGTACAATTTTGCTCACGATCGTAGATCTAAGGAAATCGATGGTAGGCACTATCTCGCTATGGGACATTGCACAGATGTTATGCATAGCGACATAGCACCCTTTCGCTGTGTGGATCAGTGGGGCAAGGTCTCACCAAGATGGATATGCCAGGATTTGCCAGGTGGTTGCCAAGTGGATTCATGGATCAAAAACCTTATGGAGGCAAGTGCAGATCTTTCCCATCATTAATCTCATGGAGATCAATAGTGGGAGCTAGCTCACTATGGAAAGCTATGAGAATTTTAACCATAGCAACATAGCGCCTTAGTGACACGTAGCAAGGTGGGGTCGAGGGTTATGAACTATAGGGATGGTACCAATTCGGGCCGAGTCAGATGCCAGGTGTGCTGAGTTGTTTTGTGGGCCTAGAGGTTCTAAGGAGATAGCGCAATATTGTGACGAGTCTTCACGATCGTTAGATCAATTCAAATCGACGGTGGGTGCTATCTCGCTATGGGAAAGTGCCCAGAGAATATGCATAGCAACATAGCACCTAGATGACACGTGTCTTTGCGGGCTCAGCCAGGATTGACAGATAAGGGCTGGCAGTTATGTTGTAGCCGTCGCAGTCAGGGTTTTAAGAAGATGGCGCGGTTAGTTAGAGAAAGGAATGGTCAACTTAGGAGGACCCCACGAGGTGGCAAAAGGAAATAAACTCATTAGTCCACGTGGCTCGTCCTGGTGCCAAAGATAGGTTGACTCGCTGACTCTGTTGATTCATACACCAAAAGTGATAAGAGGTTGGATTTTCTGCATGATTTGATATTTATGATCGATCCCAACCAACCCAGAGTGAATGCGAGACAAGGAAGAACACTCCACCTCTGATCCAATCCATCTACTTGGTCAGAGCATAGTTATGGCGCCACCTCTGTCTTCTCAAGGCCCTATTTTAGTTAAAAATCAGATTTCATGGTACCAAAAGGCTATACTTAGATCATATTTCCTCAGATCCCCATGATTGTTCTTGGTAGGGACTTAATGGCAATGGTTGCAGGATAGTTTTGGAGGGAAAATTTCAGTTGTGCCTGAACTATAAAGGCAATTTTTGTGAATTTTAAAAAGGTCAGACCTTTCTCTGTTGTTCTTTGCTATTGCTCTGCAATTCTCAGTGTAAATTCCCTTGTGGCTCTGAACTGTATGATTTTATGTCTTATCTCCTTCAACAATTGGTATGAAAGTGCAATAATCCTTTGCCTCTTACTGGTATTTTGTATAGATCTATAATCTACATGACTGTATCTCCTTGGCTTATGAATGATAATATAAGAAAATCTTTCTTTCCTTGTGTCATTCATCTTGGTCTTCTGATCTACATGTGATTATTAGATTAAAACAAGTCTAAATGTGTATATTCTTAGTTTCAATCTAGTTCAATAGTGCATATATGGGCAGAGATTGGTCTAAACACTCTATTTTGGTGCATCACCTCTTTAGATTAGATTAGGTAGATTTGCTTTCATGCTCTCCTTCTCCCTTTTCCTCTCCAAGAGTAGTTAGGTGCATCCTGATAGTAAGAGGAAGCTGGCCTTCTCTGGAGACTCAACCTCACAGTTCAAGTCCCATAGCTTGGAGGTTGTTTCCATGTTTCACTAGGTTGTCCTCATGTATAGGCTTTGGACAAGGGTGCAAACCTAAGTGACAACAGTTTTTGGCACGCCTAGTGGGACAACTTCTCAGAAAATTTCAAGCCTACTGGTGTCAAAAGGGAAAATTTCAAGATCAATATCGAGGAGATAGTACTAGCTTCAATGTTTAAGCCTTCAAGAGGCTCATTCTTCAAAGTACTTGGTGACTCTGAGATTCAATACATATCTTGTTCCAAACCAAAGTTGTAGTGATTCATGCCTAGAGCTGAAACAAGGGCATCTTCTAGAGGTAAGTTTCAGTATCAAGAGCTTTCATTTTCAAACCCTAGAAGAAGGAAGACTAGAATATATTTATCACTAGTTAGGAGTGCAGTAGTAACAAATACCCCTACAAGATCTATCTCTACTCCTCCTGCTGTTAGATCTCAGCCTAGACTGCCATCAATACATATCAATAGATCACTTGTCTATATGGTGTTGCCTAGAGCTCATACTTCTCATACTTTTGCCACCTTTAATGGTGGGAGCCCTCTCTTATTAGCCCAAAGACATGGCATACTAGTAGCTACCCTCAAAAGTATACCAGAGTTTACCAGTGAAACTTTTGTCTCTCCCTCAAAACATATTCAAGAGGTTGCAAATGTTTGCAATATCCATGGTATTGTAGAGAACGATGTTGCAGTTAGGCTCCTAGCCTCATCCTTGAAAGGAAAAGCACTACAATGGTATATAGGTTTAGCTCATGGTTCTATAATAGATTGGGATGGATTAGGAGCAAGATTGTGCAAACATTTTGAGGATAAAAGTGACTATTGGTCACTTTTAGAGTAGTTGACTACTATAAAAAGAGCCCCCCATGAATGTATGACTGATTTTAATTATAGATTTCAAAAGAAATGGGATAGAATACCTACTTCAGTGAAGCCTACGTCTAGTAATGCCTTCTTGCATTACCTTAGAGCTTTTAACAGTGATATTGCCACCACTATCCAAACTATGGGAGGAGATACCTTGCCTAATGCTTATGACATAGCAATAAAATCAGAGAACATCCTAATACAAGGAGGTAAACTAGATCCAAGGCCTCCTATACCTTTCTTCCATGATGTTCCAAATCATCAACTAGAAATGGCTCCTCTTCCCACAACTTCTACATCACAATCCCCTGTCCCAGTCCCTCAAGCTTCCACATCCTCAAATGGGATAGATGAAATCAAGGAGATAATGCAATCTCTGATGTAGAACATGGAAAAAAGAGAGAATAACCTTGATAAAAGATTGCAAGATCAAGGGAAGAAGTTAAAAGATCAAGGAAAGAGGCAGGAGGATAATTTCTCTATGATGCAAAAAATGAGCAACAAGGTGGTGACTTTAGAAAGACAACAAGCTCAAGGTGGTAAGCCTCATCAATTGCAATATCAAACTCCAAGCAGTGGTAGGCCTCCAAATCCTAATCATTGGAACAATTCTTTTGATCAAAGTAGGTAGGGTGGCCATGCTTCAACCTCAAATGTAAACCAAAGTAGGGCCATAGTCCCTCAAAACAATATGGTTCAAGATCAAAATTTTTGTCCCTACTATAACCATTCCTATGCCTATTGCATGTGTTAGAAGGTTGAATCCTTTATGGCTTTGATAGTCCAAGAATCGGCAACAAAAAAATCATCCAAGGAGGACCAATTTAAAGATGCCTCAGATATGCAAAGACAGGGTGATTGCTCTTTTATGAATCATCAGATGGAGGAGCATTGTAATGTAAACCAAGATTCCATTGCTCATAACACTAGAAGCAAAAGAAGAGCTATGGAAGATGCTATCCCTCCTCCCAATCAGGCCTCAACTTCAAATGCGATATCTCATGAGCAAGTAGCAAATAATCAATCAAGTACCTTTCAGCAGCAAAGGCAAAATCATGGTAGAAAGGATGCAAGTGATCCTCAAGTTATTCCATCTCAACCTCATACAATTGCAGCTCCCAAGGTTTCTACCAAAAAAATTGCTATGCCATTTAGTGTGGTAGAACAAATGAAGAAGACAAATGTGAATATCTCCATGTGGGATGTTGTTGCTACTATACCCATGCAAAAGAGGTTGTTGCAGCAAGAATTGGAAAGAATTGAACCAAAGGATCAGACACTCAGCATGGAAAGTGCCACAAGTCTAGTACAACCATTGAGGGAGGTAGCAACAAGTAAAAAGGTAAGACCTCCTCCTTTCTATGTTTCTCTAATTATAAGGGGCAAACTAGTCCATAATTGCATGATTGATTTAGGGGCTAGCAGTTCGATGATGCCTAGGTGTGTTGCTGATGATTTGGAAATGAAGTATGAGCCCATTGTTAGGGATGTATTACAGTTGGATTGTAGTACTGTCAAGATTTTAGGGATCCTTAGGAATGTGGAGATGGCCTTACATGCATGCCCTAGTTGTATTGTAACCCAAGATATCTCTATTGCCGAGGTCAAGCCATATTTTTCCATCTGTTTGTCAAGGGATTTCACTATCCAAATAGGTGGTTACATATCTTCTGACTGGTCATATATGTTTTTTAGAACAAGATATGGAGCCAAAGCTTCAATTAGAGCAGAGCCTCAAGCCCTCCATCATACTTAACCCTACACCCCTAATCTCATTAGCATGAATTGCCCTATTCTAGAGATGGATGAGAATGACATAGTAAATGAGCCCACCACTCCCCTAGCAGAGATACCTAATTTTTTCTTGGATGAATGGGATGATGCATATCAGTTTGACCCTATGTTAGAAATCCTTGAGATAGGTCTTAGTACATATTGTATATTGGAAAAAGATGCTCTAGTTCCCAATGAAGATGTAAGTGGGATATGGAGTATGTACTTTGATGGCTCAAGAAATAAGGTTGGATCAGGGGTTGGTGTGATGTTAATTTCTCTTGCACAAGTAAGGTACTACTTCTCTTTTAGGCTCCAATTTAGTTGCACTAATAATGTAGCCGAGTATGAATCCTTGATTCAAGGTCTCCTACTTGCTCAAAAAAAAGGGATCCAAGCCTTAAGGGTGTATGGAGACAGTGAGTTGGTGGTTAATCAAGTGAGAAATTAGAGTACCACCAAGAATAGTTTGCTCAAGTCTTATAAACATAGGGTATGTGATTTGCTTGAAGGTTTTAATGCATTTAATATTTAAAGCATCCCTAGAAAGGAAAACAAACATGCTGATAGACTTGCAACAATAGGTGCATCTTATGATGTGGCAAGGAATCTTGAGGAGGAGAAGAAGCAACAAATCAGAGTGGTAGTAAGGCCTGCTATCCTTGATAAAAACACCCATTGGAAAGTGTTTGAGTTTGATGAAAAAATTGTGAGCTTCTTACAAAATGAGGCAGAATTTTCAGAGAGAAATCGGTTAATACTGCAGGACCAATATGGTGATCAGATCATTCATCTTAGTTCTAAAAAGTTGCCTAAGGGTCTCATTACCTTAGAAAGTGTTTTCAATCTTGATGACCAAGCAAGAGGCAGGGCCATGAACCTAGCTACTGATGAAGGTGACTACACTCCAATCATGGTTGCTGATGGAAAATCCTTAAACATGGGTAATGTATGTTCTGAAATTGAACAAGAAAATTTTATTCATCTATGTCAAGAATTTAATGATATATTTTCTTGGACATATGATGATTTAAAGGGTTTTGACCCAAGGTTGTTTCAGCATACTATAGATTTAGTTGATGATGTAAAACCAGTAAGACAAAAGTAGAGGCCGGTGAATCCCAAGATTGAACCCTTAATGAAAAAAGAGCTATCCAAGTTGATTGAGGCCAATATGATTTTTCCCATCAAACAATCATCATGGGTAGCAAACCTTGTCCCTGTTAGGAAGAAGAATGAAGAAATTAGATTGTGTGTAGACTTTAGGGACCTTAACCAAGCTTCCCTTGAAGATCACCATCCTCTCCCTTCTATGGAGTAGATTTTGTCCAAAGTCAGTGGTTCAAAGAGATTTTCATTTCTTGATGGATTTTCTGGCTACAATCAAGTGCTGGTTAAAGAGTCTGATAGGTACAAGACTGCATTTACCACTAAATGGGGTACCTATGCTTATTGTAAGATGCCATTTGGGCTAACCAATGTAGGTGCTACATTTCAGAAGGCAATGGAGATGGCTTTCAAAAGATTGATTAACAAGTTTGTCTTAGTTTACCTTGATGATATTACAGTGTATTCAAAGGATGTAGAAGATCATTTTGATAATCTAAGACAGGTATTCCTAAGATGTAGAGAGTTTGGGGTTTCCCTTAACCCAAGCAAGTGTGTTTTTGCTACTAACCAAGGAAAATTATTAGGACATATTGTATCTAAGGATGGCTTAACCATTGATTCAGAGAGGACAAAAGCAATACTTGCCCTCCCTCTTCCTAAACACAAGAAAGGGTTGCAAAGTTTCCTAGGTAGGATAAATTTTGTGAGAAGATTTATCCCTAATATTGCTACCATGGTGAAACCTCTTACAACTATCCTCAAGAAAGATGTGGTCTTTACATGGACCAAGGAAGGGAAGGGAAGTTTTGAAGAGATCAAGATAGCCATAGCCTCAGCCCCTACTCTCATGAATCCAAATTTTGAGAAGGATTTCATCCTTTATACCCTAGGGGGTGAGTCAAGTATTTCTGCTGTCCTGACTCAAAGAAATGATGGAGATGACGAGCAACCCATAGCTTTCTTTAGTGAAGGGCTTAAAGAATATGAAGATAAATATAGCTATGTAGAGAAGCAAGCCCTTGCATTCATCAGAGGTTTAAAGAAATTTAGACACCTCCTATCTCACAATAAGATTCATTTGTTAGTATCCCATGACAGTGTGAAGGATTTCCTTTTGAGCAAAGATATTAGTGATAAAAGAGCTGGCTAGATTACAAGAGTGATGGAATATGATGTTGACATCCACATTACCAAGCTGGTAAGAGGGATGGGGTTGTGTAAACAGATGTTATCATCTCAGGAACCTGATGAGGAAACTGCTATGATACTAATAGAGCAACAAGAGGTGAGAAATGGTGACCCAAGGAATTGGATGAATTATATGAAGAATTTCTTGCTAGGAAATGGATACCCTCAAGGGTTAGACAAAGCTAAAAGGAGATAGTATAGATTGTAGTCAATCCCTTATGTCATAATTGATGGCATCCTTTTTAGAAAAGATTTTAATGGAACTTTATTGAGATGCATTGACAAAGACCAAGCTAAAAGAATGATCAAAGAGCTTCATGATGGTCTTGATGGTGGTCACTTCTCAGCAAGGACAACTGCAATGAAAATCATGAGGGCTAGTTATTATTGGCCATCTTTGTTTCATGATTGTCATAAGTATGTGAGGAAGTGTGAAAAATGTGCCTTCTTCTCTGGCAAACAAAGACTTGCAGCTCTTCCCCTTCATCCTATCCAGGTGGACCAACCTTTTGCTCAATGGGGATTGGATTTCATAGGCCCTATCAACCCTCCTTCTAGTTCAGGTCACAAGTGGTTTCTAGCTGCTACAGATTACTTCACTAGATGGACAAAGGTAGTTGCATTGAAGGATGCCACTAAATCTTCAGTTGTTGAGTTCCTTGATGGAATTGTGATCAGGTTTGGTGCCCCTTTGACCATTATTTTAGATAATGCAAAGTCTTTTGTTGGAGCTCAGATTTGTGTATGGGTAGTGGACCACAACATTTACTTGAGCACATCCTCAAATTATTATCCCCAGGGTAATGGCCTGGCTGAGTCCTCTAACAAGAACTTGATCAGAATTATTAAAAGGACAATAGAGGATAACCAGAGGTGTTGGCATAAAAAATTAAGGACAACACTATGGGCTGACAGGATAACACCTAAGAGATCATTAGGGAATTCACCATTTGTGTTAGTTTATGGCAGAGAAGCAAGGCTTCTAATTTCATTGGAGTTCCCATCCCTAGAGCTAGCTAATTAGCTGGAGTTGATTGAAGATGATGCCATGATAGTGAGAATGGAAGAGCTGATGGAGTTGGAAGAGAAGAGAAATCAGGCCATGCAGACCCTAGAGACACACCAACAAGAAGTAAAAAAGAGTTTTGACAAGAAAGCTAGGGTCAAAACTTTCAAAGAAGGGGACTTGGTTTTAAAATGGGATGTAGATAGGGCAAAACCAGGAAGACACTCAAAGTTTGATGTATTATGGAGATGTCCCTATCTGATTGAAAGTTGTAAGTAGGCCAATGCTTTTCAATTAAGTAGGCCTAGTGGTGAAATTCTACCTATCCCAATCAATGGGATTTATCTCAAGCCATGTTTTTGAGGGTTTGAGATTCCATGTACATAGTTAGCATAGTTTCATTTCTAGTTTGTTCCCTGCTTTTCCAAGAAGTGCACGAGCACAAGATTGTCTCTGTGAGATAGCCAGTTTTCTCAAAGTTTTGAAGGTTGCAGAAGGAGTTTTTCATCTCTGGTTCTAGTTGCAGAGACAAGAGTTTCAGAGTTTTCCTCTCAGAGGTGGGGTTAGATTTCTACAAGTTCTTAGAATCTACATATTTTTTATGACTCTATAGCCTAATGGATGCTTCAGGTCACTGATCTATGCATAGCAGGCTAGCATTCCCCTATGAGTCGCCATAAATGTTGCTTATTTTTGCGCCTCCGCCATTATTTGAATTCAAATACACTACCCGCCCAATGGTCACTCCCCAGTTAATATTATTTTAAACATCCCAAAAATATCAAAAATTGTTAAATGATCAAACCTTATGATTTGTTTCCATGGGCCCGTAAGTTCCTCATCATTGGATCAAGGTAAATCAACGATCGGTGCTATGTTGCTATGGGCAGTTGCACGGTCCTTTGCCATAGCGACATAGTGAAGTTTTACCACATATTCAGTGGGTCCTCCTTTTCCTTGTTAGTTCCCTAGCGTCGGGTTTTGTTCCATCCAGTGGGCGCTATGGCACTATTAGGAAGTTTGTGCTCCTCGCCGTTAGCGACATAGCGCCTTTCAAAAAATAATATTATGGCAACATCAGGAAGATGGTGGGTCCCAAGTATGCTCTGTTGGATACCAGTGATGAATTTTTTAGAAACGTCGATAGTTGATCAATCTTTTCATTGGCTAAGGCATGACTGTGTGGAATGTGGGGCCTGCAAGGACTTGTCAGACAGGTTGGTACGCAACCAGTTCTCATTGGTTAGTACACTGGTAGATTGGACCCATCTTGCTTGTTGTTAAATCAGTTCAAATCTATGATGGGTGCTATTTCATTATGGAAAGCTACAAGAATTTTAACCATAACGACATAGTGCCTCGATGACACATGGCATGGATGACGTAATGGGCCCACCCTTCTCCAAAGCAATATTACAGCTCGTCCTCAGTGGTAGTTGTCAGGTGGGTCATAGTACAATGGCAATTTTTTATTGGTCCATTCAGCTAGCTCAGTGTGCGGTTGTACAATTCTACTCACGACCATAGATCTAAGGAAATCAATGGTAGGTGCTATCTCACTATGAGAAGTTGCACAGATGTTACGCATAGTGACATAGCGCCCTTGCACCATGTGGATCAGTGGGCCCAGGTTTCGCCAAGATGGATATGCCAGGATGTGCCAAGTGGTTTCCAAGTGGATTCATGGATCAAAAACCTTATGGAGGCAAGCACAGATATTTCCCATCGTTGATCTCATGGAGATCAATGGTGGGCGCTATCTCGCTATAAAAAGCTGCAAGAATTTTAACCATAGCGACATAGCACCTCAGTGACATGTCTCAAGGTGGGGCCGAGGGTTATGAACTGCAAGGATGGTACCAATTTAGGCCAAGTCAGATGCTAGGTGTGCTGAGTTGTTTTGTGGGCCCAGAGGTTCTAAGGAGATAGCGCAGTATTGTGGTGAGTCTTCACAATTGTCAGATCAGTTCAAATTGACAGTGGGCACTATCTTGCTATGGGAGAGTGCCCAGAGAATATGCATAGCGACATAGCACCTAGATGACACGTGTCTTCACAGGCCCAGCCAGGATTGACAGATAAGGGCTAGTGGTTATGTTGTAGCCATCGCGGTCAGGGTTTTAAGAAGATGGTGCAGTTAGTTAGAGAAAGGCATGGTCAACTAAAGAGGACCTCGCGAGGTGGAAAAAGGAAATAAACTCATTAGTCCACGTGGCTCATCCTGGTGCCAAAGACAGGTTGACTCATTGACTCTACTGATTCATGCACCAAAAGTGATCAGAGGTTGAATTTTCTACGCGATTTGATATTTATGATCGATCCCAACCAACCCAGAGTGAATGCGAGACAAGGAAGAACACTCCACCTTTGATCCAATCCATCTACTTGGTTAGAACACAATTATGGTGCCACCTTTGTCTTCTCAAGGCCTTGTTTTAGTTAAAAATCAGATTTCATGGTACCAAAAGGCTATACTTAGATCAGATTTTCTCAGATCCCCATGATTGTTCTTGGCAGGGACTTAATGGTAGTGGTTGCAGGATAGTTTTGGAGGGAAAATCTCAGTTATGCTTGAACTATAAAGGCAATTTTTGTGAATTTTAAAAAGGTCAGACCTTTCTCTGTTGTTCTTTGCTATTGCTCTACAATTCTCAGTGTAAATTCCCCTGTGCCTCTGAACTATATGTTTTTCTGTCTTATCTCCTTCAACCATTGGTATGAAAGTGCAAGAATCCTTTTCCTCTTACTTGTGTTTTGTATAGATCTATAATCTACATGACTATATCTCCTTGGCTTATGAATGATAATATAAGCGAATCTTTCTTTCCTTGTGTCATTCATCTTGGTCTTCTGATCTGCATGTGATTATTAGAATAAAACAAGTCTGAATGTGTATATCCTTAGTTTACATAATGTTGTTAAACCTACCCAAGTCCATGAGATTTCCAAGTTCCTAATACAATTGTGAGAGAGTATTAGAATAATACACCTGATCTAATGCAATCTCTGATGCTAATTTTAGGTACTTGATCTGCTCTACTATTAAATGATCTCTGCTAGATCAGATCTGCTGATTGTGTTCCTTGTTCTGTTCTAATCAATTGGATGTGTAAATGTTGTCCTTTCCACTAAATCTTTGACACCAATGTTCTGCAACGACCTTAATTGGCTCTGCTTTTCCTTCTTCACATGATTCCTCTCTCTTCTCTTACTCTTGCATTGTTCAATGGCATCAAGACTCCCTTATAAAGTTTAGTGGTCCATCATGCATCCTTGATTTAAATGTTCCCACTCAAACCCTTGAAATTCACCCATTGGCTGCATGCAGTCTCCAATTTTCTAATTGGCTGCATGAGAATCACATAGGTGGATGTGAGGATTTGATCTTATCTCCTTATCCTGCTATGAGTCATGCATAACCATTTTTCTTCTTTGTTTGTGATTGCACAAAATTTTATGTTGATCCTGCATTGCTCGACACATGAAGTAATACTGATGCTCGACACCATCTATTCTGGATTGCTCGGCATCCACTGTGATTCCTACGTTACTCGACTCCTATAGAATTCTTTTGTTACTCGACACCTATTAGTTTTCTGCATTGCTCGACACCTGTTGGATCCTAAGTTACTCGACACATATTGGTCTCATTTATTTGGCACCTACTGTGACTTACTCGACACATACTATAACTTGGCCTGTGTAGTGAAAATGGTTAAGTGTGTTGACAGTCATTTGTCAATCTTACTTATAGATCAACAATAAAAACATTTTTGGGTGATGCAAGATTTCCCTTAGACCTTGGATACTCATGTATCACTTTGCACCTTGTTGTGGCTTTATATTCCCATAATATAGTACTACTATATGATGAGAATCATTTGTGTATGTTCTAGGATAGGTCAAATGGTCTAGTAACTATGCGTGGAATGTTAGCCAACTAATCTAAGACATGTAAAAAGAGGAAGACTAATTGGCCCTAACAAGTTGTGTTATGCTAATTAATCTATATGCTACACTTGAAATGAAAAATAAATGCCAATATCTATTCCACCCCCCCACCAATATAGAAAAATAAGTTCTAATTTTAACATCTTAAGGAAGTGATGAAGAAGGATAAATCAATTTCAACCTCAAGATAGTATGTATAAGAAACACTCGATCGAAGTGAAAGCAATCATAAATCCTATGAGACCATAGAAGGGAAGAGTGCAATGAGACACCATGAAATAAGTAAAAATCCAAATTCTTTTGAAAGATAACACACTATAGTGGGGCTCTAGGGTAAGTGATTTATCTACCATGGAAACTGCTTGGCCAAATAATGGTATCAAAAACCTACAACAATGGACTACCTATTTAGGATTAGACACCCTAATTGGTTTCTAAAAGAATTATTCAGTCTCATTTAATTATTGACTAGGGATGTAAACTTTGAATGGCATTGCAAAGTATATGCTTTAAAATTTCTCAATCTTAAGACTAATCTACATAATTCAAATGCTTGAGCTTTAGGAAAACTAAACTAAAACTAGTAAATGAAATTACTCTAACAAAGCATGTAATCATGGGTAGGAGTTACTCTAACTACCCATGCTGCAAGAATAATCTACCAATTCTGTTATTAGTGGCCACAAGAGCAATAGAGTTCTACCTTAGAAATGAATAGGAAAATGAATTCTACTCTAATAGAATGATTCCCTCATCAAGTGGCCCCCCTTGAATGAGTGAATAGAAAATACAATCAAGATAAAAGATATAAACTTGAACTATGCATTCTATTCATTCATGGAGAAAGATTACATTTGATTGAAAAATAGTATCACAATAATTCTATTGTGAAAATCAACTCATTCAACTCTTTCTACTTCTTCTCTAAAAAGTTACAATAATCATTTATTTGAAGGAAAACTTACAACTACCTCCTAAATCTAAGTCACTCAATAAATGAGGATCAGTTATAGACTCATAAAGTTTCAGAAGCGAAATAACATTAAACATGAATAAATCCTCTAGGAATATAACATGTTGAGGGAACTACATCTATGCATTGCATGCAACAAAAAATATTTTTCCTCACTTGCGAAGGTCTTGCAATCCATGGTTGCCGTTGACTATTCCAGTGCCACAATGTTGCTCCTTGAATGCCCACTGTAACTACTTGCAAAATAATTAACGTGCAAACAACGTTCCATATAAATATATATAATCATCATCAATATTAATAAAAAGGTGTAAAGTTTCAATTAATACTCTTGCAAGTCCTATGGCTACAAGAGGAAAACTACCCAAAACATAGCATAGGCAGGGAAACATTTATCAACATGTATAACTACTACATTATACCATTCCTATTCATGAATTCAAGCAAATATCATGTCTTTAAACTATCCATATTTATACTTCATGTCTCTACACACACACACACACAACATATACATAAAAACCATAAGTTTATATGCTTGAAAACTGGATAAATTCATGTTTTCTTGCAAAATAACTACTTGAAAGGAGATAAAAAGAACTAAGAAAGATGGACTTTTGGAGCCCACCATTCCTCCCAACTAAACTATTTCTGGTCCCCAACATTCGATGAAATTCTAGATTGTGGCGTGAACTCTCCAGTCACTAGCTGTCTTTTCCCCAAGCTCATCCTTAACATAATCAAAATACCCATGATTTTCTTTAAGCCTTTTCCATCGTTGGACTTATATAGACATATCACTATCTTTTTCATTATCATTCATTGCTAGCAATGGCTATAGGAGTATAGGAGGATGAAACCTTAATGGAAGCTAGTAATTATGCAAGCTCCTTCCCAAGTTGATGTACCATGGGACTCTCATTGTGGCAAGAGTTAAATTCTACTGAGAGTGAGGTTCCCTTGTCTTCAAATCATGTGAGATCCATATCCATCTTTATCTTGAGGCACTGAATGCTACTACAACATCATAAGATGAATATTGTTCCCAATCTATAAAGGCTTGCTCTCTTACTGGGTATACCTTGTTAGCTCCGCTGGGGTTTCCTGTAATAGAAATCTAGTCTAGAAATGTCCACTAGGAATGTTGAACTTCAGGTGTCATAAACAAGGGAGTTTTCATCTCATTATCTTTGTATGGTGTAGCTTGGTGTTCCATGCTTATTTCATTATGCATCTAGGACACAACTACCCTTAATTGCACATCTCCTACATAACGGAGTGAGTTCCATTCTATATCATTTGGCACTCCCAAGTTATACATGTATAGTTCACACAAAAAATCTTGCAGGGTTATTGGAGCAGATTGGAATGCACCATAAAATTCATGAGGAATTTAAATAGAGGGACTAAGTCCTTCTACAATTATTGTCAATTTAAAATTAAAAAGTTGTTCCTTAAGGAATAATTCATACACCAGAGAAGGTGATCTATATACCATAAGCTTACGAATCAACCTTGTGATTTGTTCAATCTGTCTCTTCAAGACCTCAATTTGGTCTAATTTCTGCTCCAATTGATGGCCTTTCTCATTAATGGTACATTTTGGTTTTTCTTTTTCTAATTTCCATTGTGCCCTTTCCCATAACAATTATTGATATGGATCTATCCTTGTAGCTAGGGGTGTAGACAAATCAAAGTAGTAGTAAGGGTTCTTGACTGAGAATATCTACCTAGTCAAGTGCTAGGTGAGGAGTTTTTACTATACTTTGTGGTGTAGAGGATCCTCCCTTCTATAGAACAACAGTTGTCAATGCATTTTCTTTCTCACTAGACTCAGTTGTTGCCTTAGCCAACATCTCTAATCCATCCTAATTAAGTTTTTCTAAAACTTCCTCAACATTCTCTTGTCTAAATTCTAGGTATTCTTCAGAAGGGAGGTCTTCTAAATCCCCAAAAATGTCCTCCATAATAGGTTTTTCTTTGAACTCTTTGGACTCCTTATAATCCTCATCACTATTCATAAGTATATAGCTAACATTAGGGTTAATTTCTTTTAGTGGATTCTGGTTATTGAATTCAATGTCACTGGCTACATTTTGTTGAAACTCACCCTCCAAAAAGGACTTCTCCACAAATTCAAAGGATTCCAAGTTAATAATTAGAACAAAAGCCTCAGCATCCCTGTTGCTTTCAAAAAAAGCCTTGTAGTCCTTCTTATGGGGGTATGGGTGAGCTTGGAGGATTCTTTCATTTCCTCCCGCTAGTGGTCATTTCCTCCATAGATGCTTCAGGAGGTTTCTCTAAAGTTTCTTCCCCACACGAATGTAAGGTTTCATCAATATTATCATTATTACTACCAGGTTGCTACTATGATATTCCCTCTTTTAGTTCCATAGTTTTACCCCTTTCTCCCTTAGTGGTAGACCTGGTCTTTATGGATAGTGGGGTTTTAGGGTCATTAGTGGTTTCTTTATTTTTACTTCTCTTCCTTTTAGAATTGGAGGCACCAATTTTGCACATTCTTTTCCTAGGTGGTCTAGAATTGGAAGGAGAACCTTCAGGAACATTTTCTATCCTTGGGATGACTTTGGAAAATCTAGTAGATGTTCATTCTCTATGGCCAATATCTTGGCTTCTAGGGCTAACCAACCTAGGTTTTTGATAAGGTAAATAGGTTTTAAGGGATCCTGAAACCCATAAGTTTAATCAACAAGAAAGGCTGAAAATAAGCAAAAAATCGCCCAGCCAAATCATAATCCTTACGACTGAAAATAAGCCCAAAGGCCCAGCCCGAAACAACTGCCCGCTAAAAAGGCCAGAGAACCAACCAGAAAAAATGGAAACCAGACAACAAGCCAAAGCCGGGAGAAACAAAAACCAAAGGATAGAGACCAAACCAAGCAGACTACTTCTCCATCTCGAGCATGGTCTAGGCAGCTTCGGCGCACTCTTGTTGCTCTTCTACCTTATGATCCTGGGCGTTCGTCAGATCCTACTCCATAGTGCTATCCTTGACTTTTTCCACATCCAGCCTATCTTTGTCTCTGTTCTGTTTATCATCTTCCTCCATCTGGTTCCTGTCTTTGAGATTATCCAAGAGAGAGAGGATGTTGTCATTGATCGAAGCGAGGAGGGAGATCATTTGACTAGCCAGGTTGTGATTGTAGTTCTCAATATTTTTTACTCTCCTCTCCATCAGAGTCTCCCAGCTGTTCCGGTCGCCTTGGCTTTCAACACCTGTCTTGCTCTTGATTTTTTCCATTTGGGAAACCCTATCTCTGACATCCTCAAGCTCATGGAAAAGCCATTTAATCGATCTGAAGTTGTCGATCATGCTATTGCGGGCATTGTTCAACAGATTCATACCCATTTCTCTTGCATTATCAGAGATAGCCACCATAGCCGGATCAATTAGCTCATTGAGTCTAGGCTTCTTGAGGTCATCCACCAGGAGTTGGGGGTTCATCGCCTCTCTGTAAATTCCCATAGTGGCCGTTCTCACATTGAAGTTCTTCCAAGCCTTCCTTCTGTTATTGACTTGCACTTCCCCCTCAATCTGTCCAGTGTTATCATTTTCCTCCAAAGGAGGCTGAGGATGTATAGGGGAGAGGGGAATGGGCAGAGAATCCTTTCCTTGACTGTTGGATCGCTCCATGCTCTCTCCTTCCCTCTTCTGTCTTTTTCTCAGTTTCTCCTCATCCAGCTCCTCCTTCGAAACCTTGTCAGAATCATCAGTATCCATTTCCTCCTCCTCCTCAGCAGAGCCAATTTTAGCTGGGGTATGACCTCTAGGGCTCTTTCTGCTGGGTAATTTGATAGAGGGGTAATCCTTCTTATGGCTTTTAGTCTTCTTACCTGAGTGCTCGAAAACCTCATCAGAGCTGATGCTCTCGACATCGTCAGAATCTGAGGAAAAACTGGAGCTGCTCTTGTCAACATCCGCCCCCTGGATAGGGTTTTTGCTAATGGTTTGAGCGTGGAAATGCTCATGAATCAGAAGCAGAAGACCCTCATGCAGTGCCGGGTTGATGGTAGCTTTCTTTTTAAAACTAGAAATGGCCTTGTTCATCGAGTTAAAAAGATAATACGGGAAGGAGATCTTACTACCATGCCGAAAATGATTCAGAATCACAAAATGGTGAGTCCTAACCCTATCAAACCTGGGGTCTAAGGTTATATATTCAATGATAGCGTAGAGAACATACCTCTAGAGCTTCTTTATAGTATCCGTTACAAAAAAACATCTCTTTCTTGCCCAGCTTGTTCAGCTCTTCAGTGTTTTTCACAAAATCCTTGATAGCATTAGAAGACATCTTCTTGTCTCTGAAAAATTTATGCCCCTCCTTCGGAATCCCCGTGACTTCAGCAACCACATCCTCAGTAATTTGAAAGTAGACCCCGTTCACCTTAACCTTACCATTATTCCACGAATTCACCATGCTGTTAGTGATCTCAGGATTCGAGCCATGCAGTTTCTCGAAGAAATTAGTAACCCCACCCTTTTCCAGCTCTCTCCAAACTTTGGCCTTATTCTTCCACTTCTGAACTTCCCCCACCGGCTCCTTTTTGCTCCTCTCACCCGTCATGTTTACCTGATCAACTTCCACAATTCTCATGAACTCTGATCTGTGCAAGTTATTTGCATTCAAAAAAATGGTGATGTTTCTTTTATGATACCCATGAATAAACCCCTTTCTGAAAATAATGGTATCGTCCTTTTGAATGTGTCGAAATGTCAGAGGAAACCCCTTTTGCTGGTGCAAATCACGATGCCAATAATGGCACTTACCATTTATTAAGCAATCTTTATTATCCATAATTGCATTGGATTTGAGCCGTCCTTCCCAAGATATTATCTTGGTCGATGAGTAACTTTGCCTCCGCCGGAAAATCTTTTTTGGCATGCCAGGACAGATTATTGGTGGCGTTAACCCCTTTATTAGCAAACCAATCAGCGACTGGGTTTGCCTCTCTGTAAACATGAGTGACATGGACCTTATCGAACTTTGTGAGAGTGGCGCAAGTCTCAGCAATTATGTTCGCAATCGTCCACGAGGGAGGGGAGATACCATTAATGGTATTAATAATGTTTTTGGAGTCCCCCTCAAGCCAGAGTTTAGTAATCTCGGCTTCAAAAGCCAACTTGACCACCTTACTCGCAGCTCTTGCTTCAGCCAGATGAATAGTCTGGATTCCCAGCGGGGAAGCAAAGGCAGCTATTCCCTACCCATAGCTATTTCTTATGATTCCACCGCAGCCTGAAGGGCCTGGGTTACCCTTGGAGGCCCCATCAAAGTTGGCTTTTGACCAACCATCTGGGGGGAGAAGCCAGCTAGCATCCTGCCTTTTGAGGTTCCTGTCTTTTTCTTTAGCTATCTTTCTGTCCCCTTCTTCTTCTTCTTCCTCCTTCAGCACTTGGAGATTTTCCTTTATATTCTTCGAGACCTTCCTGCCAAGGATTATAGCCGGCTCCTCTCTGTCTCTAAATATTCTATTATTCCTTTCCTTCCAGATTCCCCAGCAAAAATGGGGTAAAATCCAGTCCGAGTGATCCTGCCGACCAGCAATCATACAAAGACCTTTCCACTGATGGAAATAATCCATGAGATTATTCGGTTTGCACCAGAGGGTTTCATTATCATGTGTGATGACATTCCACACCTCCTTGGCATAGTCACATAAGATGAAAATGTGATTTTCGGTCTCAGCCTGATTCTTACACAAGGGACATCTACTGGGCATAACATGTCCTCGCTTCATGAGATTGTCATGAGTAAGTATTTTGTTCTGAAGAGCCAGCCAGTAAAAAATGTTGATCTTTGGAGTGAGACCCGGAA
Organism: Cupressus sempervirens; assembly: GCA_028749045.1. Lineage (NCBI taxonomy): Eukaryota > Viridiplantae > Streptophyta > Pinopsida > Cupressales > Cupressaceae > Cupressus > Cupressus sempervirens. The sequence goes on from CM053785.1 coordinate 350,837,089, forward strand.
TCCAAGCCTCCGCCCAAGGGGCCTTCTCTTTTAAGCTCCAAAGGGAATTATAGCCTGAGGCAACAGAGTATCTTCCATTAGGATTATCCCTCCAGACCAGCTCATCCCCCAAATTGATAGGAATCATGGAATTGAGCATAAGCATTATAGGAGTCAAGTCCTCAGAGATGAGGGATAGGTCACTCCATTCCTGGCCATTCCAATAATCACAAACTTTGGACCCAATTTGATCAGTACAAGCTTGAATCCATCTCTCAAAAACAGGGTTATTGATAAGTGGATCTTGGGAAAGCCATCTATCCGACCAGAACTGGATGTCCTTCCCATTTCCCAATTTCCATGATATCCTGGCCTTAGCCAGGTCCCTGGCTTTCATGATCCCATTCCAAATGTTCGATCCTTTTGGGATATCTTCATTAAAAAGGGTGAAAAGAAGAGTGGGTCTTCTAAGGTACTTTTTTACCAGGGTGTCCCTCCATTCACCGGTGCTACTGAAGATCCGCCAAATTTGTTTAGCTAGGAGAGCCTTATTGAGGTGAGTGATCTTTCTAATGCCCAGGCCTCCGTACCTCATAGGGAGGCAAACCTTCTCCCAAGCAACAAGAGGATATCTTTTCTTCCCTTCATTACCATTCCAGAGGAAGTCTCTCTGGATTTTCTCCATTCTTTCAGCTATTTTCCCCAGAATTCCAAAGAGGCTCAGGGCGTAGATTGGCAAATTTTGAAGAGAAAATTTGACTAAGAGGCATTTCCCCGCTTGACTAAGAGAGACCCCTTTCCAACCAGCCATCTTCCTGTTGAATCTGTCCAAAATATCATTCCAAAAAGACTCCGGGGGTGAGGATCCCAAGGGAAGACCAAGATAGGTAGAGGGGAAAGAGCCTACCCCACAACCCAGAATCCTGGCGATTTTACTTTGTCTAAACTCAGAGGTATTGATGAAAAAGAGCGAGCTTTTGTTCCAATTAATCAGCTGACCCGTCCCACTGGAGTAAGTATCAAGAATCTTCTTCAGGGCTCTGGCCTCTTTGACAGAAGCTTCCCCCCCCAAGATAGTATCGTCAACAAATTGCTGATGAGTGAAGGGAACACAATTAGAGGAGGGAAGGATCCCTTTGATACAAGCCTCATGCTTTCTGCGGTCTATAAACCTTCCTAAGCATTCAGCTAAAATGATGAACAATATGGGCGAAAGGGGGTCTCCTTGTCTGAGGCCTCTGGAAGGTTTGAAAAAATTAGAAGGGATTCCATTAACCAGAACAACCAAGGAGGAGGTGGAGACCAATTGAGAGATAATTTTGCAAACTTTACTGTCAAAGCCAAAAGTCGAGAGGACCTTCCCAAGGAGAGACCAGTCCACCCTGTCATAAGCTTTAGAAAGATCCAGTTTGAGAAGCATACCTTCCCGTTTGGATGCCTCAAGAGAGTGGATGACTTCGTGCACCATCTGGACAGAATCCAAAATTTGTCTCCCTGGAACAAAACCCGATTGATGCTACGAGATTAACATGGGCAATATCTTGAGCATTCTTAAAGTGAGAACTTTAGAGATGATCTTGTAGAGAGAGTTGCATAGACTAATAGGTCTGAAGTTGTCCAACGAGTCCGCCCCAGGGGATTTAGGAATGAGAACCACAAAAGTCGAGTTTAGCTCCTTGAGAATAGATTTGGCTCCAAAGAATTCCTGGACAGCCTGAACAACCTCTCCCATGATCACCGGCCAGAACCTTTGGAAGAAAAAAGTGGGAAAACCATCCGGGCCTGGAGCCTTGTCAGCAGGCAGAGAAAAGAGAGCCTCTCTAACTTCTGAAGCCTTAGGAATAGCACAGAGCTGTTTGTTATGGATAGGTTGAATGAGCTGAGGGATACAGTGTAACAAATCCTCTTGGTCCAAATTGGAAAGCATAGGGTCCTCAGAAAGAAGGCTAGAGAAAAAGGAAACAGCTTCTTCCGAGATAGCAGATTCTTCAGATAACAGCTCCTGCCCCTTTCTGATACCATAGATCCTGTTACTAGCACGATGCTTGAGGGTGGTTAGGTAAAAAAACTTAGTGTTCCGATCTCCTTCCTTTAGCTAGGTGATCCTCGATCTTTGCCTCCAGAATTTTTCTTCCTTATTAATAATGTTATGAATTTTAGACAGGGTTTTGAGCTCCGAAACCCTGTTGGTCTCAGTGTAACCTTCCTTCTGAATGCAATCTTGGATAATAGTTAGATTATCAAATAACTCTTTCTTTTCATGGAAGATGTGACCAAAATCAGACTTGTTCCAAATTTTAATCATCCTCTTCACATTGCTAAGTTTTTTGGTGACTCTGAACATGGTTGAGCCCTCCACCTCTATCCCCCACCATAGCTTGATATTATCCATGAGGTCAGGGTGAGAGGTCCACATTTTCTCAAACCTGAAAGGATGGTATCTCCTGTGTACCAGAGGGGAAACAACAAGAGAAATGGAAGAGTGATCCGAACCAATTCTGGGAAGCAGGGATAGTCTGCAGCTGAAGGATTGAAGCCAGTCCAAAGATATAAGAGCTCTATCCAGCCTTACCTGAATGCAATCATGGCCTTTTCTCTTGTTTGACCAGGTAAAGGATCCGCCCTTAAGCTCTACGTCCATAAGGGCCAAATTATTTATGAAGTTAGAGAGATCCTGTTTACTTTCCCAATCCGGGGGCATACCTGCCTTTTCCTCTTTATCTTCTAGCGGTGTGTTAAAGTCTCCCATGATTATACCTTTCTTAATGTCACAATCTTGCACCATATTACCAACTTTGGTCCAGAAGTTTTTTCTATCCCTCTTATTATTGGGGGCGTAAATATTCACTAAATACCAAGAATCATTGGTGTGCAAATGTTGTACTCTGCAGAAAAGAATGTTGTCTTCATCATACTCAGCTACTATATTGAAATACTTATCATTGAAAAGTAACAGTAGTCCTCCAGACGCTCCTTCAGAGTTAGAGGCTATGCCCTTCATGCTATTGTCGAACTTAATATTTTCCATCCTTTCCTTCTTCATTTTAGTTTCCTGGATTAGAAACACATCAGGCCTTTGGTCCCTTAACATGTTTCTAATAACTTCTTGCTTGTGGATTCCATTGAGTCCACGAATATTCCAAGATAAGATCTTCATGATTTAACTACTGAACATGCTTCCTGGATGGTGCGCTGCGTACCATCCTTAATGTTTCTTCTGGCTTCCTCTTTCCTGATTTCATTCTTGTTTTTCCTTCCCACTAGGTTAGATTTGTGGCCGAGATCAGCCTTGGCCATGCTTCTAGTAGAAGGGGGAGATACCGGAGAAGGGTCTTTGCTATTCTTCTTCTTTCTACTCCTGACTTCCGTCCAGGGATTCTCTTCTCCTTCTAGTCCTTTGTCCAGCCAAGCATCAATTCTCACCAAATCTTCCATTGTCGATGCAGACAGCCTCTCTATGATTCTATTTACTGTTGAAGGGGGGGGACAACACACCGGGATGGGTTCCCCCTCCTTTGGTTCTTCCATGGAGTTCGGGACAAAGGATAGTTTTAAGTCATCCTCCTGAGAGTCCAGAGGGGGGAGAGTCATTTTTTCACCTATCTCCTCAGATTTCTTCTCAGATTCCTTCACATTGGGGAGATGTGTTGAATCGTCTTTCACTCCTTCCTCTTCTCCCCCTCCTAAGTTTCCAGTCACCCGAGGAGGCCCTGATTCCTCTTGGGGCGCATTAGGAGCAGAATTTGTTTTTTCTTCTGCCTCTCCATTTGCCTTGACTAGCGATGCTTTTTTCCTCCATTCTTTTTTGGGATCTAGAGAATCTTTTATCCCCCCTAGTGGACGAGGCTTTCCCACCGTACTCTTCCCTTTGAAAAGTGGACATGAACCAGCCTTGTGGCCAGCCTTCTTACAATGGAAACAAGCGAAAGGCACACTTTCATAGTCAATCTTTTGAGATCTGTTTCCCAGACGAGATTGTAGTTCTAAAACTTGAGGCATGTCCTGGCCTTCGATGACTCCTACATAGATTCTTGCGTAGTTCAATCTTTTCTTAGCAGCTGTGACAGGGTCAATGGAGAGGAGCTCTCCAAAGGTCCTAGCTATGCCATCAAAGACATCCTCATGCCAATATTCTAAAGGAAGTTCCGGAAATCTTAACCAAACTGGAACCTGAGATTGGAAATCATTGTTCAAATCCAAGTTGGATGTCCATTTTTGCAATATTAGGTTGGATCTGCCCAAAGACCAGTTCCCAACGCATAGTATATGAGAAAAATCTTCCGAGCAAGAAAACTCGAAAGACATGAAGCCTTTGGCCATAACAGTCACATCTACATGCCCTTTAAGGTCCCATTTTCTCCTGGTAAATGTCCTCACTACATCAATATTAGGTCTTGGCCCTACAAATTTTCCTACCAGAGTGTTTGCCATGCTTAGGATATTGTGGTCAATGATTTCCCTAGGGATTTCCAGAGCAAAAATACCTTTCTCCTTATCAGATTTGTCAATGAATTTTGGGAAAGACGATTTACCTGATGGTTTTATCCTGAATAGATTTGACCAGCGTCCCCATGTCTCAGACAGCCCACTACCCACATGGGGGGAAGGGGGAATCTTCTCACCTGGATAGGGCATCAAAACCCGTGGGTCCCCATCCTTTGAGGCGTCCTCATCTTTCCCCTCCGTTTCCTGCCCTGCGCTTGCTGCATGCCTTGCTGCATGCCCTCCTGTAGACGTGGTCTCCTGTCTCCCGCCTTTCTCCAGATTTGAAACAACGTGATTCGAATTGCAATTCTCGCCCGCTCCATCCCTCTCTCTCACCGTGCCCATTGCTCTGTTAACATGTGTAGTGGATCGGCTAACCAACCTAGGTTCTACCTCATTCATTTGTACAAATTCTTCCCATGTCCCAATCAATTGTTTATTTAATTCTCTCTTTAAAATTAACTTTATCAAACAATGATGTGAAATAGACTAGTCTTTTCCTAACTAAACTAATAAAACTTTATTTTGCACAATATTGAATAGGAAATTGGGAAGATTTACCAGTCTATTGTCATACGGAAGATGACCCAGAATTTTGAAATGTAGGCCATGAAAATACTTGTAGTGCCCTTCATAGGGGAAATACTAGATGATGAATGCAACTGACTGAATGAATTCCAAGGGTAAGGATACTCTGGAAGTGCCTTGCTTCTTGTATATGTCCATCAAAGAGTCATCATGCAAAGTAAATTGAGCCCTATCCAAACACAAGTCAAGATCCATTACCCATTTTTCACCTTCCTGTGGCAAACCGGTTACTTCATCCATAATATCCTCTATAAATTCAATTTTTAAGCCTTTGACCATTGCAAATCCATCCTTCAAACTGCTTGGAAATTTTAGAGAAACTTCTTCATTGAACCCCTTAAGACTCAAGCAGTAGTCCAACCATCCTTTTCTTCTGAATATTTCACAACAGGAAGCATCACCCAACAAAACTCCATGATCCACCGACTCATGTCTCTAAAGGTCTCATCCCATTATTGAACAAAAAATTTAATTTTTTTAGACTTGGTATTTTCATAGAGCACAACCATCGTAAATCAACAAAATGCATAGTGTTGCGACACTAGATGTTGTAGACAGAAAAAAAAACGTACCAAATGCTACTTGCTTCTTGGAATTAAAAGATTTTAGTGCACTAAATCTAATGATATCTTCACTTGCATCAAACTTCATAATAGTTCTCTCGTGTCAAGCCTACCACCCCAAATATTTCACTAACATATCATTAAAAGTTGAACTTTAACTTTTAATATCTTTAATTTCCTTACATAAATTATGATGCAATTACAGAAGGACAGATCAACAAGCACCTGCCGATAGTCATCTCGTAAACAAGAAAATCAATGTTTACATGAAAATTTGAAAATTTTGAAAATATAATACCCCCCCCCCCCCCCTGCCAAAAAGAAAAGGGCATCGGTCCCACCACGGTAGGAAATGCAAGAGTAGAAAATTAAAATGCCATGAATTCCTAATAAAGAATGAGTAAAATAAAATATGTATGATGGTATGTGGCACAATCTTGGAAAGTTCTATGAAAAATATCACCTACATTGATGGAGAGATGGGATGGTATGTAAAGATGGTTGAGAGAGAAGGTGAGGTGGAGTGTATTATGGAGAAAAAATTTCACAAAACATGAAATCTTTATTATGGAGATCTTGAATGGAATTAAGATTTGGTAAAAGTCTGGGTATGAGACCCAGATGCTTTGATTGCAAGAATGAATGTGTCTTCCTTGTGTTGGAACTGCTGTAGGAACTCCTCACAAATGATTGGTTTGTTGTAGATTTTAAGTTTATGCTCGTTGACAAGTAGCTTGAACCAGATAGGATTAATGGTTGAATGTTGAACTATACCATTATCAAATACTAAGATTATCTCATAGGGCCCAAAATCATACAACAGTGTCCAATCTCCCAAAAAAAAATTCTTTTCTTAAATGAATTTATCATGCCATTTTTTTCTTTGTTGCTAGATCAATTCAATGTTGTGGAGTGTAGATTTCTTGTATTCATCTAATCCATTCAATTTTAATAACCAGTCTACTTGGGCTCTAGTAAGATCAATGTCCAAGTCCCGAGTTGTTCTAAGCATCTTATGCTGAAACTCAATAGACATGGATGGTAGTTTTCCATACACTAGCTCAAAAGGGGTAAACCCAATTGTGTTTTTCCACATTATACGGTAAGCCCAAATGACTTCAAGAAAAAAGGTAGCCCAATCTTTTTTGTGAACAACAACTGTCTTGGTTAAAATAGACTCTATCTCCCTGTTTGTTATCTTGGCCTGGCCATTGGCCTTAGGGTGATATGGTGAAGATTTACCATGGCACACCATGTATTCTTTCATTAACTCTGAGATAAAATTTGAGGTAAATTGTGATCCTTGATCTGTAACTATCCCTCGTGGTACTCCAAATATGGTGAATATACATTCGTAGAGAAATCCAACAACTTTATGATCCCTAACATGCCTCATTACTTTAGCTTTGACCCACTTTGTGGCATAGTCAGTACATACTAAGATATATGACTTCTCATGAGAATATGGTTCAATGGGTCCAAAAAAGTTGATACCCCACTTGTCAAATGACATGACCACTATCTGAGGCTGCAAGGGCATATCATTAGACTTTTTTGGGCACCCCATGCGCTGACATCTACCATAATTCCTAGTATGGTTTGTTGCATCTTTATGCAAAGTAGGCCACTAGTATCTAGTTGTCAAAATTTTATAAGATGTCCTCTTTGCTACAAAATAGCCTCCACATGACTCATCATGACAAGCCCACAAAATTTCATAAGTCTCATCCTCTTGAACACATCTTCAAGTGACCTAGTCTAGGCCTGTATAGAACATAAATCCTGAGATCCACGAGAAGTTAAAACTCTTCTCAACCAAAATTTGGCATTGCTTAGGCGAGAAGTGAGGTGATGTTCTTCTCATAGCAAGGTAGTTGGCTATGTCCACATACCATGGATTGAAAGAATCAATAGAAAATAGGTGCTTAACAGGGAAGCTATCATCAAATGCTGTAGGATCATTTGGCACTTGCAATCTTGATAAAAAAATTGGTCACCACATTATCTTTTCTTGGTTTGTCAATTATCTTGACATCAAATTCCTACATCATGATTAACCAACATGATAATCTACCACTAATGGTAGGTTGGTTGATTAAGTATTTGACGACATAATGATCAAAGTAAACAAATACTTCATAATTTTTCATGTAGTGCCTAAATTTATTTAGTGCATTGATGAATGCTAACAACTCTTTTTTCAGTAACAATATAATTTATCTCAACACCTTGCAAGTTTTTATTAATATAGTAAATATCATGTTCAAAAATACCTTCCTTCTATCCTAGGATTTCTGCAATGGCATAGTCAGATGCATCAGTGTGGATTTGGAATGTTAGATTCTAATTAGGTCCTCTGAGAATAGATTTTTTTGTCAAAACATCTTTTAGCTCATAGTCTTTTGTACATTCAAATTAATCCTTCTTTTTCAATAAGTTGTACAAAGGGGTGGCAAGTTGGCTGAAATCCTTTATGAATATTTTGTAGTAACCAACATGACCATGGACAATCCTAACATCTTTCTACTTTATTGGTGTGGGGACTGTGTTGATGACTACAATATTTGTAGGGTCTACCTGGATTCCAAAAGATGAAAGGTAGTGTCCCAAGACAACTCCTTCTTCCATCATCATGTAACACTTATCACTATTAAGGGAGAGGTTACATTCCTTGCATCTCTTAAGAACCTTCTCCAAGTTAGCTTGTGCCTCCTCAAATGTGGTTTTATGAGTAGTGAATTCATCCATGAATATTTGAACACAATCAACAACAATGTCAGAGAAAATACCAAGAACTTCTCATTGGAAAGTAGCAAGTGCATTACACAATCCAAATGGTAAGACTAAGTATGCAAATATTCCCCTTGGATAGTGAATGTTGTCTTAGCCTGATCTTCTAGTGATATTTGGATTTGTTTATATCCACTAAAGCCATGTAGAAATGAAAAATACCTTTCACTGACAAGATTATCAAGCACTTGGTCAATGAAAGGTAGTGGAAAGTGATCCTTTTTAGTGGCTTCATTAAGCTACCTATAGTCTACACAAGCTCTCCATTTCCCCCCTTTCATTGGGATGATTACTATAGGTGAAATCCATTGGCTATCAGAAATAGGGTAAATGAAACCTACACTAAGGAGATTTTGCAATTCTATCCTCACTATAACTTTCAAAGTGAGATTAATTCTCCTTTGGGCTTGTCTTACTAGCCTACACTCATGACTTATATAGATTATATAGGTGCAAAGTTTAGGGTCTAACCCCTTCATATCAATGTAGTCACATGCAAAGGCTTGTTGACTTTCTTGCAAAAGTTTGAGAAGACTAGACATCTGAGATGTAGTGAGATTCTTATTGTATGCATTGTAAAATGGTCGCCTAGACTATGGGCCCCCATTATTCAATTTATCAAAATTCTTGAATCAATAGTTTGCAATATTTTATTAAGTCAATTCACATCAATTTTTTTGATCAAATTGTAATTAATTCACTTATATTAACATTTCCTAAGGTTTGATCATTTTATCCTAAGTCTTAATTAATTAAAAGGAAACCTCTCTTTTAATTAAATAGTTAATCCACATCTAATTAATTAAGAGAAAAACTCCTCATTAATTTAATTAAATATTTCTTATTTAATTAAAAGAACTTGCTTCCTTTTAATTAAATTAAATCCCACTTGAAAAAGGAAATAAAATAAATAAAAATTAAATAAATAATTCTTTTTTTCCTATACACTTAGATGCACATATCTCTAAATGGGATTCCTCTTTCTCCCCTTTCCACTTTCTTCTCAAACACTCCACTTTTCTCATTGGTGAAATTTTGTCTCACATGGATCAAACTCTATTATCCCATATTGGTTATGAGAAGCCTCCACCTCCACATTTTCCTTTATAAGGAGTCCTCTCCTTCTCAATTTGATATAGAGAAATATAGAGAGATATAGAGAGATAAAGGGAGATATATATAGAGAGAGATATAGAGATTTTTTTTTGTTGCTATAGTATTGTTATGCTATAGGTTTAGAGAGTAATTTTGGAGAAGGATTTTGAGCCTTAAGGTTTGGACATTGGAGCCTCATTGTAAATTCTCTCTTCTTGTCTTTATCTCTCTTGCACCCATGGCTTCCATCATGAGGTTTCATCTTTGCATTTTCATATTAGTTTAGAGTTCTATTTGCTTTCATGGATTAATATTACATTGTTATTTTCTTTCATAGATTAGGTTTCCATCCTTACATTGGTTTGCACGATTATCATTTATATTAGCTTGCATCTTCATTTGCATGCATATTTTAATCTTTGAATCTCTCATTTTATGGTGTACTTGCATAGGCATAAACTAGGTCAAACTAAGGGCCTCCATTACAAACCCTTGCACTCCATGAATAAAGAGCTATGAGGTGTCACTCAAGACCTCATTCTTGAGCAATCTTAGATATAATGATTCATAGAAGTGTGTCAACATTTTAGCACACATTCTTTGGCACCCACTGTGGGGTAACCCACCTTTGCTTGTTGGTTTTAGATATTTTTGGAGCTAACCCCCTTATGCAGATTTGTTTGGAGACGAAAAACCCTACATCTTAAAGATCGATTCATATCTCCCAAAAAACTAGGTATTTTGACCTAAATTATTTTTTGCAGGTTGGTAACATATCAAAGAAGCTTCAGTAAAATTTTCAGATTTGCCTAAGGTATTTTCTATTTTTTATAAATTTTTCTTGATTTTCATGAAAAATTATTTTAGGGCACAAATTAGAAATTTTTTCAGAAAAGTCTACATTTTTGGAAAGGTCTCTAAATTCTAAATATGGCTGCTTCTTTGTATTTTGATTTCAGAGATTATATTAAGGCTCAATAATTCAATTTGCAAAAACTAGTTTGTTTTGACAAATTGCTCCCTAGGGCACAAACGAAAAGATCAATTCAAAATTCTAACATATTTGAAAATCTCTCTAATTTTTGATAGGGGTCTCTTTTCTACATTTAGTGTTTTGAGTCTGAATTCATGGCATATAAGTCCAATCTTGTTGACTAGGTTAAAAATCATGATTAACTTGCACTTTATTTGCACAAACTTCAATGCATGATATGAGTTGTCATTTTTCATGGAATAAAATAGTTCAATATATTTTCATGTGAATTTTCCTATTTCTTCATGATTTCATGCACTTGATTGAAGTTTGTGAAGGTAATTTGGAGGTCTAAAGAGCAAAAAATGGAAAAAATGGAAAGCGTGAAATCAAGGTGCACTCATTCCAAACCTTCTCATTTGAATTATAAATAGTGTCATTGTTTTATTTCTCATTGTAAAATAATTTTATTTATTTTGTCAAATTTTTTGGTGTGTCGTTCCAACATTGAAAAATGGCTTTAAATGAATGGTTCACATTTGGATTTGAGCTTAAAATAAAAAACCCCTTTTCTCTTTTAATCCCCAAGATTTTCTTATTAATGTTTTCTTCTTGCATCCTAGTTAAGGAGTTTGAGGGGAAACTAAATAAGGGATCTTGATTTTTATTTTTCTAGGGGACCTACCTAGAGAAGTGATCACTCTAGGGTATGACCTCAACTCTCGTATTCTAGTGGATTATAAATAGCGTGGCTTGAATCTAAAGATAGGTCTCTTGGAAGTAACAATATTGTCAATCTTGGCTAAGCCCCAAAGAACTTTATACCTTTCGGAAGTGAAGGTGGAGATTGGGTTACCATTTCCTCTTAGCTATTTGGTAGTATTCTCTTTCATTTATGGATTTGGGCCTCACGTACCTTGCGTATTTTGAGGACATCCCCTAGTTGAGCTTGCACATCCTTATAAAAACCTGAATAGGTTGTTGGTGTGTTTGATGTGCTTGAATGTTTAGAACCTTCCCCACTTTGAACAAAATGGGACATATTCATCAAATTGAGCCTTAAGAATTCTTTCCTTTTATATTCTTTCAAAATTGTAAGAATTTGGCTTAGGGCATAATTCACCCAAGACCAAGGAACTCAGACACAAGCACAATAGTAGACCAAAGAGAGAGTATGATTAGAATGATGATATATTCATTCAATATGCCATATCAAAGTACACTAGGAGTGCTTGTATATAAAGGCCTCTGGAGAGCTTCTAGAATGCATAGAAGTCAGCAACATGATAAGTCATACAACCAGGCACATGTCCACTAGATATGGGTTATCTTCCATTAAGCATAGAAGTAAGTGCGATGATGTGAGGATAAGCCTGCAATGGTATATCGTGCAAATTAGTGTTTTAGACAACATGTGCTAAAAAGGGAGTGTGTATAATTGTGCTGCCGACATGATATCTCAGTGAATGATGCAAACTCCAGTGTTGTAGACACCATGTGCTAAAATAGAGTTGCATACTTGTGTGTTGTCAACATGACAACTCATGAGAGTACACAAACTCCTAAGTGTCTCACCTAAATAAATAATAAAATAATGCAATATAATAAAATAATGCAATATAATAAAATAATGCATTAACCTAAGTAAACTTAAGTAAAGTGTAAATAGTAAATACTTATTTACACCAACACCTCCTTAAGTGCAACTTAAGGTAATGCCCTTAAGCTTATGAAATCTAGACTGAAGTGCATGATGGGTCTCAGCTACTAGGCCATGTTAGGTACCCATGTACATAATGAAATGCAATCTATCATAAAGCAGAGAAAGAGGGAAAACCTCATGGGAAAAACCCTCCCACAAAAAGAGAGATGAAAAACACATACGATGTATGGATGGATGGAGTAATCAAGACCCCCCCCCCCCCCCCCCCCCCACAATTATGACATACATCCAGTATATAGAGAAAAATGAGAAGAGGAAGAGAGATAGGATAGATTCCCCCCAAAGAAGAATGCCTACTAGTGACTGCTCTGATGAAGAAGCTGATCCAAGACTGCAGAATGGTATTCCTCCCCTTGGGAAGAAACAATGCCAAAGGTACAAATGAGACGCTTCTACTACGCGTGGAAAGAATCCCATAGGTAAGTGATTTCTATGAAACCTACTCAACTAGCTGAAGAATTTGTCTCAAAGAACTATTTATTTTCTCAACTGATGAAGAAGCCCTCTGCAACTGCTGATCATAAGTATCCACAATCACTTCAACCTGTGATGATCAATCATGTAGAGAATGAACAAGAGGGTTGGATAGAGCCCTCATGACAACTGGAGAAGGTGTTGCTGTATCAAGAAGAAGAGGCAGATCATTAATATTGTCCCCCAAATCTGTCACTGAACCTAGACTTAGAAGATTGGATGTACCCTACTGTGTTGGACCTATCACTATGGTGATATATGCATGTGGACTATACTGATGTGGTGACCTCTCACTACAACTATTGATAGAACCCCATGTGTCTGAATTTGTTGAAGCACTATCACTAGTGTCACTACTAGTTTCCACATGATATGATGTGTTGAGAGGATTAGAGGACAAGCTTGGTGAATTTTCCTCAAAATGTACATCCTTCTCCACAAAAATTTGATGTGTCTTTGGATCCAATAGTCTATATTCCTTCACACAGTCTTCATAACCAATGAAAGTACAAGGATGAGGTGATTGTGCCTTGCATCCCTTGGAAGATCTATTTTCCCATGTAGGATAACTGAAGACTCTAAAGTGTGTCACAATAGGTTTTCTACCACACCATGCCTCAAAAGGAATCTTAATCTTTCCATCTAAGGTTGGATGGGGAGACAAGTTAAGAATGTGAGTCACACTACTAATTACTTCTACTTCAAGTGATGGATCTAGAGACTTGGCTTGTATCATGCAACTCACCATAGACTTAAGAGTTTAGATCCATAATGCTACAACATCTGTCTTATGTAGACTGAATGCTAGTGGATTTTGAAGATCAATTCCCTTAAGTCTGCAAAAGTCTTTTAGTCTTTTGTTCACATACATGCTTCCATTGTCCATTCTTAGAACTTTGATGGCTTTCCTCGATTTTTGTTCAATATGAATCTTGAAGGCTAGAAACTTGTCCAACACTTCATTCTTATGATGAAGAAAGTAGACCCAAGTGTATCTTGAAAAGTCATCAATGAAAGTAAGTATATAGCAACCCTGGCTGACTGATATCACTATAAAAGGTCTTGCTAATACCATGTGAACCATTTGTAGAACAACTGGTTCTCTTGAAGACTTCCTTTTCTATAGCTTCCCCTCTGGATGCATATCCACTGAATCTACTAAACATTCACTATGGGAAAAGTTGATTTGGGGTAGACCTTTGACCATTCTATTGTGCAAAGTTGTTGAAGATAGCAGAAGGAAAGATGTGCATACCGCTCATGCCATAATTGCATGTTTGAATTGGATTGAGATAACAAGGCCTTTGAAGGAGACTTGGGCACAAAATGGGAGAAAGAGTACAACCTTTTGTCATTATTCACTTTCCCCACTACAACCAATGAGTCATCTTTTAGACTGTGCACCTATACTGAGTCTGGAAGGAACTCAACTCTATGTCCATCTCTGAGATGAGTAATTTGGTAAATTGATAGGAGATTAGAACTTAGGTTTGGAACATAGAGAACATCTTGAAACTCTCCATTTTCCATTTTGACATTTCCTTTTCCTTCAACTTGCATTTTATTATCATCTCCCACAAAGATGTGTGGTACCTTTGACTATTTCAATGAAGAAAAATCCTCCTTTGAAGAACCCATATGATAGGAGGCACCCCAGTCAAGTATCCATTTGGTTGAAGAATTTTTGTTTTCCATGAGTGCTTGCCCTTTGTCCTTGAATCTGAAGAAAACCATTTATATTTATAAGCATTAGGCAGTGGAACATTATGTTTCTTCATGATGTTGGTCAACTCATAAATCTTCTTATGATAACACTCATGTTCTTCATGACCCATTTTCTTGCAATAGGCACACTTTTTCTTCTCCTATTGTTGTCCCCTTCTTGTTGGTATTTGAGGAAGACTTGCCTTGTTGATTAGATTATGGTGTTGTCTTTTTTGCATCCTCTAATTTGTTCTTCCACTTCTTATTCTTACCCTTTCCTTTATTTGAAGATTACCAGCTGAATTTTGAGAACCATCATTGTTGGCCACCAATGCTTTAGACTTAGGTGATTTGAGAATCCCCATTGATTTCAACTTCTTTTCTTTTGTATCCAATATATCAACATATTCATCAAAAGAGACTTTCTTATAGGTAGACTCTAATGTAGTCTTTGAGGTGTTAAAAGAAGAAACAAATGTGGAATACTCTGATGGTAGCTTGTTATGTATGAGATAGATCAATTTGTCATCGTTGATAGAACTCCCACAATCAGTAAGATTTGTCCTTAGTTCATTAATCTTAATGATGAAATCCTGTATAGAATCAAATGACTTAGGATCTAAGGAGACAAGATCATCTTCAATTTTGAAAACATCCTCTTCAAACACTTTACAATATAGGTTTTCGAGGGTATCCCAAGCTTCCTTGGATGTAGAAGACTTCTTAATTTGATACATGATCTTGTCATCAACCCCCAAACATATATCACCTAGAGCTTTCCTATCCATTGCCACCCAACCTGAAATATCACTTGTTGATACATTATCACCTACTAGTTTAGGAAAAGTACCATCTACATATTGAGAAACTTCATTGTGCATTAAATGATACCACATCTTGATTGACCATGTAGCATAGTTATGAGGAGTTAATTATCGAAACTTAAATTTTCCCAAATTGCAGAAAACGAAAGAAAATTGCAAAAAAGAAGGAACACATCACCAAGAACCCCCCCCGGCTTTCACTAAATCAAGAAACCCCCCCAAAATAGATGTTGTTAGCACTTTATAAGTAGTGTGATTACAATAGCCACTTGCCAATTTTGGTCCTTGCGGACTTCTAATTTTTCTTGTTACAACCTCTTGAAAGATTATAGATCTTATTCTTTAGAATGTACAACAATTCAGAAGTAATACAAAGCAAAGAAAGGCCCTATTTCTGAAGGTGACACTTTTGTCCACACAACCGTACAATCTGATTATAGATCTAGAAAGTAGACAAAAAATAACACACTTCCAACAAAAAAATGGAACCTTTTTTTGAGTCTAGATGTGCCCGTATGGAGCATTTTAAGTTGTAAAATGTAGGATTAAACAAGTACAATTGACAAAAATGCAAATTTTGACAAATATGTGCATCAAAACTAGAAAAGAGCTACACCACTAATTTTTTTAGGAAATTATACCCAATTTCAAACAAAATTACACTTGATTTGGAGTCTGAATGACTGAGATATGGCCTCCCAAGTCGGACTGCAAAATCAAAAATCAATCTGGAGAGGGGTTGCATGAGAAAAAGACAGGTTTAAATTTTACGGTCATATGACTATCACAATAGTTCAAATTTTCCTTGGAATGATGGTCAGATGATTGCCAAATTTGAGCTTGTAAAATGATGACATCAGCAACCTTCAAGCCTTTGATGATGTTAGCATGATGTCATTATTGTACAAATAGTACAAACTGGGCCAACGTGTCCGGTATGATAGGGGTATAGATGCCACATATGCTATAAAACTCATTGATGTGGAGCCATGTAATGCTAATGTGGTGTACGATAGCTAATAGGATTTAGTTGAGGTGGCATCCACGTGTTGCTGATGTGTTTGGTTATGTGGGTGTGCAGACTAGTTGACTCAGTTCCAATTGGGACATCATGTGGCCTGCAATTATTTGCTACTGGGTGATGTGTGTGATAGGTAGGCAGTTGTTGACATGTCATTACATGGAAAGGTGGAGGGTGGTTCGCTGTTCATGTGGGCAATTTAAGGAATGTTGCGTATCTCTTGCCATAAGGTTTGCAAAGGTTTGCGAGATGTTAGAGATTAAAGATTCTAGTGTTGGGAATTAAGTTGGTAGCACTAGATTTGAAAAAGGTGACCACCAATTTTCAAATCTTTAATCCCATATTTGTGGGTTCAAATTTTTTTGCAAGGTATAAAAGCCAATAGCCGTGGGTTTGTAAATAAAGTGGCTCATCGGTGGAAGCCGCCGATTGAATATGTGGTCAGTCAAATTTGTGCTAAATGTGAAGGCCATGTATGGATTAGAATATACCATCAGATTTAATGCCTGGAAAATGCTGAGGTCCATAGGGAATTTGTACAAAGCCCATCAAAATATACTCGCTCAAATTGCAGGACCAGGATGTGACTGCCCAATTTTGAATTTTTTTTCTCTACTAGCCCAATTGGGCAAAAAGAAAAAATCTGAAAAATAAATTGTAGAGATAAAATTAATTTCAGATCTAAAAATAAATAATTAGATCAATTAAACAACCATACCCAGTTTGCAAATTAGTGCCTTTGGGTGCCAGTTTGCAATTTTTTTTGCCTCATGATCAACTTTAGCCTAGCATAGGCAAATTTATAGTCGATCTTCATTGAATCGATGTTTCAAACACAATGGCTAGGTTAGATCTAGCTCTAGATGCTCCCAATTTCTATAGATTCTCTGGATTTCGATCGAGGTGCTGAAGCATGAATAGTCTCCAATGACTATGTGTAGAGAATCTCCTCAAGCTTTGATACCATGTAAGTATTTGGCTTAGGGAAAAATTCACCCAAGACCAAGGAAATCAAACACACGCACAACAGTAGACTAAAGAGAGAGTATGATAAGAATGACGATATATTCATTCAATATGCCATATAAAAGTACACTAGGAGTGCCTATATATAAAGGCCTCTGGAGAGCTTCTAGAATGCAGAAGTTAGCAACATAATAAGTCATACAACTAGGCACATGTCCACTAGATATGGATTATCCTCCATTAAGCACATAAGTAAGTGTGATGATGTGAGGATAAGCCTACAATGGTGTATCACTCAAATCAGTGTAGTAGACAACATGTGCTAAAAAGGGAGTGCGTATAATTGTGCTATCAACATGACAACTCAATGAATGATGCAAACTCTAGTGTTGTAGACACCATGTGCTGAAATAGAGTTGCATACCTGTGTGTTGTCAACATGATAACTCATGAGAGTACACAAACTCCTAAGTGTCTCACCTAAATAAATAATAAAATAATGCATTAACCTAAGTAAACTTAAGTAAAGTGTAAATAGTAAATACTTATTTACACCAACAAAAACCACTATGGGCTTCAAACCTTGTGCTACTAAACCTCAGTCAAGTCTAGATGATCATGAGTTCTCCTCTGCCATTAAAAAGTATCTAGACTTACATGCTAGTCTCCTTAGACACATGATAGAAACAAAGAAAGTACTAAAGAAAGAAATTGCATCATTACATGAATCTTCCTTAATACCTTTACATAAATGTGAATCAACTTCTTTAAGGTCTACATCTTCTACTCAAAGACATCAATTGTGTTCATCTTCTAGATTTAAAGATCTCTTGAGAGAGAAAGTGAGTAATAACTCCATTGAGAATATGCCAATATTTCACGATGGGTCTATCTTTGACTAAGATGAGAATGACAAAAATAGTCCTAGACAAACTTTTGAGAGAACTTTTACTCCTTTGGGATTTTCATATGACATGGTGCTTGAGACCTTAGTTGCAAAAAAGATCATCTTTAACATACAATTACTCTACACCTTATGAACCTGAGGTAAAACCTTATTGGTGGAGAGATGATCACTATTGCAGTTACCATACATGCAAAGGTCATAAAACTGAAGATTATATTGCATTTAAATGTATAATTCAAGATATTATTGATGAAAAAAACATTGATGTTGAAATTTCTAAAGACTTATGCAATGAAGATGCTTCTTTTGTGCAAGATCATGTTGAAGAACCTATGTCTAGTCATGGTTTCCTTGATACCTCAATTTCTTCCAATACTTATTTATCTCCCAAAACTTCAAAGCTATCCAACATTATTCCACCAAACAAAGGTCCTAATTATTTTCATGTGGTTCCCCATAGTTATCCTAAGGGCTACCTCTTAAAGAAACTCAAGCTAATCTACACTTGGCTGAAAATCCTTTTCATGCTTCTAAGACTAAAGATCTTCAACCTTCATGTGACGCTATCTCTACTATGCCCACTTTAGCTAGTCCTTTATTACCCCTTCAAGATCCTAATGTGCAAACGTCATATACTCCCTTGTCCTTGGAAGTGGCTCCCTATCAAGAGGAATCTCAAAAAGATAAAAATAAAAATGTTAAGAAAGATCAAGATCAAGCACCCCTTCATCTCCTTCAAGATGTCACCCCTCCATATCCTATGTCTTATCCACCTCCTAAGTATGATGAAGACACTACTTCCACTATTTTCCTTGAGATTACTGAAATTTGTGAACAAAATTGTATGCGTATTTTATCCAAAGAAAATTTTTAAGATCAAAGAATCCCTTCTTGTTCTACTTCTCCATATTCACTTCAAAACTGCACTCAAACTTCAGATACTCCTATCAAAGGTGTCGCTCCTATTAAAGATACTCATGAGTCTATTGATGGCCTTGGTAAATTTCTCACTCTAAATATGATATTATCCCAATTCACTATCCCTTTGCATCTCCTAAATCTATCCTTGGTCCTTATTCGTCAAAGCTAAAGCCTTCAAACCTTCCATCTATATTGGGACCTTATGTTCCTCCATCTCCTACTTTCACTCCTATCTCTCCTATCATACCTCGAGATCAACAAAGACACTCATCCTTGATGAATTCTCATTCATCTATCCATATGAAATAGTCATATAATCCTTCTTAATCCATAAATCCTAAGTCTTTTGGAAGCAATTTGGATGATCAATTTAAGAAGAAACATAAGAATCCATTGAAAAATGAATATCACTATGTCCCATCTAATCAACATGTGAATGAAAAGAAAGAGAAATTATTCAAAGGACCACAAAGGTCTACTACCCAAAGAGATAAATCAAAGAAAATATGGGTTTCTAAATCCATCATTGAAGATATATGTTCTAAAGCATCCAAAGGAAAAGAAAATCCTAAAGCTATATGAATTCCCAAGTCCCTTTTGAAAGAATTGAATACTGAAAATACTTCAAAGTTAGCATTCAAGCTTTGAAAGACTTCCACTCCATCTTCTTCCAAAAATCTTCCTAAGAAGCTTCCAAAGGCTTCCACTCCATCTGCTTCCAAAAGTCTCTTACTTCCTAATACATTTAAACCTCAAGCTATTTCCTCCATGATTACTCCATCATTTCACAACCCTTCAAGTTGTGTGTCAATGTTGATCTTGCCTACTTTCTCACCTAACCTTTTGCAATATTTTCAAGCCCATACTTACCTACTATCCATATTCCTTCTATCTTTCCAAAGCATAAAACCTTGTCCTCCATATACATTATCTGCCATCTCCTTTCCATCACCCTATTAGCATGTTTGAGCATACCTCTCTATGGTCTTGGCTTATCATGACTTATCCTTTGTATAGGAGCACTATCTAAATTGAAACAACTTGAGCTCTTTCTAAAAATTCAAAAAGAAAAAAGAAAGAAAAATATGAAAATGTGCCTTGGTGAAAACCACTTCTTGTGGGACCTTGATGGCAAGAGTAAAGAGAAATAAAAATTTCCTATGGTAAAAACCATTTATTATGGCACCTTGGATAAGTACCATGATTAAAACCTGATAAAAATGTATCATGCATAATTCTTCCATCATCTATCCCATATTTCCTCTTTGATCTTGACAATGTTGAGCTATCCTTGCATATTGGCTATCTTATCCACAAGCTTTCCTATTGTTCTTTCTCACTCACTCATAGCCTTCATATCTAGCTTCAATCTTGTTTCTCTATCCTATCATTATCCTATCCATTTGACCGCTTGGTCTTGATCACACAATGAAAAACATGGTTCTTAGGCCTCTTGACATGCCTACTCTTTTGGACTACATGCTTTCATTCTTCTTGCTTATTAGTTTCCACTACTTATCCCACATATTATCTCCTTTTTTTTCTTTCTTGGCATGCCCAACACATGCTTCATATGGCTATCTTTCCCTAGCTTGGGTACTGTTGAGGAGTTTGTCCTTGAGAATCAATTTCACTTGCTTCGTGCATTATTGCTTGCTTATCCATTTGATCTACCTAGCTACTACATCATACCTTACATGTTGCTAGAAATTGGAACAAAATGATGTGATCTTTCTTAAGAGCGAGTAATCTCTAAGTCATTCTAAAAGTCCAAAAAAAAAAAAAATCATATATGATGCTAAAAAAAATCCTAAAAAGCATAAAATGCTCTGAAAAAATGATCATTTTAGTGACACCCTAGCAATAGGAGCTTTGATTTATCACAAAAAAAAATCAAATATCTTAAAAATACAAAAATATTATTAATTTTTTTGAAATATATATATATTGCCAAATGGTAAAAACCTAGAAACAAGTGCTACTTGAGACCCTTTTGCTTATGTCTATTAGCGTATCTCTTTGCACTCTGAGCTGAATCCATTTCACTTCATATGTCCTCTTGGTATTCCTAGTTTTGGAGTTGATCCTAGTCTAGGTCTAGGGGGCATAGGTGGTCCTTTGCTTTATCTAGGGTCTCTTTGTTGCATTGGCATTTCTTTGGAAACTCTTGCAAATAATATTTTTCAACACTTCCCCTTGACATCAAGTGTTTTTCAACACTTATCAGTTTGGTCTTACCCAGTTTCATCATGTGATCTTACCTATGTGCAAACATTCGATCCTTATCCTCATAACTTAGTATCAGTTAACACACTTAAATTTTTAAACACAACACTTAATACTTGACCTATGTCATGATCTTTTCATTGTGTGTTGACTGTTATTAATTGTCGTTGAGTGTCCTTGTCTAATAAGTCTCTCCAGGATGCATAGCTAGAGGACTTGGGGCATGAGACATGTTTTTATTTGTTTTCTACTTGTGGGTGTGGTCTTTAAACTCTAGAGTGCCTTTTTTTGTCCCCTTGAAACACTTAGGAGATTTGAGCCATCATCCTTGACTACTTTTTCACAACCATTCTTATGATCATCCTGGCATCTATACCTTGATGCAAACATGGTTTTACTACATTAATTTGGGTAAGCTAACATCAAGGTCAACTTGACCTTTATGTTTTTGATGCTTATGTTAGAATCTTTCCACATTCCAATCCGATATAAATCACATTCATATATTTATAGTTGCACTTGTGACTAGTGATGATTGTGTGATTTTTTGATGTCCGTTAATAATGGTCCAATGATGAAAATAAGTTCTTTTACATTCTATAATGAATGATGAACAAAAAATTCTATGTTATAGTTGCTCTATTGCAAGTACACCTTTGCATTTTCATGTAGCTTGCATTATTAAACTTCATGTTAGTTTGCATTATGAGTTTGAAAGGATTTTCCCTTCATCTTTCTTGTGGACTTTTAATCAACTATGGTCATGTTTTGATCTTCATTTCCTTATCTTCTTTCGTGATCTCAATTGAAATTTCTATGTTAAATAGTTGACTGATTTTGGGGCATTCTATTTCTTATGGAAAATTTTCTTTTCTTTTTTCTGTTTCTTTCCATATCTTCCAAATTTCTACCTTTCATTCACTTTCACCCCACTTATTTTCTTCTAATTCACCTTTGGAGCATAATATTTCATGCTTGATGATCTACCTTGGTTCTATGATTCTTATATCTTTCATCTTACATCAAGAAATTTATCTTTTGTTTGATTTGATTAAATTTATCAATTTGCTATTTCTCCTTTATCTCATTTTGATTTTGATCACAAGAGGCAATACCTATCAACTTCAATTGTTGATTCAATTTTATCAATTTTATCCTTGACTTTTTAAAGTCAAATTTATTTGTATTCTTTGTCCTGATGTGTTCCCAAATTGACCACACATCAAATTAACCTCACACTTCAACTACATTCTTTGACTTCATGTGTTCCCAAAATGATCACACGTTGGTCAAAGAGGGGTAAATGTATGCACCCTAAAATGGTCACCCATTATTCAATTTATCAAATCTCCTGAATTAATGGTTTGCAATATTTTATTAAATCAATTTGAATCAATTTTTTTGATCAAATTGTAATTAATTCAATTATTTCAACATTTCCAAAGGTTTGATCATTTTATCCTAAGTCTTATTTAATTAAAATAAAACCTCTCTTTTAATTAAATAATTAATCCACATTTAATTAATTAAGAGAAAAACCCCTCTTTTAATTTAATTAAATGTTTCTTATTTAATTAAAAGAACTTTCTCCCTTTTAATTAAATAAAATCCCACTTGAAAAAGGAAAATAAATAAATAAATAAATAAAATATTTTTTCTTCTACACTTAAATGCACATATCTCAAAGTGGGATTCCTCTTTTTCCTATTTCCACTTTCTTCTCAAACACTCCACTTCTCTCATTGGTGGATTTTTGTGTCACATGGATCAAACTCTATTATCCTATATTGGTTGTGAGAAGCCTCCCACCTCCACATTTTCCTTTATAAGGAGCCCTCTCCTTCTCATTTTGATATAGAGAAATATAGAGAGATATAGAGAGATATAGGGAGATATATAGAGAGAGATATATAGAAATATAAGAAAAAGAGAAATATAAGAAAAACATAGAGAAAATAGTTCATTGCTATAGTAGTGTTATGCTATAGGTTTAGAAAGTGATTTTGGAGATGGAGTTCAAGCCTTAGGGTTTGGACATTGGAGCTTCATTGTAACTTCTCTCTTCTTGTCTTGTTCTCTCTTACATCCATGACTTCCATCATGAAGTTTCATCCTTGCATTTCATATTATCTTATAGTCATATTTGTTTTCATGGATTAATATTGAATTGTTATTTCCTTTCATAGATTAGATTTCTATTTTTGCATTGCTTTGCATTATTATCATCTAGATTAACTTGCATCTTCATTTGCATGCATATTTGGATCTTTGAATCTCTTGTACACCATGGGCACAAATTAGGTCAAACTGAGGGCCTCCATTACAAATGCTTGCACTCCATGAATAAAGAGCTATGAGTCACCATTTGAAACCTCATTCTTGAGAAATCTTGGATATAATGACTCATAGAAGTGTGTTAACATTTTAGCACACACTTATTAATATTCAACTCCTTCCATGAGGCAATTTCAACTCTTTTGACCTTATCCAACATAAAGATTTCTGCAAGTGATGGTGACTTTATTTCATGAGGCAACACGATGTGGAGATAATCAAATGTTGTAGGAGATTAAGGTGAGGTCTACTTGGGCAACATTGTTTGGAGGGAACGATTAGGGACATCATAAGAAGATTCCTCAATACCATATTGGTTAGTGAGGATTTCTACTAATATATCATCTTCTTCTTATGACACCAAAAATAGGTTTCTTTCAATGACCATGAGTTGTTGCTGTATACACTAAAAATTGTCCCGAATGACTTTATTAATTTAATTAATAATGGTCACATTATTCTACTTATTTAATTAAAATTATTTTAATTAAATAAGTTCATTTTTGCCTAAGTATTTAAATTTAATTTAAATACTTTCTAGCCTTAATGTGTTAATTTTAATTAACACATGATTCTCCATTTATTTCTTTTTTAAATAAATTTTATTTATTTAAATCCTCCATTTCCTATTAATTTCTTCTAGATCTAAATTAAATTAAATTAAATTTAGTTTAATTTTTATCCTAATTTTTATTCAAACCACCTAGAAGTATGTGCATTCACATGAGTTTGCATTTCTTTTTAAGCACATATTGTCTACACCTTAGGAATCTGCTACACACATGTCAGTCTTATCTATTTATCTAGAATGTGAGATAAGGAGCTTGGTTGTCAATTCTTATCCTTATCTCCTGTGCTTAGTTGTCAAATCCTATCCTTATCTCTCAGTGGTTTCTAAGCACATTCTAGATGCTTCCTCCATCCACTTTAAATAGACATATTGTCTCAAGCTTTCGCTAGAAGCAAGAAAGGAAAAAGAACCCCGGCGAGGTTAGGAGTCATTAGGTACCATTAGAATTTCTTGTCATTGCAGCATCATTCTGTCATTTTGATTTTTCATATCATCTAGTCTAGGCACATATTCCATTTGCATTCACACATTCAAGAGATTCATCCACTATTGTGTTCCTAAGAGCATACCGAACATACACTCCATTGCTATATTCATAGTTTGAGGTTTGTATAATCTTGGTTACAATTTTATGCAACACAGTTGCACTAAATTTTCTTTAACGAAAACATTACCTAAATTTGGCCAAATAACTTGGTCAAGTTCTACTTGAGGTTTTGCTAGAGAATATAGAGTTAGCTTCTTGGTATTTATCCCTTTTGATATGGTCATTTTCCTGAGTAACATGCAATGCAAGCATTAGCTGTGGCTAACCAAGGTCATCCTAGGATTATTGGATATCCTCCTAGAGTGGCTTTGGGTGATAGGACTATGAAATTTGAAGGGTAATCTAATGAATCCAACATTACAACAACATCTTCAACCATGCCATCTAGCTTAACAGTGGAATTTGCTTTATGCTATTTAAGTTATTAAAAACAAAAAAAGAAAAGAAAAAGATAGGAGTGATATTTTCTTTTGCAAATTGTCTTTGTTTATTTTTTATATGTAGTTTGTTTAAAAAAAAAAAAAATTTCAAAAATTTTTTTTTTTTTTAAAAAATTAAATTTTTTTTTTTTAGGTTAGAACCGCCGCCGCTGGCGGTTCCCTTTTTTTTTCCCAACCCGAGCTGCCTCCACTGGCAGCTCCCCCCAACTTTCGGTGCCGCACCGCCACCGCCGCCAGTGGCTTCTTCACGCCGCTGCTGCCACCATCTTCCACCCAGTGGCCGCCTCCAGCAGCTTGCCGACCGCGAGCCACCTCGGCGCCACCGCCTCTGCAAGCGCCTACGACTGCCGCCACCGCTACAGATGCATCCACCGCCGCCTGTGCTGATCGCCGCCCTCGCATAAATCCACCCGCATTCTACACGCAACCATCGCAAATTCCTTTGCCAGCGGCTTCTTCCCGACGCCGCTCTGCCCCCAGACTCTGTTGTTGCTCCCGATCCTTCATCTCGCTCTAGCCAGACCCTATGCTCTGTTTTAGATTCTATTAAACCTATTGATGTTGGGCTAACTGATTGGATCCTATAAGGCCGCCCCTCATCACCACCATGCAAAATCCCCTGCTCCTGCTGAATCGCTTGCCCAAATGATAATTTCTCCTTCGAAATCACCAGAATCTGATCTGCCCACCAGTCATCCACATCATCATACATGCATATCGCAGGTGAGCTTCGAACCTCTAACATTTCTAAAACCCTAGAAACCCTAGAAATCCTAACCCTAAGGAACTTTGCCTCCTCTATTTTCTATTTTAAATGCTTTTTTTTCTCGCATGCCGTTGGCAAAGGCCTTTTTCTTTTTAATTCTCTTGTCGCTGCCTTGGAAGGCGTTCTGCAGAGTCCAAGTCTAGAAAATCACAATTCTACTCATACAGGCAAAATTTTATGCTTTTCTTTAGCTACAACCATTTCTTTCTTTGATCGTGCAGCACACTCGTAAATCTGACAGAACAAGCTTTTGATGGCCGCTGGCCCACCTTAATTTGCAGAAAGATGGTGGATAAAAGGTAGTAAAAAGAATTGAAGAAAGTATAATTATTTTGTAGTCTCAGTCAAAGCATTTTCCTTTTTTATGACTACGCGTGATTTCATCTTCTTACCTTGTAAACCACACAACATTATTCATCTTGTTCTACAGACCACCCGTGCATGACACAATCGCTTGCACCAGAGGGGCCCTCTTTCAATATGCCCAATCAAATTTTAATCTTCATCTAAAAAAAATAAAAAATAAAAAATAAAAACTAAAAAAAATAAAAAAATAAATTAAAATAAATAAATAAATAAAAAATAAAATAAAAAAATTTGCTTTTCGTGTGCCTGATTTTTTTTTTACAACATTGAATGAACCTTGTACATTCTAATCATGTGTGTTTGCAATTAGATTAAAACAACTTAAAATTTCTTTGGTAACGAATAAGTGTCTTTTAAACCCCAAGTCCACTTACGTATTCTCTTCCCTCACGCCTTTGGGTGACCTTGGGTGCACAAGAAATAAGTGGACTTGTTTTTATTGTTTTTTAGGAGGCCTGCTTGGGGATTTCATCACCCCTTGGGATGACCTCAACTCCAGCGTTCTGGCGGAGTATAAAAATCGGGAGGTGAATCGAAAGACACCTCTCTTGGAAGTGTAATATTGTCACTCTTGGCTAAGCCCCAAAGAAATTTATACCTTTGGGAAGTGAAGGAGGAGATTTGGGTTACCGTCTCCCCCCGGCTGTATGGTAGTATTCCCTTTCATCTACAGAATTGGGCCTCACGTACCTAGTGTATATCGAGGACGCCCCCTAGTTGAGCGTTGTACAGCCTAGTCAAACCTTATAGGACTGTTGGTGTGTTTGGTGTGTTTGAAACACATTTTCATTGTACATATTTCATTATTTGCTTTTGCATTTTAAACCTAAAAGTTCAAAAATCAAAAAAAAAAAAAAAAACATTTCAAAAACACAAAAAATGCCTCTTCTTAATCATCATTCCAAATCATTTCACGTCACATAATTCCTTCCATCCAAGACATCGTTCCCTCTTACATATCTTCTTCATCATTCAAAACGTTGCCTGACATCTTCATCCTCTTTATTTATCCAAATCATTTCCTTGTCATTCAATCACATTCCTAATCTTCATCCTAGTCATGATTCATCATTTTCAATTTCCCTAGTCAAGCTCATCATGCATTCTTAATTCGATCTTTCAAATCAGCATTCTTCTAATCCAGTCCCTTGTCAAATTCAGTCATCTAAGTCATCATCAATCTTCAAAAACTTCATTCACATCTTCTTCTATTTCAATCTGACATCACATATTCTACTTCAGACATAGGAGCATTGTCTTATCATTAGAATTTCATTCAAATTAAACATTCACTTTGTTTGCACTATCATAGGGTTCTTATCAAATCAAATCGAACCCTCATCCAATCCAAATCCAAACTAAATCAATACCAAATCAATTCAAATTCAATCAAATTCAGATCAAATGAAATCAAAGTCCAATCAGCACAAAGCTCCTAATTCCAAGTTCACATTCCCTCTTCAAATCTATTCATCACTTTTCATCTTGCATCCATGGATCTAAATCTGCTTATTTCAATGATTTCCAATATTGCACGACAACATGGTCTCGTACTTCCTCCATATCAAATTCCTTCTCAAAACTTCAATTCTAATCTATCTCATGTTCATCATTCTCCTACCTTTGACAAGGGAAATCCATCTCCTTATCCTTCATCTGTAGACAATTCCATCCATAGCCAATATAATTCCTCCGTCATAAATGACCTCGCTATAGAAGTTGAAGAACTAAAGAATACACTCTTGGAAAAACTAAGTCCGCAAGAAAAGCTCATTTTCTTTGCTATGTGTCCTTCATTTTCTAGCTCTCATATCCCTCCATACAATTCCATTCATGGCCCACACAATGCCTCAGACGTGAAAACCCTTACCAAGAAAATGGAAGAAATGAAGAATTGTCTCTCATATCTCAAAGGCATTAGTCCTCATGTCCCATCCAATCCTAATCCTCCATGTAATTCCCCTTGCCATGAACCTAATCCAAATCCTTTATTCATAATTCCACCTCCACAAAATCCTAATCCTATAACTACATCATCCCCTAATACTCCAACAACATCATCTCCTAAGCCTACAACAATGTCATCTCCACCTTGTCAGGGGTATTTCACATCACTGTTGGCTAGATTGAAAATTCAGCATAATGTAAGCCAATCACCTAAGGCCACACCTCCAGTTCCATCTCAAGACCTTCCTTCAAAGCATGATGTTTTTCCTCTAGATCTGAGCACTTCTCCATCCCTTCATTCCACTATCCCTCACATTCATCCATCCCTCCTAGTCCATCTTATGATTCCCTTCCTAATCAAGATCAAGACATTGCACCTACCACGAACATTACTGATTCCATTCCATCTCCAACATTAGCCTCCATAGATCCTCCACTTCATGAAAAAGTTTCTTCCACTCCATTCACTAATACTCCTCCATGTCATGATTCCATTTCCTCCACGCCCACATATGATGATCCACTTACCATGCTATATGATCTTCTTTCACCACATGATTCCATTCCTTCCACGTCCTCATATGATTCTAGTCCATTTCATGATCCACTCCTTGAGTTATATGATATTCTTTCATGTCAAGATCAAGGTACTCCATCTCCCATTCCATCTCATGAACCTATTCCATCTCATAATCCACTCGTTCCACTCAATGATCCTCTTCCAAGTCAAGATCAATGCACCCCTTCATCCATATTTCACGATCCCACTCATCCTATCACACCTATCCAATCTCCTCATAAATCCCATACACCTAGACTCACATCTTGCATTGAGAATAGTAAGTATCCCCTTAAAAAAAATTTCCTCAAGATTTTGGTACACCTTCCACTTTTTTCAATTCCAAAGCTCTTCCTTCCACACCTAAAACTTTTCCTCCTTCAT
This sequence comes from Cupressus sempervirens, assembly GCA_028749045.1. Lineage (NCBI taxonomy): Eukaryota > Viridiplantae > Streptophyta > Pinopsida > Cupressales > Cupressaceae > Cupressus > Cupressus sempervirens. The sequence goes on from CM053785.1 coordinate 350,866,242, forward strand.
CTTCTAAGTCCATTTTAGGTCCTTATAGTCCATCCATTCTAGGTTCTTATAGTCCATCCATTCTAGGTCCTTATGTTCCATCGTCAAACTCTTCTTCCCTTCCTTCCATATTAGGTCCTTATATACATCCTTCTACCTTATCCACGTTTTCCAATTTATCCCCTCATAAAGATCAACAAAGGCGCACATCCTTGAATTCCTTCCAATGTTCACCTTCCATAAACTCTCCATCATATTTACCTTCATGCACCCATATCATGGCAAATGAAAGCAAATTGGATGCAAAAGAAAAATAAAACAAAGTCGAAAATCCACAAAAGCGTAAGGATCAACATGTCCCATCTAAGTGACATGTCCAAGAAAAGAAAAATCAGATCCAAAATGCAATCAAAAAGCCACAAAGGCTAAAAATCAAAAGTGCAAAAGTTATGTGGATACCAAAGTTACTTAATGTAGCAATGAATCTCAAAGAAAGATTCCAAATGACATCCAATTCTGCTAATCCAAAGGTCTCCCTCCTTCATAAATTCTCCCAACTTCCATTTTCCAAATCCATTTTGGGTCCTTATACACCCAAATCTGCCATCCCAACTCTTTCATCTCCTTCATCCATTTTGGGTCCCTATATCCCAAAATTCCAACTTTCTCCTACACATCCTTCACAATTTACTCCTTTTCACCACCCTTCAAGGTGTGTGCCAATGAAGATCTTTCCACTTCCTTCACAAGTCTTCCAACCTAGTATCCATCCTACCTACTCAACTCCCTCAATCCAAACATTTTCATAGGTCATTGTCTTCTCTTCCCCAATTTACCTTTAGCATTCTTTTCCTTACCCTATCAACATCTACGAGAGAATATCAATAATTCCTTGAAAAAACAAAAAAAATAATAATAAACAAATTAAAGAAGCATAAATATCAAGGGATACATCCATATACCTAGATGCTTGAGTCCTCCCTTCATTTTCCTACTAGGTATTCATTGTCTTCCACTTTCACTTACCTATCCATTAACTTCCCTTTTTCCACTTGCACTCTACTCTAGGGGCAAGTTCCAATCCATATTGTTCTTCCTTACCTATCTTCTATATTCCATCTATTGTCCATTTTTATTCCCATCTTTGATCTTGACTTACACTTTCCATTTTCTCTTGTGCTTTATCCATACAAACCATCTATACATATCCTTTCATCCTTCCATCTTACTGTTCATTTGTCCATTATCTATACACTATCCTACATATTCCTACATTCCTCCATATGTTTGATCTTGACATGATATCCCTATTATACATTCTATAGTCCTTGTCATGTTCATGTTCATGCATCCATCCATATGCATACATATTCCCATCCTCTTTTCATGTTCATCTCTTTTCCATCCATAATCCTACGCACATCCATCCCTCTTCCATATACCCTTGATCTTGGTTATCCCTTTTCCATTCATATCCTTCATATAATTATCCCTCCTCCATATCCTTCGTATCATTATCCCTTTTTCATGCCTTCCTTCATTCCACTTTCATACCCATGCTCATAATCAATACTAGAGGCACCACAACAAAAATGTTCATACATGCTTAAGAAGAGCACATGCCTTCTCTTCTTCCATATGCGAGCTTTCATACCATCTGTCCATTTTCATGCAATCCTTCCCCATCATTATTTCCTTCCATTTTCATATCCTTGGAATGGGGCATTGTTGGTCACTCCTTTGAAATATGGTTCTTGGTTCCCCATTATCTGACTATATCCGTTAGTCATCCATATTATTTCTCCATTCCTATATCTACCCAACCTTCCTATCCATTTACAAATACCATGGCCCTCCCTTGTCATTGGTCTCCATCCATTCTATTCCACATTCATTCACTTCTATTCATTCATTCATATAAAATTCAATCTAAATCTTCCACATTCAATCCATTTTATTCCACAATCATTCAATCAATTCATTTCTCTCCATTCTATCTATTCATTCATATCACATGTCTCCCAATCTATTCAATTAATTCATTTATCCTCTAATCTCATCATATTCTCTTCTACCAATCACTTCATTCATATCATTTCCATAATCAATTCCTTCATTCTATTTGCATCTACCTTGATCAAATTTCTAGTCTTCCATTCAACACATTTTCCTCTAATAGAATATTTATTATTTTCATAATCGCTTCCTTCCATTTTCTTCCATTCCAATTCAATTCATCCATTAATCTTATCTTATCCATTTTCTCACCACACTGAGCTTCCATCCATAAAACCAACCTCATCAAATAGTGATTGCAAACAAGCTTACACAAATTCACATTTAGACTCAATGATTTGAGAACATCATTCCTTTTACTGTCATTGCCAACAACCAATCACAAATCTCTCATTTTATTTCAATCAATCAATCAGTTTTTGCCTTACAGTATGAATCCTTCCTACACAGGCTTAACAAACTTAACAAATTTAACAAATTTATTAGGTTCATGGCAAGCATGGTGAATTGAATGACTACTTAGTCATAATGTCTTTTTGTTAATTTTATCTTTGTGTGTCAGTGATAGCCTTCCCAAGTGTGCCTCGATCTTCCATATCTTGGTATCATTTGAACGACTTATCTTGATTACACGTGTTATTTTGCAATATGATCTATTTTCATGATTCTTTAATACATCTATGTGAGTTTCAAGTTATGTTAATGCATTGCTCACTGGGGGCAACGGGTTAGCACACTTTCCACCAAGCTCCTTAAAAAGACTTTGGGTGTGCCCAGACCTCTCCAATGTGTATATGTCATTTTTTCCCTCATGACTCTGAAACCTACATCTATTGTGTTAAGAGTCTAATACACGCAAAGGAATCTTGTCATCTATGCTTCTATAGCATTTGGTGCATAACTCCTCTTGCAATATTAAAATTAGGTATGCTCTCCATATGAACACAATTGAATCTCTTGCATTCATGTAGTTAAGTTGCATTTAGATTATCATTTTCCATCATCCTATTTTTCTTCTTTCCTTCCCTTCTTTCCGTTCCAAGACCTTTTCACGAAAATTGCCCAAATTTGTATTTCTTGCGCAATTTTCGTGAGGGGGCATCCTCAATTCTCCTTCCTTCTTTGGGGCAACCTGTATGTTCTTTGATATGATGTCGTGCCGACATCACATCAAAGAGGGGCAAAATGTATACACTAAAAATTGTCCCGAATGACTTTATTAATTTAATTAATAATGGTCACATTCTTCTACTTATTTAATTAAAATTATTTTAATTAAATAAGTTCATTTTTGCCTAAGTATTTAAATTTAATTTAAATACTTTCTAGCCTTAATGTGTTAATTTTAATTAACACATGATTCTCCATTTATTTCTTTTTTAAATAAATTTTATTCATTTAAATCCTCCATTTCCTATTAATTTCTTCTAGATCTAAATTAAATTAAATTAAATTAAATTTAATTTTTATCCTAATTTTTATTCAAATCACCTAGAAGTATGTGCATTCACATGAGTTTGCATTTCTTTTTAAGCACATGTTGTCTACACCTTAGGAATCTGCTACACACATGTCAGTCTTATCTATTTATCTAAAATGTGAGATAAGGAGCTTGGTTGTCAATTCTTATCCTTATCTCCTGTGCTTAGTTGTCAAATCCTATCCTTATCTCTCAGTGGTTTCTAAGCACATTCTAGATGCTTCCTCCATCCACTTTAAATAGACATCTTGTCTCAAGCTTTCGCTAGAAGCAAGAAAGGAAAAAGAACCCCGGTGAGGTTAGGAGTCATTAGGTACCATTAGAATTTCTTGTCATTTCAGCATTATTCTGTCATTTTTATTTTTCATATCATCTAGTCTAGGCACATATTCCATTTTCATTCACACATTCAAGAGATTCATCCACTATTGTGTTCCTAAGAGCATACCGAACATACACTCCATTGCTATATTCATAGTTTGAGGTTTGCATAATCTTGGTTACAATTTTATGCAACACAGTTGCACTAAGTTTTCTTTAATGAAAACATTACCTAAATTTGGCCAAACAACTTGGTCAAGTTCTACTTGAGGTTTTGCTAGAGAATATAGAGTTAGCTTCTTGGTATTTATCCCTTTTGATATGGTCATTTTCCTGAGTAACATGCAATGCAAGCATTAGCTGTGGCTAACCAAGGTCATCCTAGGATTATTGGATATCCTCCTAGAGTGGCTTTGGGTGATAGGACTATGAAATTTGAAGGGTAATCTAATGAATCCAACATTACAAAAACATCTTCAACCATGCCATCTGGCTTCACAGTGGAATTATCAACTGATTGCAATATTGTAGGTGTATCTCACAAACTAATAATGCTATGCCTCAACAAAAATTCCCTAGTCATGACATTGATTGATGCCCCTAGGCCAATTAGGACATTTTGTATTTGGATGCCATTAATATGAATAGTGACTAGTGGACTCTGTGGATTAGAGTACTTGGGTGTTAAGACTTTGATTAGCATGAGATCAAAAAGTTGTCCCAAAACATGGACAATGTTAGGGTCTTTTTTTCCTCCTTCCAAACTACTTAATACAAGCTACTTTTATAGCTTTTTTATAAATTGGGACTTCTTTAAGGGCATCTAAAAAGGGAATTTGCACTGCCATTTTCTTGAGTCAATCTATTAGATCCATTTCTATAGGATTTTCTTTGGGCTGAGCTAATTGAGCCAATCTTTGTAGATAAGGGGGAGTTGTAAATACTAGTGCAGATTAAGGAATTGGTAGAAAAATAGTAGGTTGGTTCATAGGTATGTCCTCAGTATCAAAAACTTTAGTTGTTATAGGCTCTTTGGGTATAGGCAACATAGTTCTTGATCTACGATGGATATCATTTACTTGCAGGGAATAAGATTGTTGCATGTTATTAGGATTTGGAGTTGATTGCGCAAAAAGTTTTGTTAGCTTTTGAGGGTTATAAGTGGCTACAGGAGGTGGACACATAAGAGCTTCTTGCTAAGGTGGAGGAATGAGAGCTTGTTGTTGACTAGGTTGGTTAGGTCCCCATTGAGTTTTTTGTTGTTAGTTACCATATGGTTTCCATTGATTATTTTGATGTGGCTGCTGATAGGAGTTAAATTTTTTTTGGTATGGGTTAAATGGAAGTTGTTGCTACTAGGCTTGGTTATAATGCAGGTGTTGATTAGACTAGTTATAATTCCAATTCTTACCTTGTGGGGTAGAATTTTGAGAGTTATGGTTTGGCCATTGACTACTATTATTATTATAACCAAAAGTATTCAAGGGTCTTGAGGCATACCTTGTCTCTGAGCCCATGGACATCATTGAACAACATAGAAAACTTCTCCATTCTTCCCATCTATGAATTTAAACTCTGTAGGCATTGGATTAGTGTCAAATAGATGCAACTGTATTGCACCTACAATTTCTCTTCTTTTCTTGATAATGAGAGTAGAATTCATCTAGCATAGCATTTTCCTCCTCCTTCTTTCTTCTAGCTTACATGCTATCCAACTCAGTGGTAACATCATTGATGATGTCTTTCTTGAAGTCAAATAGAAGATTGGATAGCTCCATCTTAGATACCCCTAAGCCACCATTGGAATTATTTGGTAGGTCTTGTCACTTATCTTTCTTTACAATAGCCCTTGAATAATTCACACATATATTCTTTATTTTAGCACAATTTTTTGAGTAATGTCTACTCCTACCACAAGGTCTAGGGATTCAATACTTCCATCAATCAAACTTTTAGAAAAATATACTTTTTTGATTCCTCATTCAACTAGTGTTGTGTAAAACACTGCAAGTTGAAGATGAACCTTGAGACATAATCCTCTAAGGTTTTATCCTCCTTTTGGGATGTTTTGAAAATGTCATCTCCTTTTAAATCTCTTCCCCTATAGTACTCTTTATATTTTGAAAGGAACATATTGGTCATTGCAGGCCAATCTGCTACAGCGTTGGCACCCAACCCCATAAACCATCTTAGAGAAGATTCCTTTAGAGTAGATAGGAATAATTTCAACTTGTGAGCATTAGTTGTATAGTCATAACTTCTACAAAGGATGTCAAACTTAAAGAGGAATGTCTTAGGGTCTTCTATCATGATGCCATAGAATTTAGGTAATGTAACGACATGTATGTTCTTCAAATTTGGTTACCTTGCTAAGTGGGAATAGGGAAAGGAAATGTAGACAGAGGCTAATCCATTCTTGGAGGAGGACCTAGTGGTGGTGGTTTATAGATAATGAGGGAAAGTGGGTTGTCTTGGTATTTAGGTTCAGCAAAAAGGTCATTCAAATGCAATGATTCTTCAAAGGATAAGGGTATTTGTTCTTGAGCATCAACAAATGGATTTTTGAAGGGTTCTTCTTCTTCATTCTCACTGAAAGGTTCTTTAGGATCAGGATTATAAATTTCTAATGATTATTACAATGAAGAAATTTTCCAAGGAGGTCTCTCCTTCTACGCATAAAATTCTTTCTTAAGACTAAGCTCTAGATTATTAGATCTAGAAATGCAACTACTGAGATAAGTTTAAATTAACACCATCCCTAGCAATAGTGACAAAAAATGCTTGGAAAAATAATGGTATTAGAAACCTACAACAATGGACTACCTATTCAGGATTGGACACCCTAATTGGTTTCTAAATGAATTATTCAATCTCATTTAATTATCGATCAGGGATGTAAACTTGGAATGACATTCAAAAAGAATATGCTTTAAACTTTCTCAACTTTAAGACTAACCTATGGAAATAAAATGCTTGAACTTTAAGAAAACTAAACTAAAACCAATAAATGAAATTACTCTAAAAAATAATATAATCGCGGGTAGGAGTTACTCTAACCACCTATACTACAGGAACAATCTACCAATTCCATTATGAATGGTGGCAAGAGCAACAAATTTTTACCTTACTTAGACATGAACATGAAAATGAATTCTACTCTAATAGAATAATCCACTCACCAAGTGATCCCCCTTGGATGAGTGAACAAAAAATCCAATCAAGATAAAAGGTATAAACTTGAACTGTGTATTCTATTCATTCAGGGAGAAAGATTACACTTGATTGAAAAATAGTATCACAATAGTTCTATTATGAAAATCAACTCATTTGACTCTTTCAAATTCTTCTCTAAAAAGTTACAATAGTCATTTATTTGAAGAAAAACTTACAACTACCTCCTAAATCTAAGATCACTCCATAAATGAGGATCAATTACAAACTCATAAAGTTTCAAAATAGAAACAACATTAAACATGAATAAGTCCTCTAGAAATATAGCATGTTGAGGGAACTACATCTACATGCTACATGTAACAAAAATTGATTTGACCCACTTGTGAAGGTCTTGCAATCCATGGTTGGCTTTGGCCATTCTAGTGCCACAATGTTGGTCCTTGAATGCCTACAGTAAACACCTACAAAATAATCAATGCACACACAAGCTTCCATATACATATATATTTTCATCATCAATATTAAGAAAAAAAGGTGTAAAGTTTCAATTAACACTCTTGCAAGTCCTATGTTGGATGATTAAAAATAACACAGAACCAAAGGCATAGTGGATCTTTAGGAGAATGGGAAAGATGCAAATTAATACCATGCCTCCCAAGTTTAGGAACAAAAGAAAATAATACCTATTATGCTACTCACAAAGCACATTGTGCATGACAAAAAACCCTCAAGATATAGACTACCAATGTTACATGACATGGAGAAATGTAATAGGGACCTATATATTATCTAAAGAAATCAAGATTAAAATAGAGACCGTCATAAGGAGTTATGAGAATAACCTCATTATTAAAAAGTTGCTAAATCGCTTGACAATCATGATATGGTGATGTATGAAAAATGAAAGATTCATAAATTGTTGATTATGTTTCTTTTTGCATTTGGGTCTAGTAATCACCTTACCATGAAGATTTTTAAGCATAACTATTTCTTGATTAATGAGAGAAAATATATTAGTGGACAAAGAATGAGATTCAAAAAGTTTTTGTGCACATCCTAAATTATGATCAACAATGGTGTTGATAGCTTATGGCTTATAAAAATGATCACATACCTCATTTCCTAAGGGAATTTAATTTTTTATTTTTATTTTTACCACATTTATTCTCAATGAATCCATGACAACCAAGACCATAACAAGAAGAAAAATCACTAGGTTTGAGAGGTTTGTCATGAGTGGAATTAGCAAAAATGACATTAGAAGAAGATTTTCTTTATATTTCATAAATTAAAGGTTAGAAACTCTATGCTCTTAAAGAAAAGTTGGTGTAAAATCTAAGGATCTTGAATAATCTTTTGAAAGGACCCTTGTAGGAGGACCATCATTAGTTTATTGATCTAATTTATTTTTGACATTTAGATACCCATTTGGCTTATTATCCACATGAAGTGTATGCATGGCATTATTGTAGACAAAATTGAATTTTCAATGAAGAGAGAATAACATGCATATAATGTAACCAAGGTCTAGCCAAAAGAAGGTTGTAATTAAGAGGTTCAAGAATGACATGATTTGGAATATTCAAAATAAATAGACCTACTTTAATGGGAAAAGTGATAATTACTAAAGTTTTGTAAGGAGCATTATCAAAGCGATATAAAGGAACATTGTTAGATTTGGTATTTGAAAGACCCACCTTAATCACTTTGAGCACATTTATACTAAAAATATTAATCCTATACCAATTATCAATTAAGGTTCTACAAATGAGGTTACAATTGATTATGATAGCTACCATAAGAGCATCATAGTGATGTTTAATTTCTTTTAGGTAATAAATCATCTTGAGTAAAAAAAATTTGTGGTGGGACCAGGGTAGCATTCATGCATTGTACAAATAAATTGATGTTATAGTGATTAGGAAGTGTAGTTGGAAGAGTGGTTAAAGAATTTTGTAAGGCCTTATAATATGTATGAGATGTTTGAATAAGTTCTCAAAGAGAAATATTGGTGGGGGTGTTGTGCTACGAAATCATATTCTATCCTAATATTTTTAGAAAGACAAGGTGGGAGAGAAGTAGTAGGTTAATGATTATTCCTTGTTTGATAGGTGTGAGCCATTGCATGACAAACCAAAGGATCATGAGGTTCCCCTTACGAGTTATGGAAGGACAACCTTTAAGGGGAATGACAAGGTGGGAGAGAAGTAGTAGGTTATTGATTATTCCTTGTTTGATAGGTGTGAGCCATTGCATGACAAACCAAAGGATCAGGAGGTTCCCCTTACGAGTTATGGAAGGACAACCTTTAAGGAGAATGATATGTTTATTTGATGGAGGGAAACCTTTGAGAGTGAGAACGAGATGAGCAACATTAATTTGATTAGAATTTTGCATCTTCATAGACTCATGACTAAAAGGAAAAGCATTAAGGAGATTAGTATTATCCTTTTTTCTTAAGGAGTCCTTATAATAGGGATGGTTACCTTCCATTAATGCTCATCTCTACTAGGAAATAAAGGTAAGATGATATTGATAAAACAATTTATAATTTCCTCCTCTTACTTTAAAATATCCCTGAGAGGAGGGTATGTATTAGGAGTGTTGAAATCTGATTGAAAAAGATCATTGTTGAGAGAGATTATTGAAAGAGGGAGATTGTTGAAGAAGACTATGTGTTTTAATCATTATTTTGTCACTAATGTCAAACCTGCTATTTTTTGGTAAGACAACTAAAGAGGATTTGATCAATAAGACATAACAAAAGCACCTAGAGGAACAATTGAGTTATGATTAGGTAATGAAATACAAGGATTAGTTTTGAAAATGATAATCTACTCAAGGTTACAAATGTTGGCTACACTAAGAAAGTTTAGAAGAACAAGTTACACAAAGTTTGTTTGCCAAGCTTGACCAAGTGGATAGTAGGTGCCAAGAAAAGTTAGTGCAAGCTTAGTAGAAAGTCAATTGGAGCCGAGTGAAAGAAAATTCTAGTGGATGTTGAGCAAGAAAGTTAATGTCGAGTAAAGTTTAGTTAATGCCAAGCATCTGTAAACTTTAGTTGATGCCAAGTGATTTTACAGTTGATGTTGAGAAACATAGTATGTGCTAAGCATCAAAAGGTTAATAATGTTGAGGAGCTGCATTATGTTAGAGATCAAAGATTCACCAAATCTAAGATGACAAGTTTGTTTTCTTGAAACTTGTGAACCAAGAGGAAGATAAGGTTGATGAGCTAGTGGCATAGAACTTGATGTAAACTATTTTTTGGGTGAATTCAAATGGATTCTAGGAGAAATTCCTAGAAGAGATACAAGATATAGGGTAGATACATTGTATCCTACCTAAACCATTTGATCCCTAATTTTAACGATGGAAAATAAATAGGAAAATATCCTAATTTCCTATTTATAGGAATGTTTGGTTATGAAGCAAATGTTGTCATGTGCGAGAACCTAAGGAAGAGAAGGAGTTAAGTGTTTTTCTTCATCAAGTGACCCAAGAGAAGAGTCTGCAGTGGCATGTTAAGAAAAAGGCTTAAGGAGATGAATTCTTGAAGGGTGAACAAGCTGTTAGAGCTACAAAGTATGAAGGCCAAGTAGAATTAAAGACTTAACAAAGATCTGTAATCTACAAGAGAAGTTGTAAGTCATATTAGATCAAAGCTCTACTGTTACTCTCTAACAATTGTATTAGTTTAGGGTAAATTATTTGGATTAAGGTTGACCTAATAGTAATTTTTAAATCATTTAACTGGGTGGCATTCCAAGTGAATGGCCTAAAGTCCTATAACAAGACTCACTTCTAACAGGGTGATTGAAATCCCTTAACTGGGTCACATTTAATAGTGTGTATTGCAACCTTTAATAGGATTGGCCTTTCACAGGGCATCACTTCAAAAGAGTGAAAAGGAGTAGCATGTTACTAGTGTTTTTTTCCAAATTGGGTTTCCACGTAAATTGTTATGTCAAGTGTATTGATGAATCTATTGTGTTTCATACTTTACATTTCTGCAAGTTGATTTGATAGTAACATACAAGTTTAAGTGAATGCATAATGGATGCATGAATGTGTATGAATGTTTTATGGGTTCACTAAGTTGTGAAAAGTTATATTTATACATCTAGACCTTGGATACATGATTCACCCCCAGTTATTCTAAAGTATTTCTAATGATTTGCATCAGAGCCATCTGCTTAAGAGGACTAGTTTCAAGGTACTAGAAGCAAAAAGATTGAGATGTCTAAAAGAAAAGTACCCAAGCTCAATAGAGATATCTTTCTTGCATGGAAAATTTTGATGAAGATAAAACTTGGAGGACTTGGAGATAATGCACAATCTATAATTTTTGTGGAACATGTTGATCCATTTGGAGTTCTAACTACTAAAGATATAAAGGAGAAGAAAGAACACAATTAGGTGATGTTGGAGATTGCCTCTACCCTAAGCTATGCAAAATTTGATGATATCAAAAGTCTTGATAGTGCAAAGAAAATGTGGTATGCCCTAGCCACCATCTATGGAGGAGACAAAAAAATGTTCAAAGAGCCAAATCTGAAAGTCATAGGGGTAAGTTTGATGATATGAGAATAGAAGAAGGAAAAAATATTGCTCAATATGTTGCTAGAATAAAAGAAGTTGTTAGTGCAATAAAAGGAGCTATTGGTCACATAGATGATGATACTGTGTTAAGCAAGGTATTGAGAACATTACTACCTATTTATGCTATTAGAATTTCTACAATTCAAGAACTGAGATGTATTCCAAGAAATGATCTGACCCTTGAAGGTCTGGTAGGTAGACTCACTATTTTTGAGCTATCTAACTTTGATAATTACAAACCTGAGTCTTGAGTCTTCTTTCAAAGCTAAGTTGTTATTGAAGGATTTTGATGAGGTGAAGTAGAAGAAGAAGAAGAGAAAGATAAAATATGTATCTAGTGACAGTGATACAAATGAGGAGGATGTTGAACAATTGGAAGCACTACTAGCAAAAAGATTTCACAAAGCTAAAGACAAGTTCAAAGGTAAGTTAATCATCATTTGTTTCAATTGAGTTGAGGTTGGTCATATTGCTGCAAGATGTATACAAAAGAAGAACTACAAAGGAGGTGACAAGTACAAGATCATAATAGAAGATGACAACAAAGATTACAAAGATAAAGGCAAGAAGTCATGCTATATTGTTGAAGAGGAAACTAGGGATGATTCTAATGAACATGATGATGAAGTGGTGTATGTTGCAATGAAGGACAAATTTGATGAAGATGAGGTGACTGTACTTGTGACTTGTGTGAAAAAAAATGATAGATGGATCATTGATAGTGGATGCTCACATCACATGACTAGAGACAAAAGTAAGTTCATTATATTAAATTGTTATGATGGAAATAGTGTAAGATTTGGTAATGATGCACCATGTTTGATAAAAGGAAAAGGTTCCATCAAACTCACATATAAGATTTCATGTGAAAATGCTTATTATGTTGAAGGACTAAACTATAACTTGTTGAGTGTGTCACAATTGAATAATTTGGGATGCAAGGTTGAATTTTGAAACAAGACTACTAATGACACAAATGGGAAACTGATTGGAAAAGGTGATCAAACTAGACGTAATCTATTCTATCTTGATATAGAGGATGCTACTTGTCTTGTTGTAAAATGTGATGATGTATGGCTTTGGCACAAGAGGTTATGTCATGTTAATTTTGATAACTTCATTAGTATTAGTAACATGAAGAAAGTTAGAGGTTTTTCCAAGTTGAAAAAACTTGATAATGTAGTGTGCAAACAATGTCAGCTAGGCAAAATGATAAAGTAAAGATTTAAGAGTAAAGATTATACCTCTAAAGAAATACTAAAAATTGTTCATACTAACTTGTGTGGATCGATTGAGGTGAAAAGCTACATGGGAGATAAGTACATAATGCTATTTGTTGATGATTACTCTAGGATGATGACAATTATGTTTTTGAAATAGAAATCTGATTCTTTTCAAATGTTTAAGTGGTACTTGGCAAGAGTTGAGAAAGAAATAGGTAAAAGTCTGAAATGCCTGAGATCTGATAAAGGAGGAGAATTCACATCAAATGAGTTTGAGATGTTCTATATTGGCAAAGAAATCAAAAGATAGACATCTGCCCCTAGAACCCCTCCACAAAATGGGTTACTGAAAGGAGAAACAAGTCTATAATGGACTATGCCAGAACACTCATGATGGAGAAGAATGCTGCTTTGAAATACTAGAGAGAAGCTATAAGTACTACTGTATATACCTTAAACTATGTGCAAATCAAGGAAGGTACTCATTCAACACCTTTTGAACTATGGTATGGATATCCACCCAACATAAAATACTTTAAGGTATTTGGAAGTATATGTTACATTCTTAAATATGTTAGAAATGGAAAGCTTGATGCAAAAAATGAAGAAGGTATATTCCTTGGATATCCCACAAGAAGTAAAGCTTATAAGTGTTTGAATACTAATACTAACAAAATTGTGGAAAGTGCAAATGTAAATTTTGATGAATATACAAAGGTACATGAGGCTAGACCCATGAAAAAACTAGAAGAATACAAATCATTTGTATACTTTTATGAAGGTATGCCTACTGAAGAAGATGCTACAAATCAAGTTACAAACCAACAACAAGTTTTAATGATTGTCGAGTCATATCTTATGCATGCCAAGTTGCATTTAGGAACTGAGCTGCATTTAGATGTCGAGTTATAGAACGATGAAGATGCACATTCTAATTTTGAGATTAGTACACATGAAAGAGATGCTGAGATACTTGATAGAGATTTACATAGTGATTTTGAGACTGAAAGACACAATGAAGAAACAAGAACTGAACCTACATTGTCCAAATATGTCAAAAGACATCATCCTGCTTATCAAATCATTGGAGATAGAGATTCTAGAACAATGAAAAGAAATAGATTGAGAAATGAATCATGTTTGCTAAGCATGAAGGAACCCAAAATAGTGAAAGGTGCATTAGAAGATGTGGACAAGTGCATTAGAAGATGTGGACTGGTACAAAGCCATGGAAGAAGAGATTAAAAAGATAGAGAAGAATAAAACATTGAGTTTGGTTACTAGACTAGAAGACAAGAGTGTGATCGGCACCAAGTAGGTATTCAGAAATAAGCTAGATGAGAATGGTGAAGTCATAAGAAAAAAAACAAGACTAGTCTACAAGGGATATGCACAAGAAGAAGGAATTGACTATGGGGAGACATTTGCTCCTTTTGCTAGATTGGAAGGAGTAAGAACTCTACTTGCTTATGCTATATACAAAGGTTTCAAAATTTATTAGATGGATGCAAAATCTACATTTCTGAATGACATACTAGAGGAAGCAGTTTACATAGAATAGCTAGAAGGTTTTGTTGATGATAACAATAAGAATGTGGTATGTAGACTGCACAGAGCTCTATATGGCTTGAAACAAACACCAAGAGCATGGAATGAGAGACTTTATACTAATCTTATGAAGATTGGATTTGAAAAGATTGATGATAACAACAATCTGTACATAAAGATAGACAAAGGCAAAGGTATTTTTCTATCTAAAATATTTTTTGATGATATCATATTTGGAGGACAAGATGCTTTATGTAAAGATTTTGCAAAGATGAAACAAGAATTTGAAATGTCTATGTTTGGAGAAATCAATTTTTTTGTGGGATTGCAAATACATCAGATGAAGTATGGTATATACATCACTCAGTCAAAGTATGCCAAAGAAATATTGAAGACTTTTGGATTGGAGGATTCCAAACTAGTAAGTACACCTATGGTGATAGGACACAAATTGTCAAAGAATGATGATTCTACTGAGGTGGATCAAACATTATACAGGTCTATGATTGGCAAATTGCAATATGTAGTACATAGCAAACCTAGTATTGCATTATTTGTAGGGATATTTACAAGATTCTCTACTAATCCCAGGGAGAATCACTTAATGGCTATGAAGAGAATAATGAGATATCTAAAAGGAACATAAGAGTTTGGTCTATACTACAAGAAGAATGAAAAGTTTGAATTAAGAGCTTACACTGATGCAGATTGGGCTGGAAACATTGATGACAAAAAGAGCACCAGTGGAGGAGCATTTTTCTTAGGCAAGAGACTAGTTACATGGACTAGCAAGCAACAAACTTGTACTTCACAATCTACTATTAAAGTTGAATATGTTGCTGCTATTGTAATCTGCACAAACATTGTATGGATCAAACAATTACTCAAAGGAATGAAGGAAGAGATCACATAACCAATGATACTTTATTGTGATAATACAAGTTCTATCAATATATCAAATAATTTAGTGATGCACACAAAGACTAAGCATATTGCAATCAAGTATCATTACTTGAGAGAGTTAGTTCAAGATAAAGAGGTGAAGATGGAATATGTTAACTCAAAGGAACAAATTTTTGATATCTTTACAAAACCATTACCTAAGGATGCTTATGAGTATCTAAGAGGTAAATTAGGGGTGATACCCCTATCAAAGGCTATCTAAGTAACAAGAGAAGTGCCCTGCATCAAACAAGTTGATATTCATATATTAAACATTGATGCAGAGGATCTTACTTTAGGAGCTACCTAAAATAATCATAGAGCTGAAAGTTCAGATTAGTCACAAGCAAGGTGACAAAGGGAGAAACTAAAGAAACTACAAAAGCTTATACCTGCATATTTTAAGATGAAAAATTTTTGGTATATGTTTTTGGCATTGTTTTCAAAGAGGGAGAAACTACATTAAAATGATCACCATCAGAAAGGGAGATCTATTGATTAGAGGGAAAAAGTATATCAGAGAAAGATGTCAAGAGTTGAGTTAGAATAGAGAGAGGAGATATTTCTTATAAATTTTGAGGGAGAAAGTATAAGAGATTGTTATAAAAAAGCTAGAGAAGTTACTGATCTTAGAGGGAGATCAGATAATTTCTGATGTTGCTGATTAGAAGAGGACACATGAATGATGTAATAAAGAGGGAGAAATCCTAACCTACCTAGTAACAGGGAGATACAAGAAGAAACTTAGAGGGAGTTATAAGAAAGAGTTTTGTAACCTAATTGGAAGATGGAAGCTGCTGATAGAGGGAGAAATTTTGATACAAGTTATCTTTTTGGTATTGTCTTACTATTTTAACCTAGTCAGTTTGCTTGACCAAGATGTTCATCATTTGATTGACTTGGTTGATCAATTTGGTTTGCCATTAATGCCAAAGAGGTAGATTGTTGAAATTTGGTTGAAAAAGATCATCGTTGAGAGAGATTATTGAAATATGGAGATTGTTGAAGAAGACTATGTGTTTCAATCATTATTTTGTCACTGATGTCAAACCTACTATTTGCTGGTAAGATAACTGCTTAGAAGATTTGGTTACTACCACTTAGTTGATTGATGAAGAGGATTTGATCAATAAGATGTAACCAAATCACTTAGAGGAAAGGTTGAGTTATGATTATTTAATGAAGTACAAGGATCAATTAAGATAGTGATAATCTACTTAAAGTTACAAATGTTGGCTACACTAATAAAGTTTAGAAGAACAAGTTACACAAAGTTTGTCTAGCAAGCTTAATCGAGTGGATAGTAGGTGCCAAGAAAAGTCAGTGCAAGTTGAGCAGAAAGTTAGTTAGAGCTGAATGAAAGAAAATTCTAGTGGATGTTGAGGAAGGCAGTTAATGTCAAGCATCAATATACTTTAGTTGATGCTGAGTGATTTTATATTGATGTCGAGCAACACACTACATGTCTAGCATCAGAAGGTTAATAATGCCAAGCTGCTGCATTATATTAAAGATTGAAGATTCACCAAATCTAAGCTAAAAAGTTTATTTTCTTGAAACTTGTGAACTAGGAGGAAGATAAGGTTGATGAGCTAGTGGCATAGAACTTAATGTAAATTTTTTTTGAGGCAAATTCAAATGGATTCTAGGAGAAATTTCTAGAAGAGATACAAGATATGGGGTAGATACATTATATCTTACCTAACCCATTTGAACCCTAATTTTTACAATGAAAAATGAGTGAGAAAATATCCTAATTTCCTATTTATAGGAATGTTTGGTCATGAAACAAATTTTTTCATGTGTGAGAACCTAAGGAAGAGAAGGAATTAAGGGTTTTGCTTCATCAAGTGACCCAAGAGAAGAGTCTGCAATGACATGTTAACTAAAAAGGATCAAGGAGATGATTTCTTGAAGGGTGAAAAAGCTATCAGAGCTAAAAAGTATGAAGGCCAAGTAGAATTGAGGACTGAATAGAGATCTATAATTTGCAAGAGAAGCTATAAGTTGTATGAAATCAAAGATCTATCGTTACTCTCTAACAATTGTATTAGTTTAGGGTAAATCCTTTGGATTAAGGTTGACTTGGAAGTCACTTGTAAATCCTTTAACCAGGTGGCATTCCAAGTGAATGGCCTAAAGTCCTCTAACAAGGCTCACTTCTAACAAGGTGATTGAAATCCCTTAACCAGTTCATATTTAATAGTGTGCATTGTAGCCTTTAATAGGGTTGGCCTTTCACAGGGCATCACTTTAGAAGAGTGAAAAGGAGTAGCATGTTATTGGTGGTTTTTCCCAAATTGGGTTTCCATGTAAATCATTGTGTTAAGTGTGTTGATGAATCTATTGTATTTGATGCTTTACATTTATGCAAGTTGATTTGACAGTAACATTCAAGTTTTAGTGATTGCATAATGGATGCATGCATGGGTATGAATGTTTTATGGGTTCACTAAGTTTTGAAAAGTTTTATTTATACATCTAGACCTTGGATAACTGATTCACACCCTCCCCTTTCTAAATTATTTCCAACGAGGAGAAGGAGCAATATCAATTCCAACAAGGAGAAGGAGAAATATCAAGTATGTTATGTTGAAATGATATAGAAGATGTGTCAAACATTCTATTTTCATTTTTAAGTAAGGTTATTTCATGATGAAAAGAGTAATCCATGTCATAATCCAAAGGTCCATTCTAAATAGGAAAATAGTCAAGTTAAGGATATCTCTATCAAGAAAGCACACCATAGAAGAAAAAGGAGAGCCACTAAAAGAGGGTATAATATGATCCTTAAATTTGTCCCCATAGATAAGCCTATTTTTTAATATATAATTGAAGATTCCCAACTGAAATAAAGAAATGAACAAAAACCATTAATCATTTTTCCAAAAAAGAAATAGGGTCCAGGTCAACCTCATGGGTCAGATTCCCATGGGGTTGATATACCAAGGATACTATAAAAAATTTGAACCAAATTCTCCAAAATTCTCTCTAGGTGTAATTTTAGATCAATGTTTGAAATCTTTCTATCATGTTCCTACATACAGAAAGTGAAGGTTTTTTTTTTGGTTGATGATGGCTTGTCTTGGTCAAGCCGTAAATTGAGGAATCTGTTAGCATGAATGCTAATGATACTAGTTTGGGGGAGTATCCTAAGTATTGGGGAATATTGACATGTTGCATTGATGACTCTATTTTCCATTGATGTCAACATAGCAGTAAGTCTATGAAGATTGACAGAGTAGTAGATAGAGATCTTAGTTGTTCAAACAAGGTTTTGATTGTTTGGTGATGCTTGTTCATGGACATGTTCAATATAGTGTTCTAATGTGAAGTTCCAATGCACATCATGTAAGTCAAAGATGTACAAAGTTGTACCTAATTTATAAAGAGCAGTACAGAGACAAAGTACCTGAGAATAAATTTTTGTTTGCATTATATCTTTTGATAGTGATATAATCTAGTGATGCACAGTCATCCAGTGATAGAGGATAGTTGATGGTGACATCAACAAATGCACAGGTCTTGAAGTTGCACATGTCAATTTTTGCATATACTATGAGCTAACAATCCTATTGTAACTATGAATTAATTAATTATCTTATTATAATTAATTGGGAAAGCCTCAAGGCTGACTTAAGGAATTATTTTAAAGATATGACATAAAGGAAAGATGTTTTCCTTTTTTGTAAAAAGTGTACCGAGCATTGTATTGAGTACGAAGTGCATAAAGGAGAAGAGTGTTTACTAAATTTGAGTAAGCAATCCAAGGGATTATTGGATGTGGGTTTTCTGATCTAGTTACAAGATCAGAAGGAGTAGAAGTCTAGTTGATAGGAAATAAAGAAGAAAGAGCAGTACTATAGAGATCATTTGGATAGTGGGTTCATTGGTCTTTCCCTTGAAGCTGTTTGGACAATGGGTCCAAGTATCTTCCATAACTGCTAACAAGGTTGGCACAACTCCTAGTAGGGTTGTCACAACTTCTAACTAAGTTGGAATCTCCTAACAGAGATTCAAAGTCTCCTAACAAGGGCTAATATGTACTAAATGTTGTTATTGACTCCTAACAGGGTCTATCCTCTAACAAGGAATATTTATATTAGTACATCATCTTGTGGGTACCATCCCCATTGGGGTTTTCCCTTTGATCAAGGGTTTCCCTAGCTAACATATCTGGTGTTATTGTGCATGAGTATCTTGTTGTGATTTTTGATTATATTTCTCATATGGTTAAAGTTTAATAAGGTTGATAATTGTGATATTAGTTGGATAACTGATTCACCCCCACCCTCAATTATATTGGTGGACATCAGAGCATCAAGTCCTTGAAGGATAAGCTTAACAACTTTTCATAGTATCTTTTGACACGTGAATAAAGATATGATATTAATTTGTAATTAAATTGTACAAGTTATGAGTATTTTTTATTATGAGTCACTTATTTGGAGTTTTTGTTGGGATGAGAATAGTGAAACTTGAATTCTTATTATTGTTATACAATTAACATTGAAGTTTGACACTTGAGTTGGCTGCATTATGTAAATGTTGAAGCTTGAATCTTATTGTCATCATAAACATTTCAAGAGTTTATATGCTTTATCTTCAGAACACAAGAATACTTGAAATAAAGTTTTTTATTTATTCATGGAATTTGATATCAATATTGCTTGCTTATCCATCCCTTTAAGAGCTTCATTCATGGAAACACATTATATATGCTCTTCTTATAATTCCTATAGCTATCGTTGTTGCATTTTTTCTTGGATATCTTTTGTCTGTTGTTATCTTGGTGCAAGGCACCTAACAACCCTTGTTTTGGTTTTGTTTGTTTTATTGTTTCTTTAAGGCTTGTTGTGACTCTAGATAAGTCAGGGTGGTCTATTGGTGTGCTTAGATCAAGTTGGTTTGACTAAGCCTTGTTTAGGCATGTACAAGCTAATAAACACTAGGGGAATACTAGGTGGTCAAAGTAGGTCAAAGTATGTACAATGATGTTGTGGAGGAGGACCCTTCAAACCTTGTTGCTCATGAGGAGGGAAAACCAAAAAATTGGGTAGACGATGGTTCCACTATTCTTCCACTAGGAAAGGGAGTATTTATAGGAGGAAAAGGAATTGGGCAACCCATGAGAGGGAAACCTAGTGGAGAGATTTCAGGAATATAATTCATGATGTGTGGAGCATAATTTATCTACAGTTGAAATGGAGTTGAAACAATATTGTATGATATTTAGCGAGGTTGCATTCAGCATTGGAGGGGCAACTGGGAAAGTGGATGTGTATGGAGGGGGAGTCATGTATTGTACTACAAAAGGAATAAATTATTGTGCCCATGGATTCAAATTAGCAGTCATGGCTTTCTATAATTGTTGTGCCTCCATTATTCCTCAAAAAATATATTTGTAAGGGCAATGATAGAATGAAAAATCTGATTTTGAAAGTTGTGGTAGGGACAAATGTTTCCAAGTGGGCTTTTGGTGGTGGTCCACTTGTTTTCATGTCAAGTCCTCAATAAAATAATGCTGCACATAAAATGTATGTTGAATCCACAACTTCCTACATGGAGAAATAATCATGACATTCGGCTTCTTATATACATTAATATAAAAAGGAAATAGAAATGAAACGCTATCTATGAAACACTTGAGTAGAAGCAATATTAGTCAGACAACTTAGAGGAATGTCAAACACATATTGGAAATAGAAGAGGAGTAACTGAGAGAGAAGGGGTGAATTAGTTACCACAAAAATAAATCCCAGACCCCTTAGATGTCAATACAAATCAAAATATAAATGCTGATTAAACTATATTATGTTGTTACTTGGCAAACACACAGACACTCAGTTAACACTAACAAATACTGCAACTCAACAAGCACTGAGAATCAACTATAATTTGGCAATAATTGAATATACTGATCTTAATGTCATTAACCTTAAATTTAACTTAGTTGTGTAACATGAAAGAAATAGTATGACTAGAAGTGACACCAAGATTTAATGTGGAAACCCAATTTGGGAAAAACCACCAATTGCAACTAGTTACAGTTTTCACTCTTTTGAAGTGAGCCCTGTTAGGAGCCAACCTTGTTAAAGGTTACAACATTGTTAGGTGACCCTATTAGAGGATTTAATCACCCTATTAGGAGTGGCTTAATTAGAGGTCTTCAAGACACTTCAAATAGAAATACCACCTTGTTAGAGGATTTACAACTAGCTGTTAAGCCAACTCTATTTAAAAGATTTAGATCACTGCTACAAAAAAATCAATTGAACTCAATATGCCAAAACAAGAAAATCCTTTGTTAGCCAACCTTGCTCGGTAGACACTAACCAAAATACATTTTCCTTCATTAACCAAGTGAGCTTGGTTAAAACTGCTTTTCATGCCAACTTGCTTTGTCTCTCAAGTGAACTCAATAGACATTGCCTTCCGCAAATTCTCTTTGGTAACCGAGTGAGCTTTAACACTCATTATCTTCCAACTTTCCTTTGTCTCCCACATGAACTCGATAGACACTGACTTCTAAAATTGGCATACATAGGAATGCTTGACAGATACAGGAAAGTATCTTCATTTCTTGAGTGAGCTCGACATACATTGACTGAAAATGATATAATATTTTTTGCAAAATCAAAGACAATACACAACTAACCAATTATTTTCAACAATCTCCCTCTTTGGCATTGATGGCAACACATGTCATAATACAATGAAATTTTTAGAGAAAGAATAAAGTGAGGAACATATCCTTCGTTTTATTTTGATTCTCATCCATGAGAAATCCCTCTATTAATATGAACTCCCTCTACCTTTAGTTTTTCCCTTTGTCAAAAAAAATCTATCTTCAACATCTTCTTTTGATAGAAAACTCTTCCTTTTTGATATCAGACCAAGTTCATCTCCTTTCTTAGACATCTTTAAATTTTTTTTATGTGAAATGTGTACTCTCCCTCTTTATATAATTTTCTATTATATGACAACAAACTCTCCCTCTTTGACATCTCATGCCAAAGACAATATTTAGAGAATATTAGTGTACCTTACATACTGATTCATATGTAATGTGCCATTTTTAATACTACATCAACTGATTCATTTTCAACATGCTCTAGTTGATGCATCACTAAACTTCATCTAGCGAGTTTCAAATAGGGGAATAAACCCTAACTTACCTCTTAGATAAAAAAATGCATCCTTAGGCAATGGCTTGGTGAATATGTCTATAAGCTATTCTTTGGCATTCACATATTCTAACCTTACTTCCTTGCCTTGTACCAATTTTCTTAGAAAATGATATTTTATAGTAATGTGCTTGGTTTTGGTATGCATCATTGAATTCTTTGATATATTGATTGCATTGGTGTTATCACAGAATATAACCATTGGATCCTTGATTTAAATCTTCATACATGTGAACAACTGCTTGAACCAAATAACATTGGAATAATTAACTACTGTTGCCACATATTCTGCCTCTACTATAGACTGAGAAATACAATCGAGTTTTTTGCTTGTCCAAGATACTAGCCTTTTATCAAGAAAGAATGCCCCACCACTGGTGCTCTTTCTATTATCAATGCTTCCTTCCCAATAATTCTTGTATCATAAGCCATAATATTCAGTACCCTTTAGATACCTCATGATTCTCTTGATTGCCATCATATGATTTTCTTTAGGATTTTCTTAGAATCTTGCCACCATACCAACTGCAAGAGCAATCTTAGGCCTAGTATGTACAACATACTATAATTTTCCAATCATTGATCTATATGTGGTCTAATCTAACTCCTTGGAATCATCATTGCCTTCTGTGAATTCACTTTGGTAACTGAGTGAGCTTGGTTAACACTCGTTATCTTCTAACTTTCCTTTGTCTCCTGAGTGAACTCGATAGACACTAACTTCTGAAATTGGCATACACAAGAATGCTTGACAGATACAAGAAACAGTATTCATCGCTTAAGTGAGCTCAACATGCACTGACTGACAATGATATAACATTTTGTGTAACATGAAAGACAATACCAGTTATTTTCAACAATCTTCGTCTTTAGCATTGATGGCAACACAACATGTCATAATACAATGAATTTTTTAGAGCAAGAATAAAGTAAGGAACATATCCTTAGTTTTATTTTGATTCTCATCCATAAGAACTCCCTCTGCCTTTAGTTTTTCCCTCTATCAACAAAACTCTATCTTCAACATCTTCTTCTAATAGAAAACTCTTCCTTTTTGATATTAGACCAAGTTCATCTCCTTTCTCATACATCTTTAAATATTTTTTATGTGAAATGTGTACTCTCCCTCTTTATAATTTTTTTTGTTATATGACAATAAACTCTGCCTCTTTGACATCTCATGCCAAAGATTATATTCAAAAAATATTAGTGTACCTTACATATTGATTCATATGTAATGTGCCATTTTTAATACTGCATCAACTGACTGATCTTCAACATGCTCTGGTTGATGCATCACTAAACTTCATCTAGTGAGCTTTAGATAGGGTAATAACCCCTAACTTACCTCTTAAATACAAAAATGCATCCTTAGGTAATGGTTTGGTGAATATGTCTACAAGCTATTCTTTGGTATTCACATATTCTAACCTTACTTCCTTGTCTTGTACCAATTCTCTTAGAAAATGATATTTTATAGCAATGTGCTTCCTTTTGGTATGCATTATTGGATTCTTTGATATATTGATTGCACTGGTGTTATCACAGAATATAACCACTGGATCCTTGATTTTTATCTTCATACATGAGAACAGTTGCTTGAACCAAATAATATTGGAACAATTAATTACTATTGCCACATATTCTACCTCTGTTGTAGATTGAGAAATACAATTATGCTTTTTTCTTGTCCAAGATACTAGCCTTTTACCAAGAAAGAATGTCCCACCACTGATGCTCTTTCTGTCATCAATGCTTCCTTCCCAATTAGCAACAGTGAAGGCTTATAACTCTTCCTCCTTTCTTGTACCATAAGCCATAATCTTCAGTACCCTTTGGATACCTCATGATTCTCTTGATTTCCATCATATGATTTTCTTTAGGATTTTTTTAGAATCTTGCCACCATAGCAACTACAAGAGAAATCTTAGGCCTAGTATGTACAACATACTATAATTTGCCAATCATTGATCTGTATGTGGTCTAATCTAACTCCTTGGAATCATCATTTTAGAAATCTTATGTCTAGTTGACATAGGTGTTCCAATTGGCTTTGAATCTTCCATTCCAAATTTCTTCAGTATCTCCTTGATATATTTAGATAGAGTAATGTCGATACCATCTTTCTTCTGTTGAATATGCAGTCCAACAAAGAATGCTATCTCTCCAAAAATGGACATCTCAAATTCTATACTCATCTATTCTAAAAATGATTTGTACAAGTCATCATTTCTAGTAAACAATGTGTCATCCACAAATATTTCTGCCGATACAAACTTCTTGTCTAGTTCTTCTTTGATTTAATAGGCTGCTATTATCATTTGTTCTTTGAAAACCAATCTTTATTAAGTAGTTATGAAGTCTTTCATACCAAGCTTTGGGAGCTTTCTTGAGACCATACAATGCTTTGTGCAATTTAAAAACCATAATCCTTTTTGTTAGGATCTACAAAACCTTTTAGTTGTTCTATGTAAATTTTTTCTTCAAGAATTCCATTCAAGAATGTAGATTTCACATCCATTTGATAAAATTTGAAACCCTTATGTGTTGCATATGCTATTAAAGTCCTAACACCTAATCTTGTAATAGAAGCAAAAATTTCACCATAGTCAATACGTTCTTCTTGAGAATAACTTTTGCATGCTAACCTTGCTTTGTTTATGGAAACTTCTCCATCTTTATTCAACTTATTTCTATAAACCCATATTGTACCAATTAAATTTTTATCCTTGGGTCTAGGAACAAGAGTCCAAGTTTTATTCCTTTTTATCTATTCTACTTGTTCATTTATTGCTTCAATCCAAATTTTATTATCCAAAACATCTTTTACTAATCTAGGTTTTGATCCAAGGACTAAAAATTAGATAAAATTGAAATGTCCCCAATGCTCCAAGAATCAACATCATTACAAAGTGTTCACAATTCTGACTCTAATGTAACTAGAACAGGAAAAATTGGACTCTAGATGAAAAATTTATGGCTAGTCAAAGTTTGGTTAAACTAGGAATAGAGGCCATAAAAAGGTGAAGAATTGATCATCTCAAAATTGGTCAACATTGGATTTCAAATTGAAGAACTCATCGAGAGCTTTCTAACGATGTTCATTTCATAAAAAATGGAGAGCATATGTGGAAGTTACAGCAGTTTGAAGTTTAGGTAAAAATATGGTCTCTGATGACATCATGATGATGTCACCATTCCAGTCAGCATGGTGATGTGGCACATTAGGAATCAGGTGGTAAAAATATGTTGAGGAGAATCAAAATCCCAACTTTCATATCTAACCCATCCTCCTTAACTATTATGCAACACATATCATTTACTAATTTATGGAGGGAGTTTCTTTTTAAAACAACAAAGCCACCAAATAGAGAGTGGAGGCTAGTAGGAATGGAACCCTTGATCACTAACCTCCCAAAATACTTTATAACCATTGTTCTATTTATAGCACTTAATATACATGTGGATTATATTGTATTTAAACTATATCAAATCCTACCTACCCTTAGGTAAATAAGGATATGGGTCAAAACTAACCACTAAAATGAAATAAGGCCAAACTTATAAAATAGAAAAGGGGTTATTAAAAAGATCAAATTAGTTAAAAGGGATTATTTTTGCAATTAGTGGTTATAACCCTTTTTTGGCCAATTTCATGTATAAAACGAAGTAAGTAGGCTTTGGAAAGGCATCTAGGTGATGAGAAGGAAATTATGATCTTGAAGGCTTGACGATTATTCCTGCACATTGGAGAAGAATGTTATCATTATGCTTGAAGGGAAGATCTTGAACACTTGTAATTGATTTGTTTGGAGCTAACTAGATTGGTCCCTTTATTGGAGTAGGACCTAGAGATGTAATCTGACCCATAGACAAACTTTGTTATCAATTGTGTTTTGTCTTCTATCTCTCTTCTCTCTTTTTTTTAGTCATTACCTTATTATGCTTTGTTCATTTAAGCATTTAATTTATGTTAATTCACTAAATAATTATTTTAATTAAATTTATGTAACTATTTAAAGCATTCCTCTATAATAGTCCTAGATCCTAATCAGATTAGGTTCAAATTCAGTAAGCAAACATGTACCTTTCAAATTTTTTCTTATCATTATACCATCTAACTTGTCTCCAATGATCTAATTAGGTGCACAGTTCCTTCTAACATATCTTGCTAATACATGTACTTTGGATTTTGATTTTGTTTCACTAACCTTGTCATAATCTTTTGTATCAGGCTCAAGTCCCACTATCTGTGACTCAATTCCATCAAACTTGGTTTGCTTTGGCAATAGATTGGTAGCTTCTAACTACGACTTGGGTCCTTCAGAATATGACTTGAGTTGCACTGGTTGCAACTTGGTAGCTTTTGGAGATTTTGGGTACTCAAAAGGTGAAGCTTCCTATCTTCTAATTAGATTTGGCAATGTATCAAGTTCATAATACACAAATCTTCTGTAATCCTCAGGCTTTTTGTTGCTTTCTTCTTTACTCTTTTCTACAAACTCATCAATTCTCACATGTGCATTTTCTATGATTTTATGAGTAGTTAGTTTCAAGAACTTACATGCTTTACTTCTACAAGAGTATCCTAGGAATATGCATTCATCACCTTTGACATCAAATTTACCTTTCCTAGAATCCTTCAAGATATAACATTTTCTACCAAATACTTTCAAGTAACTTACACTAGGTTTGTAGCCACACCATAGTTCATAAGGAGTTTGATTTGAGTATTTCTTCAGTTGTACTCTATTCAAGGTATGCACTAGAGTACTGATTGCTTCCTTCTAGTATTTTATTATAACACTCTTTTCTATCATTAAGGTTTTTGCACAATCCATGATAGATTTGTTCCTTCTTTCTGCTATACCATTCTGTTGAGGTGTACCAGGGGTTGATACTTGTCTTTTGATTCCTCTCTCAATGTAATTCATTGAAATCATTAGAGATAAATTCACCACCTTTGTCTAATCTCAAACACTTCAATTTCTTTCCAGTTTCTTTCTCTACTCTTGCCATAATCACTTAAATTTTTGAAATGCTTTAATCTTTTCTTTTAGATATATTATAGTCATCATTATGGAATAGTCATCAAAAAATAAAATAAGATGCTTATCTCTAGTATAACTCTCTATTCCAATAGGTCCACATAAGTATGTATGAACTAGCTCCAAGACTTCTCTAGAATGATAGTCCTTTCTTTTGAAACCTGTCTTTTCCATCTTACCAATTTGACATTTTTTGCATAGACCCATATTAGGATTCCTCAAATAGGGAATACCTCTTACTCTTCTATTTTTTCTTATCTTGACCAGATTAGGAAAGTTCACATGACACAACCTTTTATTACATAACCATCTTTTCACTGAGATCTAGGTAGAATAGGTTACCTTTTGTTTGTTTGCCAAACCCAACCAAATTTCATTTTCCATCTAGTAGTTTGGCCTTCCCATTCATGAATTCTACCTTGAATCCAATGTTATTCAACTGTGCCACACTTAGTAGATTATGCTTTAGTCCTTCCACCTAGTAGGAATTGTCACATTTGAGTTTATTTGTTAGTGAAATACAATCTTTTCCTTTTATTCAACAAGGTTCATTATTTCCAAATTTAACACTTCCACCATCATAGTGTTCCATATGTTTAAACTTTGATTTGTCACCATTCATATGATGAGAGAAATCACTATCAATAATCCATGTATCATTCTTATTAACATGAGAAATAAGTGCCATTTTATCTGACTCATCATTTGCTTTATCTTTTACATCTATATAGACCATTCAATCATTATCAATACTATTAGAATCTTTAGCCATAAAACAAGATTTCTTACCTTTTTTCTTGTAGTATTTGTAACTCTTAAATTCCTTCTTTCCTTTGAACTTATTGCTTTTCTTTTCATCTTTTCCTTCTTTGTTGGGACATTTTGAAGTGATGTGACCAACTTCTTCATATGAAAAAAAAATTAGAGGAATCTTACCTTTGTACTTTCCTCTTCCTTTGGAATATTTCCTTGCAAGTAGAGCTTCAACAACTTCAAGATCATTGTCTAAAATTTCTTCCTCTTCTCCTCTTTTTGATTCTTTGGCTTTTAATTTTCCACTTTTTTTCTTGAGTGAAAGCTTGGCTTCAAATGTAGACTCAATACCTTTGGAACTAGGGACATAGTTATCATAGTTATCCAGCTCAAAAGCTATCAATCTTCCCACTATAGCATCTAGATTTATCTTCTTATTTGGATCACATCTCATCTCTTGAATAGTAGATGCTGTAATTGCATAGATAAGAAGAAGGGTTCTGAGTACCTTGCTTACAACTATTTTTTCATCAATGTCTCCTCTAGATGCTTTGATTGCACTCACACTTGCTTTGATTCACTTAACATATTTTGCAATGTTTTCATCCTCTCTCATCTTCATTTGATCAAACTAGCCTCCAAGAATTTCTTCTTTGGCTCTCCTTAAATTTTCATCACCTCCATAGATGTCTTTCATTTTGGTCCATATTTCATGAGCAACATTGAAACTTTTGACCTCATCAAATTCAACATAAGTAAGAGCATAAGCAATGTCAATCATAATGTTATGAATTTTTCTTTTTAGCAATCTTTTCAATTGTCAATGTTCCAATAGGAGCCTTGTATTGATTATCAAGATATTCACAACCTGAATCACTGATAGTTGCCAAGTGTAACCTCATAAGTTCTTGCCATGCTACAAAGTTGTCTCTATTCAACTTGGGAATCTCTCTTTTGTAAAACATCCCAATCTTTAGCTTAGGTCCTTGAAACCTTCTTTGCAAGCACAAAAAAATCTGATACATGTTTTTGGAAATATAAGAGTAACTAAGAGGGGAGGGGTGAATTAGTTATCACAAAAATAAATCCCAGATCCCTTAGATGTCAATACATATCAACACATAAAATCTGATTAAACTATATTATGTTGTTACTCGACAAACACACAGGTACTTGGTTAACACTAGCAAATACTGCAACTTGGCAAGCACTAAGAATCAACTGTAATTTGGCAATAATTGAATGTATTGATCTTAATGTGATTAACTATAATTAAACTTAAATTTAACTTAGTTGCATACACATGAAATAAATAGTATGAACACAAGTGACACCAAGATTTAATGTGGAAACCAAATTTGGGAAAAATCACCAATTGCAACTTGTTATTGTTTTCACTCTTCTAAAGTGAGACCTATTAGGAGCCAACCCTACTAAAGGTTACAAAAAACACTATTAGGTGTTACCCTATTAGAGGATTTAATCACCCTATTAGGAGTGACTTTGTTAGAAGTCTTCAAGACACTTCAAATAGAAATGCCACCTTGTTAGGGATTTACAACTAGCTATTAAGCCAACTTTTTTTAAGAGATTTAGATCACCACTACAATAGTTATAAAGTAACAATGAGATGTCCTGATTTATGATGCAACTAAATTGCTGATTAAAGATCTCATATTTAATCCTTTCTGATCTACTGTATCTTTGTAGCTCCAGAAGGATATTCTTTTTATCCTTCAAATTTGCTTCCTTTTGGCATCTTCAAATCTTCTATTTTATTTTTCACATTCAATCCTCAACTTGGCCACACACACACACACACACACACACACACACACAAACACACACACACACACACACACACACACACACACACACACACACATCTTACATATTGTCAAGTCAACTTGAATACAACTTAGAATACTTAATATTTATCTCCTAAGTCATCTAGAACCAACACACAAATCAATTGAACTCAATATGCTAAAACAAGAAAATCCTTCATTAACCGACCCTGCTCAATAGACACTAACCAAAATAGATTTTCCTTTGTTAACCAAGTGAGCTCGGTTAATACTAGTTTTCATGTAAACTTTCTTTATCTCCTGAGTGAACTTGGTAGACACTACCTTCTTCAAATTCTCTTTGGTAACAGAGTGAGCTTAGTTAACACTCACTATCTTCCAACTTTCCTTTATCGCCTGAGTGAACTCGATAGACACTGACTTTTGAACTTGGCATATCTATGAATGCTTGGCAAACATAGGGAAATATCTTCATTGCTGAAGTGAGCTCAACATAAATTGACTGGCAATGATATGACATTTTGTGTAACATCAAAGACAATACACAATTAACCAATTATTTTCAACAACACAATCTTTGTGAGAGGGGCCAAAGAGGAAACTGCATTAAATGTTGAAGTTTTACCTTACCTTGGATTAAGTTAGTTCATGTTTGTATCATACTTTTTTCTTCATTAAAATTTCCTATAAGTGTTCAACTTCTTGTATCTTTTTCATTCTTCCAAGTATCAACACATAATATTTAATGACTCTTAGGGTCAATTCCATTCGGCATGCTGGAGAATATTTGAGCTATCAATGGGATGGGATGATCTTGGGACTAGGTTTACTTGGTCACTCAAAGCTAACATAGTAGATAATTTGATCCCATGATGAACAGTTAGAGAGATTCACCAATTGGTGACTTTATACTGGCTAACACTATAAGTTTTAGCATCACCCGAGATGGGGCCAAAAAATCAAAATGGAATCAAATCTCCAAAAAGAGAAAGAGGTTATTGTGGGTGTTGAAAATATGATCTTGTAGCACCTAGAATTACATCCATACATCACAAGAGCTTTAAGATATGCCCTATCAATGATCATTTCCCTATGGTATTTAGTGACTCTTAGGGTCAAATTCCATTTAGTGTGCCTGAGAATGTTTGAGTGGTCAAAAAGATAAGATAAGCTTGGGACTAGGGTTTACCTAGCCACTCAGAGCTAACAGAATAGATAGTTCAATCCCACAATGAATGGTTAGAGAGATTCATTAGTTGGCGACTTTGTACTAGCCAACACTATAAGTTTTAGCATCACCCGAGATGGGGCTGCAAAATCAAAATGGTATCTAGTCTCCAAAGAGAGAGAGAGAGAGAGAGAGGTTATTATAGGTGTTGACAAAATAATCCTATAGCACCTGGAATTGCATCCATACTTTGCATGAGCTCTGATATATGCCCCATCAAAGACCTCTACCCTATGGCATTTAGTGACTCTTAGGGTCAATTCTGTTCGGTGTGCTTGAGAATGTTTGAGCAGTCAATGGATATGATGAGCTTGGGCCAAGGGTTTACTCATCCACTTAGAGCTAACAAAATAAACAATTTGATCCCACAATGAATGGTTTGATAGATTCACTAGTTGGTGACTTTGTACTAGCCAACACTACAAGTTTCAACATCACCTGAGATGGGGCCACAAAATAAAAATAGAATCCAATCTTGAAAAAGAGAGAGATGTTATTTTAGGTGAAAAAAATTGATCTTGTAGCTTCAATACCTCTCACAATCTCGAAGATATGCCTCGTCAAAGATTGCTGCCCTATGACATTTAGTGACTCTCAGTGTCAATTCCATTCTGCATACTTGAGAATGTTCAAGTAGTCAACATGGTGGAATGATCTTGGGAAAAAAGTTTATCCAGCCACTCAGAGCTAATAGAACAAATAGTTTGATCCCACAATGAATAGTTAGAGAGATTCACTAGTTGGAGACTTTGTATTGGCTAGTACTACAAGTTTCAGCATCACCCATGATGGGGCCACAAAATAAAGATAGAATCCAATCTCCAAAAAGAGAGAGGTTATTGTAGGTGTCAACAACATGATCTTGTAGCACCTATAATTGCATCCATACCTTGCACAAGCTCCGAGATATGTCCCATCGAAGATCATTGCTCTATGGTATTTAGTGACTCTTAGGGTCAATTCTATTCAATGTTCCCAAGAACATTCAAGTGGTTAATGGGATGGGATGAGCTTGGGACTAGGTTTTACCCATCCACTTGGAGATAATAGAACAAACAGTTTGGTCCCATGATGATTAGTTAGAGAGATTCATTGGTTAGCGAATTTGTACTGGCCAACACTACAAGTTTCAACATCACCAAAGATGGGTCTGCAAAATCAAAATGGAATCCAATCTCTAAAAAGAGAGATAGGTTATTTTAGATGTTGAAAACATGATCTTGTAGCACTTAGAATTACATCCATACCTCATACGAGCTTTGAGATATGCCTCATCAAAGATCATTGCCCTATCGCATTTAGTGACTCTCAGGGTCAATTCTGTTTGGCATGCTTGAGAATGTTTGATCAATCAACAAGATAGGAAAATCTTGTGACTAGGGTTTACCTAACCACTTAGAGCTAATAGAACAAAAAATTTGATCCCATGAAGAACTGTTAGAGAGATTCACTAGTTGGCGACTTCATATTGACCAACAAATTTCAACATCACATGATGGGGCCGCAAAATAAAAAAAGAATCCAATATCAAAAAAGAGAGAGAGAATATTGTAAGTGTCAAAAACATGATCCTATAGCACTTAGAATTGAATCCATACCTCACATAAGCTCTGAGATATGCCCTGTAAAAGATTGTTGCCCTATGGCATTTAGTGACTCTTAGGGTCACTTCCATTCAGTGTGCTCAAGAATGTTCAATCGATCAACAAGATAGGATAGTCTTTGGAATAGGAATTACCTAGCCACTCAAAGCTAATGGAGTAGAAAGTTCAATCCCACAAAGAATGGTGAGAGAGATGTGAGCAAGATATGTATGCCTAGGCTACTTTGTGCAAGATATGAGCAAAAGTTGCTAATTAGGCAAAATTGAGTCTTTTTGAATTTTTGGTCAAGATAGCCTAGGATTAGGTTTTTTTAGTTGTTTTTGAATAATTTGGAACCTTTTCCAAGTCCTAGAAGTGAAATCTAGTGAACTTTGCAAAAGTTGCACTTTTTGTTCAAAATTGCAAAATTGAAAAAGTTGTAAAAGTTGCTCAAAAAGGAAACTTGGTTGGAAAGGAGTGTGAAATATGATTGGGAACCTTATAACCTTCCAAAATATGTTTCCCATGCTCATATACCCAAGCATGAGTAGTTACAACTTTCCAAACCTCCATTTGCAACTTTTGAGTAATTTTTGCTCTTTACATCTTTTGGTCAAATGGGTCCATCTAGGAATATTATAGGACCCTAGTTAATATTCCTAGGACCTATTAGGTAAAAAAAAAATTTATTTTTCCATATCTAACAACTTTTAACCTATTAAGAAAATTTTGGCTCATTAAGCAACTTTTGACCAACCTACCTAACCTAATGAGCAATTTTGGCTCCTTTACAAACACCTTGGGAATAGTTGCTTATTAGACACACACAACCTATATCACTATGAAAATAATCCTTCTAACAATATTTGGATAGGAGTTTGCATGGTTGGAGGCCTCTAATGGAGTTTAGGTGGCTTTAGATGCATGAATTATATGCCTAAGGAGCAACAAAAAGAGATCTATCCATTGGAAAGGGGTATTTTATGGTGGATTATGTCTACATACACCTTGTAGATGGTGAATCAACCTTTATTTGATTAAATTTGGATTGGGAAGTCATACATTGAGAAAGTCCTAGGTTTGAGGATTAATAAGAGACCAATTTGGGGATTTCTTACTTGCAAAGGTTGGAACATCAAATTGACATGATATTCATTTGATCCATCTGAGGAGATTTTTGATAGTTTGGAGCATTGGAAGAAAGGGCAATAGGTAGTTACTTCAGAAAAACACCCTATTTTATGCTTAAAAGGGTGCCTAGTTAGAGGATCTATTTTTTGGTCCAAAACAACCTATACTAAGGTTGCAGTATGTCAAAGAAGGCTGAAATGGGTATATGAAAACCTATTTTATTTAAGAATTCCTTTGGAGAGTTTGGGAGAAAACTTAACATCTTTCTTGCTAGAGACCTAGTTGGGGGAAATTAGCCCTACTAGGCAATTTGAGTGCTTCCCCATGCTGAAAAATTTCTAACCTTCCAAAATATTCTTCCCCATGCTCAAATACCTAAGCATGGGTAGTTACAACTTCCCAAACTATCATTTGCAACTTTTGAACAATTTTTGCTCTTTACATCTTTTGATCAAATGGGTCCATCTACAACCATTCTAGGACCCTAGTTAGGATTCCTAGGACCTATTAGGTAACCACATACCTTAGTTTCCCAACCCTAACATTTTACCTATTGAGAAACTTTTGACCAACTTAGGACCTAATCAATAATTTTGGCTCTTTTACAAACACCTCTTTTACAAACACATTGGGAATAGTTGCATTCCAAGGACTCTTGGAACTTATTAGACACATAAAACCTCTTAATTAACCTTGAGAAAAATTCAAAAACTAAAAAGAAGGGAGGTGTCCTATGCCAAAGAGTGGGAAAGTCCACTTGAAGCTACCTAGTTGTGCACTCCATATCACAAAAACTGAGAGAGGTCCATGTTTTTGTAATTATATACAATCTAATGAACTAGATAGATATTCTCTACATTTTAATGTCTCAAGCACTGCCTCATGGTATGACTCATGAACCTTCCAAAGAGTCTTATTATTTGGTTTTCCACCATATTCTATCAAGTGGACATTTGACACGATAACAAGGTTTGAATAATGAAGAATCTTCCTCTCTGTTTTTCAATCCTTGAATAACCACAAGTTAGGGTTCTTCATAGAATATCATCTAAGACATGTGTCAGTTACAAACACCACACCTATATGGTACTCTAAACCTTCATCATCTGTAGTTGAGTGATCCAATTTTTTTTGGCTTGGACATAACAACACATATAATAATATGTCCCTTCTTCATTGTCTTCAAGTGCAATAACAACAAAAACATGGCCAGTAGTAATAAATGTACAAAATATGGTCATTAATTCAAAAAATACTTAGGTAAAAGTTATAAAGTTACATATTGAATATATATATAGTACCAGGTTGCACTAGATTAGACAAGCAATCAAAGTCAATGGATAAATCCATCTCTACCATTTCCAGTGCTTGTGGGGGATGATAGGTGTCAGTTGGGTCCAAAACCCATATATCCCATTTGTCCATCCATTTAGTAGACTCACACTCATCCCAATTTTCCTTTACACATGGTGAAAAAAAAAATACCATTTTTCATGTGTGGATACTCCATGAACCTGCTTCAAAACTTCTATAAGAGTACAACTCACTTGATCTTGTCAATGTGCACCAATCTTCATATGGTGCAACATTAGTATTATCTATCAACCAAAAAAATATGAACCATAGATTCACCTTCCTTACTTGGACTCATTTTAGCATTACACCACTGGATGATGGATTTTGCATCTGTCAATGTTGCTCCATATTTGTACTTTAATTCTTCATAAGCTAAGGATCTTTTGATGCATGAACCTACACCATTGTGCTGTCCCTTTCCATGACCAGCCTCTATGAAATTTCACATATATTGAATCCTGGACAACCTATATATCCTACTCAACTAGTAGGACATTCATGTATTCTTAAATTGAGATGCACAATTATCTGACCAAATAATGTGTTGGTGATATGGTATGCCCCTGTTAGCCAAATTTCCTTAAAATAGTTGAAAGCAACCATGTACAAACTCCATGGAATGTGATTGATCATCATTGATGTACAAATGGTACTCCCTTAATATTTTCCTATCATCCTCTATACTTGTTACTGAATGCATGAATGTTATGTGAGAAAATATGGAAACCTACTGAGAAGTATAATACTTTTTTTGCACCTCATTTTGTGGTTGTAGTGTGTAGTTCTCTATGAAATCTTCAACCAAAACAATGGTATCTAGTGGAAATGTATCCTTGCACAACTTAAATTGTAAATCTAGCCATTGAGTTCTAAGAGTATTCTTTGCATACTCGTAAATAATCTTTTCACCAAAAATCTTCATGAACTCATACATTGGAATCTTTTCAATGACTAAATCACACATTTTACCCTTTTCACCATCTTTTAGAGCATATGTCACTTTCTTATATTTTCTATAATCTACTATTTCATTTCCAATTGCCTATGTACTATCCATATGTTCACAAGTTGATAAAAGCTGCAAAGAACCACAAAATAAGAATGTACCATCTAAGCATGATGTCTTGTAAAATTTTTTACCATCCCCTATTTCACCTAAAATTTTGGATATGAATTCCTTTGAAGATCTAGGTGACTCATTCATGTCACAATCCTACAAAACAAACTTAGGATGCAAAAACACACACACACATATGCCTTAAAACATCAAAATCGTTAAAAAATTCAATACATGTATCCTACAACAACAAGTTGTGCACATGTGATTTATCTTCACATAAAAAGGTTTACCCATCTCAAAAAATCTTTGACATTTTTGAATTTGAGGATACATACCAATAAATTTTGCAAAAAATTGTGTCTGAATTGAGTCCAAAAAATGTTTCGCATGTGGATTCCAATTTTGGCTACCAATCCTCCTTACAACATCTCTTTTATTAGGGGAAACATGTGTTATTTATCTAAAAATATTCAATCAATGATTTCAAATCTTCACTAATTTTTTTATCCTTTCACCGTAATCTATCGCTAAATATCCATAACTCATTTTTTGTTGGATCTTCCACTCTCCCATACCTTACCATGGCTCTCCTTAGAGTACCTCTACTGATTTTCAATGTATTTCTTTTCTTTCTCATGATTCAAGCTTTCTTCACTTGTGTACTTACTATTTTTGATGTAAGTACACGTTATTGGCACCCAAAATTGTAGCCCCAATTTTGAGTACCATTGAGAAATCAAGCCCTTTAAATGCTTTTAAATGCATGTGTACCTGGTTGTCCATTCAAGGCCTAAGAGGCATTTAATATTTATAACACCTTGTATTCAATGTGTTTATGTGTTTCATGAAGTTAAATTTCCATTTTGAGCCATTTCGTGAAGTCCTGTTTTGAGCAATTATCATTTCTGCACTTTTGCTTAAGTGTCAAACAGTGACACAAAGCCATGTTTGCATGTGAATATCTTGCACCCAGTAATGTTTCATGACTCAATACTTTGGAAGTGTCTAGTGTCCATACTAGAGAGCCTATGTTTTAGATTTTGAGTCGTTCTAAATCAGTTTGACTAGGTTTTGAATCCCTCAAAGTGGGTCTTTTAATGTTGTCATGTTGGTGCAATTAGTTCTAAATTCTGGGAAGCCCTGTTTGACTTGTTATAACTTTGACCCAGTTGACCAAAATGAGAAAATTCCAATTGTGTTGCATTTTAGTGGTTAGAGACTTACTATATTTCAATTTTAAGCTTATGAAAAATCTATTTGATTAGTTTTTAAATGTGATTCCGAATGCAATTTCTGACTTTTTACTAGTGTCAAGAAATGCAGATTTGTTGGAACCCCTATTTGTGATGTCATATCTCAAGATCCATGATAGGTGAGATCAAATGAATTATACCACTGTATTGCACTCCAAAAACACTTTAAGTTTGCCAATTTTTAAGTCTTGACGAATCCATCTGCACACTTTCCCAGGTCAATTCCATTTGTAAAAAATATTTTTCCATTGTTTCCAGTCTACAAATTCTAAGTAGCCCACTTTGACCGCTCACCATTTTTTCCCAGTTATTTTTTCATGAGCCCAAATTGCAAATTTATGTTTTCCTCATGATAGTGAACCAATGCCCTAGTTTTTGTCTTCCCAAGTGTCAGTTTGCCTAGTTTTTGAAGCTGAATCTGAAAGGATTTTATGGTTTTCTGACTTGTTTTCTTGCAGGTGATTTTAAAGCAACTTCGATAGTCAATATATTTTGACTGAGAATTTTTCATGAGATGAGATTCGACAGGGTACAAGAATGCAGAGCAAAGAATTAGTGTGTCAGATTCTAGAGCCCGATCAGGCATTTTGGTCAGTTTTTAAGGCTAACTGGCAGGCCTTCAGACACAAATTCACAGCTTGCAGACAAGAAGTGATAAAATGAGTTTTAATGATCAAATAATGTTTGAAATTGATTCTAGTCAGTATCAAATATTCTATGGATCAGTTTGGAGCATTAGTTGTCTAAAAGCAAAATTTCTTTTAGCCGGACCCATTTTGGGCCTAACTAAATTCATCATATTATTATGGATAATACAATGATAATTTAACAATCAAATTAGATACATGGGATGTTAAGGAACATGAGAAAGTATTTTGAAGCCTCTAATATCCTCAAACATCATCTTCATGTCTTTCATGGGTGAACATCGATGAATGGCTTGGAAAAGATTACAAGCTACTATGAAAGATTAATTTCCTATGCTCTATATTGAGGTTTGCTGTATCATTTGCAAAAATTGGGAACTTTATTGAAGGTTATAAGTTAGTAAGGAAGGCATTGTGAGGAGTTGTGCAAAGAATTTAATAAAATAAAGGATCATATATTAATAATAGAATATAGTATGGGCTTGAAACATATTAGCTTTTAAGTTTTAATATCCGATAAAGAAGAGCTCTAGGCTGAAGAGGAAGTCAAGGAAAGCAGCTGCAGGGGAGCCAAAAGAAAGCCTACAACAAGTGAAATTTCAAGACGATGCTGAAACAGGGATCTCCATGAGAGTTGCAAAGGAAGTCCATGCATTAAATAGAAATGAAAAGGAAGCTGAACATTGGGGGGCTGAACTTATTCATGAAGACATGGAATATGTTGATATTGAGGAAGCCGCAACAAATATTTTTGAAACCTTTGTGGGCAACAAGGCAATCAATTCTAATGCAAGGGTGTCTTTTATAAGATTTTTGCAAATTTTTGTAGTTCCACCATTTCATGCTAAAAGGGTTGAATCCTCTAGGCAGCACGTGAGAGCACTCAATTCCCAATTTGCAAGATGGGGTGCAAGATTACATCAAGCGCGCTACAGAAATTTTGGTACAATTCAGTGATGTGGTAGAGTGGCTCATTGAGTCAACAAAATGTTCCAATGAGCATGTCTAATGGAGTTCCCCCAAGTATAGAGAAAAAGATTGTAAAAGAAGATAGCAAATCAGAGCCACCAGTTTTAAAAAAAAATAGAGGGAAGGGAGCATTCACGTAAGAATAGGAAGAAAATTGCTTTAGCTATAGGTTGATGTTCACTGACAGACAAAATGGTTGATTTTTGGAAGGCACCAACCCATATAATAAGTTATATATATGTATGTATGTATCTCTGTTCAGAAATCTCAAAGGTTGCTTGACCTTAGTAAGCATATTTACTAATGAAGGGAAGAGGAAAGTGGTGTCAAATTTTGAAGCTACTTGGAGACACAAGAAAGATTAAGACCAAGAAAAATACCCATGGAGAATGGACGAGTAGCAAGAAGAATGGAGTTGTTGTATAGAGTAGCCATAGGTCAAAGATTATAATCGCATGGAAGCAGAGCAAAAACAAGGTTAAATGATTTATCCCACATTGCTAAAGCGAGGGTGTCTTTTTGTTTTTAAATACAATCCCACTTGTATTGCATTGTGTCTATAGACATGAGCCTTTTGAAAAGGCAATGTGTGCATGGTGGGCTTTGGACATGGATGCCAATTGGTAGGTTGCCTGAGGTAATTTTAGACAAGCACGCAAAATGAAGAATTTTTTCAAAAAAATTGCATCATTAGGGAAGTTGCCAAAAAAGGGAAGATTTCCAGTGGTCGCCATGTCACCGTCAAAAAAGGTGAGATTTTTTGGCAAGCGACATGGTGACTTGTCGAAAAATCTCAAAATCTGGCCCGAAAAACTCAAAAATTTGGCAAAGGCAAAATGAGAACATGGGTCCTACTTGCAAATTTGATGATGAACCAAAAATCAATAAGTGGCAGCATGTGATGAAAAATTGATGAACTAAGTAGTGATGTGGTAGTTTGAGTTCAATGATGCACTAGATCATACCGTGTGGCAGATCTGACAGATGTTGCTATGTTGCCAAGACAAAGTTACACACTGGTTAACATGGCGACATAGCAACTGCTGAGGTGGCACGATGATGTGGCACTAGCTGTGGAGGAAGTGATCTAATGAGATGATGCCACATGGCACCCAAGTGGCAGTGACAAATGACTGTGCAAAAAAGGAACCAATCAGAGCGTGACATGTGTCAGGGGTGGTCAAACTAGGTTTGACTCAAATTGAAAAGTGAGGGAAAATTCAAAAGTTTTAAATAAAAGATTTATTTTCTATTCCTTCTCTAGAAATCATGTGTAGGGTCAGATTTTTAAATAAAGTTTGATTTTTTAATATAGTTCAAACTATTGAAAAGGATTAAATTTTTGCAAAGAGCTATGAAAGTCATGAACAGGAGCCTAATTTTTAGAGGGGCATAATTGGGGCAATTTTTATCCAAAATATGGACTTCAATATACCTTTGGAATAGGGAGGAAATGAACTTTCCAAATTTGAAGTCATTTTTTGCACATATATTCACTGGTTCAAGTTATAAGCAGATTTGTGATTTTTGGGGCAGTCTCAACATAATGGGTAGATTTCATCATGGAGCATCCAAATTGATTATAACGTAGATATGAAGACTTATTGAAGCCTGAATATGGAAAAAACAACTTTGAAAGGATTATATTGCATTCTAGAGGCCATTTAACTGATTTGAGATCTAGCATCAAAAGTAGTTATTTTTCATCAAATTTTTGAATCATGTGATGCCTTTGAGAGGCAAAACTGATCGAAGACTTGATATCCAGTTATAGAGAGAGATTAGAGAGATTCTTTTCACTATTAGTAGAGGGTTTTCAAGTGGACACTTTTCGTCTTCACAACAGATTTGGGAATTCACTTCCTCCTATATCTTTCTCTTTCTTTCTCATTGTAATGGTTCCAATTTTTCACTATGAGACCATTGGTTCTAGCTTTGAGAAGAAAATTGACTCACTATTGAGACACCATTCTTTTAACAATTTCTCTTGTATGAATAGCAGTAATGAAGAGAGCATAGATAGTTCAGATCTTTTAGATGTTTTTGTGTTTTGATTTCATGTGTATGAATGTATAATTTCAAGGAAATCAATATAAAGAACAATAGATGATTGAGCTTCATTTTAAATCTTATCTCCTTTTTCATTGAGCTATAATGTTTTATGATCTTTGAACAAAGAGCCTAGTTCATAGTTGTAGTCCCTTAAGGATGTATGTTGTTTCATTGTTGCTTATAATTCAAGGAGTTATGTAAATGCTTCATGAAAATCAATAGGGTTGCAAGTTTATTGAGGAGGATATCAGGTAAGAATGAGATTTAAATTGAACATAAATGTCTATTGACAAGGTTAATGGATAGATCAGATATATGAAGATATGAATATGTCTCAGGTACCCATATGTATGTATTTGATTTATAGAATTTCCCAATGGAAAAGGCATTGATCAGTTAGAGGATAAATCAGTCCTTACTGCTGCATATTAGGGGTTTTGTTGAATTCAATATTATTAATCAAATGCTTTTTACCCTTTCATGTTGAAAAGTTGAAAAGTCTAACCCTCACTCAGCTTATATATTTCATAGATTTACATTTAGCTATTGTAGATCTATGTTATTGCATGAGTTATTAGGAGATATAAGGGTTAAATCTTCTTTGATAGATTCATGAGTATGTTTTTGCACTAGTACCATATTGATTGAATCTGAGGTCCACCTACCTAGGTTTTGCAGACCCTAAAGTAGAAGAAGGGTCTAGCCTTATAGTTGGCCCGACGTCTAAAATAACATGTAGTTGGGAGTTAGCTGCCCCTAGATGTACCTTATTCTCATCAAGGTAGTTTGAAATCCATAATGTTTCAAAACAACCAACAAAATGGCGACTCTTCTAGGGAAGTATTGAATCTGAAAGATAGATTCAATACGATTGAAAGAAAGGCATGTGCAAAGTTTGTTATAGCAGCAAGGTCATGAAGTGCTTTCCATCTCTTTGCTGAATATACATGCACCCCAATAAGTTTTTATCCATTTTTAGTAGTAACTTTGAGGTTGAGTGTAAACTGTGTTGTTAAGAGTTTTTAATCTTCAATCAATTCAACCAGATTTTGGTTTTCAAAGTGTTGTTGTAAATTCAGAGTCAAAATTGTTCAAAGATATTTTTTCTCTTCAAAGTATTTGATGATTTGCAAAATTCTACAAGTTGAAAATCTAGTTCAAAGTTGTCATGTTATGAATTATGTTTTGAAATCT
The DNA here is from genome assembly GCA_028749045.1 of Cupressus sempervirens. Taxonomy (NCBI): domain Eukaryota; kingdom Viridiplantae; phylum Streptophyta; class Pinopsida; order Cupressales; family Cupressaceae; genus Cupressus; species Cupressus sempervirens. The sequence goes on from CM053785.1 coordinate 350,908,796, forward strand.
GTCTCACAATTATGAGTGGTAACTCTCTAAAGGATCTCTATACTAGTGTAGATTGGTTATATATGTAAATATTTTCAAAAAGTTTTCAGCTGAATAGGCAAATCTAAAAGTCATGTTAAGTCTCAAGCAAGAAGAGAGATATATAGGTTCTTGACTGATGAGTTTCAAAGTGTTGTTTGATATGTTGTCATAAAAAATTTCAATGATAAAAATGAATCACAACAGTGATTTCATTTAGTTCTCCTCAAGGAGATAGAAACTCTATAAGGATTCAATTAGTGGTGTGAAGAATTGAGATAAGCACCTATGCCAATTAGCAGATCAATGTTTTCATGCAGCAACACTAAAGGTATTTTTCCACTTTCATGAAAGTAAGCTCCACACAAATTTCTCGGTCAAGTGGTTTTTTCCAACACTAAATAGGAGATTGGTTTGGTACATTTCAAAATACTTTGTGAGAGGTAGATTTAGCAAAAGTGTTTTTATATTTTGAAGTATATTTGAAGTTGAAATTAGTAGAAGGTATTTTCAGATCTACTACAAGTTGTGGATCTAAGCATTAATGGTGAATGAGTTTTAAGTTTGAAGAACATCAAGTTTCCTTTCATTAAGTATGCAACCGGTTAGTGAGAATCATAGATATGTTTCTACCAAGAGATATATGCTATTAAATTTCAATGGCATTCATGATTTCCCAAACCCTATGCCATATAACCTCAGAAAGTATTTACCTAAGTTTGATGGAAACCATGAAATTTCAGCCAGTCATAATGTTTAGATATTTAGTGACTTGCTTGGTGATTTTGAAATTTCTCATGAAGACGTTCTTATGAAGTTGTTTGTTCAAACTTTAGAAGATGATGCTAGGGATTGGTTTTCCTTTCTACTGGCATGTCCAATTTCATCTTGGGATGAATTAGTTTCAGCCTTCATGAAGCAGTTCAGGGAAAGAATAAGCATATCTAATTATTTTGACAAGTTCTTGAAAATCGAAATCAGGAATAATGAGTTAGTTCCTAAATTCAATATCAGATTTGCATAAGTTTTGAATGACATTCCTAAGAGTTATAAGTTAGATGATTGAGTGTGTCTAGTTGTTTATCTTGACACATTTGATAAAAAGATGAGCTATTTGTTGAGAGATAAAGAACCTAAGACTTTGCATTAGGCATTCATGATGGCTAAAGAGATTGAAAATAACATAAAGTATGGCTTAACCTGGAGTCACTTCTCTAGGAATGGTTGCCGACAAGATGAGGTGCAAAGGAAAAATCAATGTCAAAAGGAGTGTTTATTTTTAGATCAGCAAATAGGTACCCCTGCTGTTGCAGATAATTTTGTTGAAAATTTAGAAATACAAACATGTAAAGATAAGGTCTCTTCATTGCAAAGAAGAAATGATTCCCTTCTTATTGAATTGAATGCACATATTTGTAGTATTACAGTAGCAAAACATAAAGTTATTTCACTTGATGAATTGTACATGCAAGATGTAAGTTCAGTCATTCCTTCTCCCATTGATGATTTGCATTATGTTGAAAACATAACGAGTCATGAGTAGGAAAAGTATTCATCTCAAAATGAGGATGAAGAAGCTGAAAGTGATCTTTCAAATGATGAAGGTGAATTTTTTGATTTGACATATTCTGAAGGAGCATCATGTGAAGACAATGAAAAGAGTTATTGCTCAAGTCAAGAAGAGGACAGTGATAGTACATATGCGTCTTCATGTGAATCAGATGCAAATTGGGAAGAAGAAAGCAATGACAGAAGTGAGTGCTCTTATGCAAGTAAAGGTATGAGTACTATTTCTAAATTTGAAGGTGAAATTCCATTTTAGAATCATGTAAATTAGTTTGAGGTTGAAAGTTGTGAAGAAGATTTGTCTACACCATATGAGGACAAATGGATTATCTATAAGGATGGGTTACCTAATTGTGTAGATAAGTGTCTTGAGGATGCATGCAGTAGTAATGAGCAATACATAATTGATTATGAGATTAATGCTTTAGCACCTATTGATAAGATAAAGGGTGATTGGTTTGCAAGACATTTGAATCACCTTGATGAAGACAATGAGAAAACCATGGATCTAATTTCTACAGGCTTTGTTGATGGAGTAGATGTTGAGTCTTCATATGGTTCTGATTTTTCTTCACATGCTGAAAGTATCCATGAAGATGAAATGGGTAATGGTTTTAAAATGTATACTAATGCTTTATATGATGAAAATCTTGATGATGATCAACCCATTTTTTGTGAAAATGTTCAAAGAGGATTACTACATGGAGTTATCAACCCGTTGTTTGAAGAAGACATGGAAGGTTCAAAGTTAGCTGAGAATGAGTTTAATGATGATACATTTTCTTACTACTATAAGAGATCAGATTTATCTTCTTCCAGATGTGATGGTGAAAGTACTGATGAGACTGCATCTTATGAGATTGATAATAAGGTGTTTGACGAAGTTGTTGAAAATTAGCATGCATCTTATAGCAAGTTTTATGATGAATACTTTAATGTGACGACTGATCCATTTGCTGATTGTGAAGAATTATTGAAGGACTTTGGATTAGTTTCAAATTTTGACATTGATGATATATGTGAGTATAAATCTGATTGCTTCTCCATGTACCATCTGGTTATGCATAAGGATACACATTTTCAAGGTATGTGTGATCCTTTTCTCCATGTTGAATATGATGCCTTCATATCCAAGACTAGTAGCATGCATGATTCATTTGTTAGAGAAGGTCTTCAGTTTCAATTTGATATTTTTGAGCATGCTGATTAGTACTTTCATAATGAGAAAATTATTTAGAATGAAGCAAGTTTTTATATGCATTATGGAAGTGAGGATGTAGATTCAATTTTGCTAAGTGGTGAGTTTCGAGATGTTGACCTAATTGGTGAAACTGATAGGAGAAGTATTTTTAGTTTACCTCATGCAAGTTTAGATGGAAATTGGATTTTTGACAGAGGTAAAGGTTTTTGTTGAAGTTCGGTGGCCTGGGGTCATCGTGCATACATAGTAGGAGTAGTTGTTTTTTGCTTTCAATAAAGTTGTTTGAGAGAAGTTTTTGTGAATGATCTACTTCTTCTAGAGATCCGAATCCTTGCCATACTCGCAAGGGACTTGCATCCCAAGATAGAGCCACTGTTGGGACTCAAAATTAAAGCCCCGACTTTGAGTACCATTGAGAAATCAAGCCTTATAAACTCTTTTAAATGCATATGTACCCAGCTATCCATTTGAGGCCCATGAGGTGTTCAATGTTTCTAACACCTTGCATTCAGTGCATCTACTTGTTCCATGAAGTTAAACTGCTATTCTGAGCCATTTCTTGAAGTCCCATTTTGAGAAATTGTCAATTTTGCATTTTCACCATGTGTCAAATAGTGACAGGAGGCCATGTTTGCAATTGAATATCTCGCACCTAGTAATGTTTCATGACTCACCACTTTGGGAGTATCTAGTGTCCATACCAAAGAGCCTATGTTTTAGATTTCAAGTTGCTTCAAATCCATTTGACTAGGTTTTGAATCTCTCAAAGTTGGTCATTTATTGTTGTCATGCTGATGCAATTAGTTCTAAATTTTGGGAAGCCCTGTTTGACTTTTCATAACTTTGACTCAGTTGATCAAAATGATGAAATTCCTATTACATTGCATTCTAGAGGTCAAAGAGATGTTATGTTTCAATTTTGAGCTTATGACAAATCCGTTTGATTAGTTTTCAAATGCAATTCTGAATGCTATTTGTAACTTTTTACTGGCATCATAAAATGCAGATTGGTCAATACCCCTATTCGTGATGTCATAACTTTGATCATCTAATTGGTAAGATCAAATGGATTATACCACTATGTTGTACTCTAAAAATACTTTAAGTGTGTCAATTTTCAAATCATGATGAATCCGTCTGCACACTTTCCCAAGTCCATTCCATTTGCAAAAATTGCTTTTCTACCATTGTTTCCATTTTGCAAATTTGAGTAGCTTACTTTGATCACTTTCCAAATGTGCCCAGTCATTTGTCATGAACCCAAATCCTAGATTTATACTCTCCTTGTGATAGTGAACCAATGCCCCATTTTTCGTTCTCCCAAGTGTCAATTTTCCCAGTTTTTATAGCCAAATCTGAACGTGACATACTATTTTCTAACATGTTTTCTTGCAGGCAGTTTTGAGAGGGAAACTTTGACAGTCAGTATCTTTTGACTGCGAATTCATCATGAGACGAGATTTGACAGGGTAATAGTGTGTGGAACAAAGAATCAGTATGTTTGAACTCAAAGCTCGGTCAGTTGTTTTTGTTAGTTTTTAAAGCCAGTCAAAGGACTTCCTGATGCAAAATTGATAGTTTGCAAAAGGATGTAAAATGAGCTTCAAATTTTCTTTCAGTGGTCAAATTTGTTTCAAATCAGTGCTAGAGGGTGAATAAGTTAGTTTTGTATTTTAGTTGTTTGAAAACAATTATTTTTTTAGTCAAACCCACTTTTGGGGGCCCGACTAATTGCATCTGACTGAATAGAAAGGTGTAATGCCCCGTCAAGGGATCCAAAGAATTAACCTAGTATTTCACTAAGTTTGGTAGCATTTTTTTTTTTTTTTTGAAAGTAATTACCACATACAACTTATGCACAATAATGGAAGC